>JAHIAL010000134.1:664186-709735 GCA_021605145.1 Aegilops bicornis
GGCGGCCGGCTTGGAAGGGAGGAGGCGGAGTTTGGCGGGAGAAATGGAGAATGAGAGGGAAGCCGAGGGGGAAGCGGGAGGAAACGGCAGGAAAAGGGCCTCCTCTCACTGACAGAGCGACTCCACGACACTTTTCGCTTCTGCTGGCGTCCCCAGGCGACACCTGGGCGCTTGGGTTCGGGGCGAAATCGCCGGCTCTAGATTTGAGCCAAACCGGCGCTAAACAAGGTCCTGAGACACGACTGGACCGATTAGGCTTCTCTCCGCGAGAAAGGTGCCCGGCCCATTAGCAAAATTTTCTCTTTTCCGTTTTGGAGGAAAGCGCGGGAACCGGAGAGGCGCGCTGGTGCGGTGGGCGCGGACGCATGAACGTCAAGCTACCTGGGCAGTCCGTATTTTTTGGGTGTTGAGCGTTCGTGCTCGCCGTAGACCGTAGTCGCACTTCCCTGTGCTGTACCCAGGCCAACCCGCGAGCAGGTCGCAAGGCTACAACCCTGCCGCTGCACCAGGTAGCTGAAAAACCACGCGACACACGTAAGCAGCTTCAACCCATCGCCCTTTTCCATGCAAGGGAGCTAGAGTATAGGCTATAGCCTGGCTGCCTAACATCCCTGTAGCCTACCGCTGAGGTACGGACTCCAAGCACAAGCGCCCCTCTAAAAATGCAACATACTTAGGACGTGAATTTTTGGCACATGGCGCCACGCGATGCCGTTATCTTAGTCGTCCTTCTGCGCGTCGTGATTGCTACTTATTATAACCCATTCGCAAATACATGGCACGCTAATTACCAGCTTCCTGAATACGTCGTTGTATACGCCAAGCCAGTGGCCCAGGCAGCATTTATGTTCGTATGAAAACACGACCCATGTGACGGCCCCGGCGATGGCATAACTGCTCTCGCTGTTGGGTGGACATTATTGAGCACGCACACTACCTAGTTGCTCGCACTTTAGATCTCCCCCAAGCCGTTGCATGTGGAGCAACAGAGGGAGGAGTGGAGATGGATTCTTCACCGACGGAGATCAGGTTAGACCATCAAAAACACTATCTGATGCGTTGTTTTCTTTGCCTACGAGCGTACGCGCCCACCTGTGATGATGATATCTCGTTTGCCTCGATCTAGTGAGATGTTTGAGTTGCCATTCCACCCTGATTCGGTGGTTTTTGGAAGCCATTCGGGGTGACTCGGCACACTGCGAGAGGTGACTAAAGATGACCCATGTGGTAGATTTGCAGATTTGTTAGATTCTGTTGAGGTTCGTCAAAGAATAGATATTATGGATTCAGACGAGAAGAACGTTGAGATGGCAGAGAACAGATATGTAGCACTTCATGATAAAGTTGGCTTGACCTTATAAATGTTGCCCTGTCATCTATTTCAGGAAAAGGAGGGCTGGTTGCATTGATGGTGTGCATTTAAACGAATGTCGGTCGATTTGAATTGACATTTCCGTTGGGTGGGTCGGGCGCATGCGTGGGCAGCAGGGATTTATGACATCTCTGTTGTCTGGTGTATTGACATTTGTTTCGTGATTAGGGGTCCACTAATTATGTACGGGTCGATTACAACTTGCCAAAACGCTGCTGCATGCACACAACGGGTCCTTAAAAATTTATTGATAGGCCAGCTCGCAGCCTGCGTGAGCAAGCATAGTGCACTAGCGGATACATGCATTGCATAGAACACAAAAATCATATGAAAGACTACGTCAGTCCCTACGCAGAGGCCAGCAGGTTCACGAGGCCCAGCATGAAAATGTTCTTCAGCAATGCCTGGTTCTATTTGGATAAGTGAGATGTGATGATGGACCGATGCGTACGAAATCATATGTTCTCCCACTTCCAGAAACTGCAGCCTCCATGCTGCGACAAGAAGAAAGATTAGCACGGCGTGGAGAAGATGGAGACATCTGGTTGGCCATGTGATGGAACCATCTTCTCCTCCTCTCGCCCAACGAAGAGCCATCAGAGAGCATGTCCCTCAACCGCTTCATCTACACTATGCAATATTCTAGGTTGAACTTGATTGCAAAAACAACTAAACAAAATGAAAATAGCTAAAAAAAACACACCTAGGAAATTAGATTGAACACCTTGCGGCGGAGAAGGTGAGAGCATCGTTGGCGGCATTGAGCCGAATCCAATGCTTAGGGTGGACGGCGGGTTGGGGAGGGGGGGGGGGGAGACGACCGCCGACAGTAGACGGCGGGCCTCAAGTCAACCTCCTAGTCCGACGACAAAGCTGGTCGGTCGCCTATAAAGATCGTCGGTCTTGTCGCAAAACGACGCCACAAAGCTCCTCGGCGGGTGCTCTACGCCATCCACGTCATCCGTCGGCTTCATTTTGGAACAGACAGAGCAGTTCCGACGATTTTCCGATCGAGGCGGCTGAGGCAGAGATATGCGTCTTTCCCGACGACGACGGAGATATGTGTTGTTTCCGGCAACGATGGAGACTGACGAGCAGATCAGAGTGGGGCATGATGGGGGTGGAGGCTGTGGGTGGAGGCGCCATAAGGGTGGTGGACACCGGAGGCAATACCGGTGAAGATTTGGTACGAGCGAGAGGGGGTCGTAATTAGCCTCTAACCGGTTTTAAGGAGTCGGTTAGAGATGTACTAAAAGTTAGCTCCCTCCTCATCCCTTTGGTCTTAATCGACTTTCAAACTTGCAGAATAACAACAAATGCATAATTTAATTGCCATGATTGTGACGGTTCCTTGTCGAAAGAAATCTAGCTTAATTTTTTTGATGGGGGTTGCTAGATTAATTGTTCTGCTAAACAAAACCTTGATTGATTAACTGATGCTTCTTCACATAATAGTAATTATACCATCCTTAATCATCAAATTCGAACTCCGAACGAAACGAGTCCTTAATAATCATCAAATTTGAATTGTAGAACGATCGGAGAACGACCCTGCTTGATAACCCACAAGTATAGGGGATCAATTGTAGCCTCTTTCGATAAGTAAGAGTGTCGAACCCAACGAGGAGCTAAAGGTAGAACAAATATTTCCTCAAGTTCTATCGACCACCGATACGACTCTACGCATGCTTAACGTTCGCTTTACCTAAAACAAGTATGAAACTAGAAGTACTTTGTAGGTGTTGTTGGATAGATTGCAAGATAATAAAGAGCACGTAAATAAAAGCTAGGGGCTGTTTAGATAAAGAAGCAATAAAGTAAATATAGCGAGTGTGGAAAAGTGATGGTAGAAGTTGTGAAATTGTCCTAAGCAATTGACTACTTTACTAGACCGATAGCAAGTTTTATGTGGGAGAGGCATAAGCTCACATACTTTCTCTTCTTGGATCATATGCACTTATAATTGAACTCTAACAAGCATCCGCAACTACTAAAGATCATTAAGGTAAAACCCAACCATAGCATTAAAGTATCAAGTCCTCTTTATTCCCATACGCCACAACCCCCTTACTCGGGTTTATGCTTCTGTCACTCAAGCAACCATCTATAAGCGAATCATGAACGTGTTGCAACACCCTACAAGCCGGGCTTCTTGGCGACAGAGAGCACCATAGGACAGCACCATAACCACAAGCAAATTAAACCAATCATAGCAATTCACCAATTATCGATAGGGCAACGAAAATCTACTCAGACATCATAGGATGGCAACACATCATTGGATAATAATATGAAGCATAAAGAACCATGTTCAAGTAGAGGGTACAGCAGGTTGCGGGAGAGTGGACCGCTAAATATAGATGGGGGAAGGTGATGGAGATGTTGGTGAAGATGACGGTGGTGTTGGTGTAGATCGCGGTGATGATGATGGCCCCCGGCGGTGTTCCGGCGCCACCGGAAGCAAGGGGAGACAGCCCCCCTTCTTCTTCTTCTTCCTTAATCTTCTCCCTAGATGGGAGAAGGGCTTCCCCTCTGGTCCTTGGCTCCCATGGCTTGGGAGGGGCGAGAGCCCCTCCGAGATTGGATCTGTCTCTCTGTCTCTCTCTATTTCTGCGTTCCCAGATTCTGCCCTTTCACCATTTCTTATATATATCCGAGGATCCGTAACTCCGATTGGATTGAAACCTTCGCCACGATCTTTTCCCGAAATTAGCTTTCTTGCAGCAAAAGAAGAGCATCAACCGCCTTACAGCGTGCTCCACGAGGTCGGTGGCGCCTACCCCCCGGGCGCGCCTGCCTCGTCAGCCCTCTTGGGCACTGCTCTCGCTGATTTTTCTTCCAAAAATCATAAATATTCCAAAAATATTCTCCGTCTGCTTTTATCCCGTTTGGACTCCGTTTGATATGGGGTTTCTGCGAAACATAAAACATGCAACAAACAGGAACTGGCACTGGGCAATGGATAAATATATTAGTCCCAAAAATAGTATAAAAAGTTGCCAAAAGTATATGAAAGTTGAATAATATTGGCATGGAACAATCAAAAATTATAGATACGATGGAGACGTATCACTGCCCCATGTGCTGTGCTGCCCAATCCCTCTCCTCCCTTTGCAACCCGCCGATCACAGCGTGCTGCGTCTTGGCCAAGACACATACACACACACTCGCCTCCTTTGCAAGTTCCAACTCCGCTCCCTTTCTCCCTCTCGCCTCCCTCCCAACTCCGTTGTCTCCCACTTCAAAAAAACTGGTCCAACGAAGAGTCACCGTAAGTGACCACGACAATGGCTATTTCGAAATCATCACCATCTTCTCCCTCCTCTCGCCCAACGAAGACTCATCGAAGAGCATCTCCCTTAACCTCTTCATCTACACTATGCAATATTCTAGCTCGAATTTGATTACAAAAACAGCTAAACAAAATGAAAATAGCTAAAAAAACGGCAATTCGTCGAACACCTTGCGACGGAGAAGGTGAGAGCACCGGTTGGAGGCATTGAGCCGAATCCAAAGTTCGGGGTGGAAGGCACGTGGTGGGGTGACGGCCGGCAGTAGAAGACGGGCCTCAAATCAACCTTCCCGTCCGACGACAAAGTTGGTCGGTCGCCTACAAAAATTGTCAGTCTTGTCACGATAATGGCACCACAAAGCTCCTTGGCGGGTGCTCTACACCATCCCTTCGTCTGTCGACTTTGTTTTGGAACAGACAAATCAATTCTGACGGTTTTCCCGGGCACGAGGTCGAGACGACAGCAGCAAAGATATGTGTTTTCCCGGCACGTGGAAGATATGTGTCATTTCCTAAGAATCGGTGGAGACCGACGAGCAGACCAGATTGGGGCATGATGGGGGTGGAGGCTGCGGGTGGACACCAAGGCAACACCGGTGAAGATTTGGTGCGAGCGAGGGAGAGGTCTGATTTAGCCTCTAATCGGTTTTCAGGAATCGGTTGGAGATGTTCTAAAAGTTAGCTCCCTCCTCATCTGTTAAGTCTCAGTCGACTTTCAAACTTGCAAAATAAAAACAAATGCGTAATTTAATTGCCGTGATTGTGACGATCCCTGTCAAAAAGAAAAGATTGTAATGGTTTCTAGTTTAATTTTTATGTGGGTTTCAGATTAATTGTTCTGCTAAACAAAACGCGTTGATTAATTCTATATCATCCTTAGTCATCAAATTCAATTCCGGGAACGAAACGAGTCCTTAATCATCAAATTGAATTCTAGAACGACCCTGCCCCATGTGTCTGTGCTGCCCCAATCCCTCTCCCTCCCTTGCAACCCAGCCCCACCGGCACACACACACACACACACACACACACACACACACACACACACACACACACACACACACACACACACACACTCTCGCCTCCTTTGCAAGTTCCAACTCCGCTCCCTTTCTCCCTCTCGCCTCCCTCCCAACTCCGCTGTCTCCCACTCTCCTGTTGGAAATATGCCCTAGAGGCAATAATAAATTAATTATTATTATATTTCCCTGTTCATGATAATCGTTTATTATCCATGCTATAATTGTATTGATAGGAAACTCAGATACATGTGTGGATACATAGACAACACCATGTCCCTAGTAAGCCTCTATTGACTAGCTCGTTGATCAATAGATGGTTACGGTTTCCTAACCATGGACATTGGATGTCATTGATAACGGGATCACATCATTAGTAGAATGATGTGATGGACAAGACCCAATCCTAAGCCTAGCACAAAGATCGTAGTTCGTATGCTAAAGCTTTTCTAATGTCAAGTATCTTTTCCTTAGACCATGAGATTGTGCAACTCCCGGATACCGTAGGAATGCTTTGGGTGTACCAAACGTCACAACGTAACTGGGTGGCTATAAAGGTGCACTACAGGTATCTCCGAAAGTGTCTGTTGGGTTGGCACGGATCGAGACTGGGATTTGTCACTCCGTGTAAACGGAGAGGTATCTCTGGGCCCACTCGGTAGGACATCATCATAATGTGCACAATGTGACCAAGGGGTTGATCACGGGATGATGTGTTACGGAACGAGTAAAGAGACTTGCCGGAAACGAGATTGAACAAGGTATCGGGATACCGACGATCGAATCTCGGGCAAGTACAATACCGCTAGACAAAGGGAATTGTATACGGATCGAATGAGTCCTTGACATCGTGGTTCATCCGATGAGATCATCGTGGAACATGTGGGAGCCAACATGGGTATCCAGATCCCGCTGTTGGTTATTGACCGAGAACGCCTCGGTCATGTTCCAGATGTCTCCCGAACCCGTGAGGGTCTACACACTTAAGGTTCGATGGCGCTAGGGTTATAAAGGAAGTTTGTATGTGGTTACCGAATGTTGTTGAGTCCGGATGAGATCCCGGACGTCACGAGGAGTTCGGAATGGTCCGTAGGTAAAGATTTATATATGGAAAGTTGTTGTTCGGGTTAGGAAAAAGTTCGGGTTTTTCTAGATTGTTATGTGAAGCTTTCCGGAGGTTCCCGGGAGGATTCGGAGGGGTCCGGAGGTCCGGAAATTGTTCCACCACGTCCAATACAGTAGCATGGGCTGTAGGGGGGCGCCCTAGCCTTAATGGGCCAGGCACCAGCCCCCCAAGGCCCATGCGCATGGGAAGGAAAACCCTAAAGGGGAGGCCTCCACTTGACTTGGGAGGCACTCCTCCCTTGGCCGCCCCCTAGATGGGATCTAGGGCTGGCCGCACCCTTGGGGTGGAAATTTAAAGGGGCGCAGCCCCTTCCCCTATATATACTTGAGGTTTTGGGGCTGCCCAACACATGAGAACTTCTCCTCTTGGTGCAGCCCTACCTCTCCTCCTCCTCCTCTCCCGTGGTGCTTGGGCGAAGCCTGTTTGGATTGCCACGCTCCTCCACCACCACCATGCCTTTGTCTGCTGCTGGATGGAGTCTTCCTCAACCTCTCCCTCTCTCCTTGCTGGATCAAGGCGTGGAAGACGCCACCGGGCTGTACGCGTGTGTTGAACGCGGAGGTGCCGTCTGCTCGGCACTAGGATCTCCGGTGATTTGGATCACGACAAGCACGACTCCTTCAATCCCGGTCTCTTGAACGCTTCCGCTTAGCGATCTACAAGGGTATGTAGATGCACTCTCCATCCCTCGTTGCTAGTTTCTCCATAGATAGATCTTGGTGACACGTAGGAAAATTTTGAATTTCTGCTACGTTCCCCAACATCTCCCTCCGTGACCACTCTCTGGTTTATCAACCTCAACACCAACAACAAAAAGCAGAGCGGAGTCAAGAATATGGTCAAAGCTTCCGGAGACGCAGGCTGCAACAGCCGAGGAAGCATTGGGAGCAGCTGCGAGAGGAGGAGGCGGGCCACCGAGGTACCTCGCTTGTAAACCCTAGGTTACTTTTCTCAAGAAGCCGCCAGCGGGTTTGTAATTAATGTGAGGCGGCGGCGTTAGGTCGGGCGGGGAGGAGGTGTAATGTCGGCGCGAGCAGCTTGCGCTCGGGCGGTGAGAGACGTGCAGCGGAGGCATTGCCTCGCCGACGGAGGCAATCTTGGCCATCGAGAGGCGTGAGAACTGGCGTTGCCTACCGGGCGGTCGGCGGAGGCCATCTTTGGCCCGACATCGACGCTGATCGTAGGTCGTTTGGTCCATGATGATTTGCCTAAAACAGGCGAATCACAAAAAACCAAGCGGGCCTAAAAGCCCCCGAATCCCCTAGCGGCTAGCCCAAACAAAATCCTCCGGAAGCCCCAAGTCCTCGATTCTCCGCCTGCTCAGCGTGCTGCGTCGGACGCCGGCCACCGCCTCGGAGGTGTGGTCGTGGAGCTCGCCGAACGCGGCTTGGAGCGCGTCTGCGTACGCGACAACAGGTGCCTACACCAGCACGGGCACGGCAAGGCGGAGCTGGGCGGACAAGCGCCGCTCCCACTCTGCCGTGTCCATCGCACATCTGTACAGGATCACAAATCTCAGGAAAAGGAATTTGGGGGAGAGATGAGCAAAGGCGAGGAGACTTGAATAGGAGGGGTTCAGACTTCGAGATTGGTTTGGTTATCTGCACAATCATTCATGATCGCTATCTTATTTACATTGTCTGATTTTTTAGCTTGCTGCTGGTTCAAATTAATATTCAAGTTGTACTTCCATGCCACGTATCGTTGGAATTCATGCTGTGTACTTCTGCTCATGCTTCTAATTTATCAGACTTGACAAAATTGCAGGAGTTTTATATCACAACACTCCCTACTTGGTGAAAAACGCAATATCAATTTTATATGAAATCCTTTTATACATAACTTTTATACTTCATAAAATTAATTATGCAATACTATAGTTCTCAGAGCCAAAAGTATCATAATATAGTTTAATGAGCACAATTTTCTAGTACTTATCTATCATAGTTAACCAAATAGTAATATTGCTAAATATTACCTCCATCCTAAAATTCTTGTCTTAGATTTGTCTAGATATGGATGTATCTAACATTAAAACGTGACAACATACATCGGTATTTAGATAAATCCAAGACAAGAATTTCGGGATGGAGGGAGTAGTAGTTATGATATGAATTGTTATAGAAATATAATGTATGGAAAATTTGCTTCCTACTTATTCAAATTGTATCGTGTAAGAAATCTTTTTTTGAACACTGAGTAAATTATATATTATGAAGTATATGTATGTGGGTGTGTTCATATATATATGACTGACATTACGTATCTAGTAGAGAATCCAGATCATACACTACAAATATCTGAATAATAGTTTATCTATAGAAACTTCTTGGGTATTGGATCCATTGGATAACATGTCAATGTTCTGTTCTTGTATCTACAATACGATTGTTATTGTAATAATAATCAAAGAACATAAAATATTTTTGATTCTATTTTCTTGTGTATATGATCATGTTGTATGATATGCTCATCTAGAATGTGCTTGGTTTGCCTTTGGTGTACACGGGAGCTCATATTAGTTTCTCCAACGAAGGGTTGCATATTAGTTTAACATGCGTATCAAATTATTATGACATGTATGATGCACATGAGAAAAAAGACTAGCAGCCTAATTAAATTCAGCTTTGTCGATCCAATTTGTTTGTTCCCACATGGTATACACTGTTAGTATGTGATATGAACATGTGTTTCTCCAAATATAGATTTTTTTTATGAATTCAGTAATATTTTCTACATAATGCATAACAATATAGTTATAAATACTCTCGATCTAGGTTCCGGAATGGTCCGTAGGTAAAGATTTATATATGGAAAGTTGTTGTTCGGGTTCCGGAAAAAGTTCGGGTTTTTTCGGTATTGTACCGGGAAGCTTCCAGAAGGTTCCGGAGGATTCCGGAGGGGTCCGGAGGTCCGGAATTGTTCCACCACGTTCAATACAGTAGCATGGGCTGTGAGGCGCCCTAGCCTTAATGGGCCAGGGCACCAGCCCCCAAGGCCCATGCGCATGGAAGGAAAACCCTAAAGGAGGCCTCCACTTGACTTGGGAGGCACTCCTCCCCCCTTGGCCGCCCCCCCTAGATGGGATCTAGGGCTGGCCGCACCCCTTGGGGTGGGAAACCCTAAAGGGGGCGCAGCCCTACCTCTCCTCCTCCTCCTCTCCCGTGGTGCTTGGCGAAGCCCTGCTGGATTGCCACGCTCCTCCACCACCACCACGCCGTTGTGCTGCTGCTGGATGGAGTCTTCCTCAACCTCTCCCTCTCTCCTTGCTGGATCAAGGTGTGGGAGACGTCACCGGGCTGTACGTGTGTTGAACGCGGAGGTGCCGTCCGTTCGGCACTAGGATCTCCGGTGATTTGGATCACGACGAGCACGACTCCTTCAACCCCATTCTCTTGAACGCTTCCACTTAGCGATCTACAAGGGTATGTAGATGCACTCTCCTTCCCTCGTTGCTAGTTTCTCCATAGATAGATCTTGGTGACACGTGGGAAAATTTTGAATTTCGCTACGTTCCCCAACAAAGCTGGCGTCATGAGCTAGGTCTATTGCGTAGATTCTTTGCACGAGTAGAACACAAAGTAGTTGTGGGCGTTGATGTTGTTCAATATGCTTACCGTTACTAGTCCAATCTTGTTTCGACGGTATTGTGGGATGAAGCGGCCCGGACCGACCTTACACGCATTTCACGTGAGACAGGTTCCACCGACTGACATGCACTTGGTGCATAAGGTGGCTAGCGGTGCCAGTCTCTCCCACTTTAGTCGGAACAGATTCGATGAAAAGGGTCCTTATGAAGGGTAAATAGCAATTGGCATATCACGTTGTGGTTTTGCGTAGGTAAGAAACGTTCTTGCTAGAAACCCATAGCAGCCACGTAAAACATGCAAACAACAATTAGAGGACGACTAACTTGTTTTTGCGGTGGTATGCTATGTGATGTGATATGGCCAAGAAGAATGTGATGAATGATATGTGATGTATGAGATTGATCATGTTCTTGTAATAGGATTCACGACTTGCATGTCGATGAGTATGACAACCGGCAAGAGCCATAGGAGTTGTCTTTATTTATTGTATGACCTACGTGTCATTAAACAACTCCATGTAATTACTTTACTTTATTGCTAACCGGTAGCCATAGTAGTAGAAGTAATAGTTGGCGAGACAACTTCATGAAGACACGATGATGGAGATCATGATGATGCAGATCATGGTGTCATGCCAGTGACGGTGATGATCATGGAGCCCCGAAGATGGAGATCAATGGAGCTATATGATATTGGCCATATCATGTCACTACTATATAATTGCATGTGATGTTTATTATGTTTATGCATCTTGTTTACTTAGAACGACGGTAGTAAATAAGATGATCCCTTACAACAATTTCAAGAAGTGTTCTCCCTAACTGCACACCGTTGCTAAAGTTCGTTGCTTCTAAGCACCACGTGATGATCGGGTGTGATGGATTCTTACGTTCACATACAACGGGTGTAAGATGATTTACACACGCCAAACACTTAGGGTTAACTTGACGAGCCTAGCATGTACGGACATGGCCTCGGAACACGTAGACCGAAAGGTCGAGCATGAGTCATATAGTAGATACGATCAACATGAAGATGTTCACCGAGGATGACTAGTCCGTCTCACGTGATGATCGGACACGGCCTAGTTGACTCGGATCATGTAATCACTTAGATGACCGTAGGGATGTCTATTCGAGTGGGAGTTCATAAGATGAACTTAATTATCCTGAACATAGTCAAAAGATCTTTGCAAATTATGCCGTAAGCTCGCGCTTTAGTTCCACTGTTTAGATATGTTCCTAGAGAAAATATAGTTGAAAGTTGAAAGTAGCGATTATGCGGACAGTAGAAAGCTTATGTCCTTAATGCACCGCTTCTCGGTGTTGAACCCCAAATGTCGCTTTGTGGATGTTGCGAACATCGGACATACACGCTTTGATAACTACGTGATAGTTCGCTTAAACGGTTTAGAGTTGAGGCACGAAGACGCTTTTCTAAATGTCGCTGAACATATGAGATGTTTCGAGGGCTGAAATTAGGATTTCAGGCTCGTGCCCACGTCAAGAGGTATGAGACCTCCGACGATTTTCTTAGCCTACAAACTAAGGGAGAAAAGCTCAATCGTTGAGCTTGTGCTCAAATTGTTCGAGTACAACAATCACTTGAATCGAGTGGGAGTTGATCTTCCAGATGAGATAGTGATGTTTCTCCAAAGTCATTGCCACCAAGCTGCTAGAGCTTCGTGATGAACTATAACATATCAAGGATAGAGATGATGATCCTTGAGGTATTCGCGTTGTTTGACATCGCGAAAGTAAAAAATCAAGAAGGAGCATCAATTGTTGATGGTTGGTGAAACCACTAGTTTCAAGAAGGGCAAGGGCAAGAAGGGACACTTCATGAAACGGCAAATCAGTTGTTGCTCCAAAGGAAGAAACCCAAGGTTGAACCCAAACCCGAGACTATGTGCTTCGCAATAAGGGGAACAGCCATCGGAGCAGAATTACCCTAGATACTTGGTAGATAAGAAGGTCGGCAAGGTCGATAGAAGTATATTCGATATACATTAAGTTATTGTGTATTTTACTAGTACTCCTAGTAGCACCAGGGTATTAGATACCGGTTCGGTTGCTAAGTGTTAGTAACTCGACATAAAAGGCTACGGAATAAACGGAGACTAGCTAAAGGAGAGCTGACAATATGTGTTGGAAGTGTTTCCAATTTTGATGTGATCAAACATCGACGCTCCCTCTACCATCAAGATTAGTATTAAACCAGAATAATTATCATTTGGTGTTTATGCTGAGCATAGACATGATTGGATTATGTCTATCGCAATACGGTTATTCATTTAAGGAGAATAATGGTTACTCTATTTATTTGAATAATACCTTCGATGGTCTTGCACCTAAATAAATGGTTTATTGAATCTCGATTGTAGTGATACACATTTTCATGCCAAAAGTATAAGATAGTAATGATAGTACCACTTACTTGTGGCACTGCCATGTAAGTCATATTGGTGTAAAACGCATGAAGAAGCTCCATGTTGATGGATCTTTGGACTCACTCGCTTTGAAAAAACTTGAGACATGCGAACCACGTCTATTGGTGTACGCATGAAGAAACTCCATGCAGATGGATCGTTTGGACTCACTTGGTTTTGAATTACTTGAGATATGCAAAACATACCACATGGGCAAGATGACCTGAAAAACCTCGGTTTCAAAGAAATGGAACAAGATAGCAACTTGTTGGAAGTAACACATTTTGATATGTGCAGTCCAATGAGTCCGAGGCATGCAAAGGAATATCGTTATGTTC
Source organism: Aegilops bicornis (assembly GCA_021605145.1). Classification (NCBI taxonomy): domain Eukaryota; kingdom Viridiplantae; phylum Streptophyta; class Magnoliopsida; order Poales; family Poaceae; genus Aegilops; species Aegilops bicornis. The sequence continues at coordinate 677,352 of JAHIAL010000134.1, forward strand.
TTACTTCACGGATGATTCGAGTAGACGTTGAGTATATTTACTTGATGAAACACAAGTCTGAATTATTGAATGGTTCAAGTAATTTCAGAGTGAAGTTTAAGATCTTCGTGACAAGAGGATAGAATGTCTACGATATGATCATAGAGATGAATATCTGAGTTACGAGTTTTGGCACACAATTAAGACATTGTTCAAATTGTTTCACAATTAATACCGCCTGGAACACCATAGTGTGATGGTGTGTCCAAATATCATAGTTGCACTCTATTAGATATGGTGCGTACCATGATATCTCTTATCGAATTACCACTATCGTTCATGGGTTAGGCATTAGAGGCAACCGCACTCACTTTAATGGGGCACCACGTAATTCCGTTGAGACGACACCGTTTGGAGAAACCTAAGTTGTTGTTTCTTAAAAGTTTGGGGCTGACGCTTATGTGGAAAAAGTTTCAGGTTGATAAGCTCGAACCCAAAGCGGACAAAATGCATCTTCATAGGACACCCAAAATAGTTGGGTATACCTCCTAATTCAGATCCGAAGCAATAGGGATTGTTTCTTGAATCGGGTCCTTTCTCGAGGAAAAGTTCGTCTCGAAAGTTGAGTGGGAGGATGGTGGAGACTTGATGAGGTTATTGAACCATCACTTCAACCAGTGTGTAGCAGGCACGTGAAGTTGTTCCCGTGGCACCTACACCAATTGAAGTAGAAGCTTATGATAGTGATCATGAAGTTTCGGATCAAGTCACCGACGTACTCGTGGGGTGACAAGGATGCGTACTACTTCAGAGTGGTACGCAATCCTGTCTTGAAGGTCATGTTGCTAGACAACAATGAACCTACGAGCTATGGAGAAGCAATGGTGGGCCCAAATTCCGATAAATGGATCTTTAAGAAAAAGACGGACAAGGACGGTAATGTCACCGTCTATGAAGCTAGACTTGTGGCGAAGAGTTTTTCACAAGTTCAAGGAGTTGACTACGATGAGATTTTCTCATCCGTAGCGATGCTTAAAGTCCGTCGGAATCATATTAGCACAAGCTGCATTTATGAAATCTGGCGGATGGATGTCAAAACAAGTTTCCTTACCGGGCCAGAAGGAAAGGTTGTATGTGATACAATCGTAAAAGTTTTGTCAATCCTAAGGATGCTAAAAGGTATGCTAGCTCCAGCAATCCTTCTAAGGACCTGGAGTAAGCATCTCGAGTTGGAATATGCACTTTGATAGGATGATCAAAGATTTTGGGTTTATACAAAGTTTATGAGAAACTTGTATTTCCAAAGAAGTGAGTGGGAGCACTATAGAATTTCTCGATGAGTATATGTTGTTGACATATTGATGATCAGTAAATGATGTAGAATTCTCCGGAAAGCATATAGGGTTATTTGAAAGATGTTTTTCAATAGAAAACCTGGATTAAGCTACTTGAACATTGAGCATCGAGATCTATAAGCATAGATCAAAATGCTTAATAATACTTTCAAATGAGCACATACCTTGACATGATCTTGAAGGTGTTCAAGATGGATCACCAAAGAAGGAGTTCTTGCCCGAGATGTAAGGTATGAAGTTAAGAGTTAAAGCTTCGACCACGGCGGAAAAGAGAGAAAGGGCGAAGGTCGTCCCCTATGCTTCGTAGACATAGGCTCTATCGCCCCTATGCTTCACATAGGCTCTATAGTATGCTATGCCGTGTGTACCGCACTCAAGTGTGCCTTGCCATGAGTCACTATAAGTACAAGAATGATCCAGAATGGATCATTGACAAGGTCAAAATTGTCCTTGGAGTAAACAAGGACATGTTTCTCGATTATGGAGGTGATAAAGAGTTCGGCGTAAAGGGTTACGCCGATGCAAGCTTTAACACCTATCCGAGTGACTCGAGTAGCAAACCGGATACGTATAGTGGAGCAACCATTTGGAATAGATCCAAGTGGAGCGTGGAAGCAGCGTTTACAATATGACCTAGAAATTTGCAAAGCACACACGGGTCTGAAAGGTTCAGACCCGTTGACTAAAACCTCTCTCACAAGCAAAACATGATCAAACCTAAGAACTCATTGAGTCTTAATCACATGATGATGTGAACTAGTTTACGTACACTAGTAAACTCTTTGGATGTTGGTCACATGGCGATGTGACCTATCGTTGTTAATCACATGGCGATGTGAACTAGATTATTGACTCTAGTGCAAGTGGGAGACTGTTGGAAATATGCCCTAGAGGCAATAATAAATTAGTTATTATTATATTTCCCTGCTCATGATAATCGCTTATTATCCATGCTATATTTGTATTGATAGGAAACTCAGATACATGTGTGGATACATAGACAACACCATGTCCCTAGTAAGCCTCTATTGACTAGCTCGTTGATCAATAGATGGTTACGGTTTCCTAACCATGGACATTGGATGTCATTGATAACGGGATCACATCATTAGTAGAATGATGTGATGGACAAGACCCAATCCTAAGCCTAGCACAAAGATCGTAGTTCGTATGCTAAAGCTTTTCTAATGTCATGTATCTTTTCCTTAGACCATGAGATTGTGCAACTCCCGGATACCGTAGGAATGCTTTGGGTGTACCAAACGTCACAACGTGAATCGGGTGGCTATAAAGGTGCACTACAGTATCTCCGAAAGTGTCTCGGGTTGGTACCGAATCGAGACTGGATTTGTCACTCCGTAAACGGAGAGGTATCTCCGGCCCACTCGGTAGGACATCATCATAATGTGCACAATGTGACCAAGGGGTTGATCACGGGATGATGTGTTACGGAACGAGTAAAGAGACTTGCCGGAAACGAGATTGAACAAGGTATCGGGATACCGACGATCGAATCTCGGCAAGTACAATACCGCTAGACAAAGGGAATTGTATCACGGGATCGATTGAGTCCTTGACATCGTGGTTCATCCGATGAGATCATCGTGGAACATGTGGGAGCCAACATGGGTATCCAGATCCCGTTGTTGGTTATTGACCGAGAACGCCTCTCGGTCATGTTCGATGTCTCCCGAACCCGTAGGGTCTACACACTTAAGGTCTGGCGACGCTAGGGTTATAAAGGAAGTTTGTATGTGGTTACCGAATGTTGTTCGGAGTCCCGGATGAGATCCCGGACGTCACGAGGAGTTCCGGAATGGTCCGGAGGTAAAGATTTATATATGGAAAGTTGTTGTTCGGGTTCCGGAAAAAGTTCGGGTTTTTTCGGTATTGTATCGGGAAGCTTCCAGAAGGTTCCGGAGGATTCCGGAGGGGTCCGGAGGTCCGGAAATTGTTCCACCACGTCCAATACAGTAGCATGGGCTGTAGGGGGGCGCCCTAGCCTTAATGGGCCAGGGGCACCAGCCCCCCCAAGGCCCAGGCGCATCGGAAGGGAAAACCCTAAAGGGGAGGCCTCCACTTGACTTGGGAGGCACTCCTCCCCTTGGCCGCCCCCTAGATGGGATCTAGGGCTGGCCGCACCCCTTGGGGTGGGAAACCCTAAAGGGGCGCAGCCCCTTCCCCTATATATACTTGAGGTTTTGGGGCTGCCCAACACATGAGAACTTCTCCTCTTGGTGCAGCCCTACCTCTCCTCCTCCTCCTCTCCCGTGGTGCTTGGCGAAGCCTGCTGGATTGCCACGCCTCCACCACCACCACGCCTTTGTGCTGCTGCCGGATGGAGTCTTCTCAACCTCTCCCTCTCTCCTTGCTGGATCAAGGCGTGGAAGACGCCACCGGCTGTACGTGTGTTGAACGCGGAGGTGCCGTCTGCTCGGCACTAGGATCTCCGGTGATTTGGATCACGACAAGCACGACTCCTTCAACCCCGTTCTCTTGAACGCTTCCGCTTAGCGATCTACAAGGGTATGTAGATGCACTCTCCTTCCCTCGTTGCTAGTTTCTCCATAGATAGATCTTGGTGACACGTAGGAAAATTTTCATTTCTGCTACGTTCCCCAACATCTCCCTCCGTGACCACTCTCTGGTTTATCAACCTCAACACCAACAACAAAAAGCAGAGCGGAGCCGCAACATGGTCAAAGCTTCCGGAGACGCGGCTGCAACAGCCGAGGAAGCATTGGGAGCAGCTGCAGAGGGAGGAGGCGGGCCACCGAGGTACCTCGCTTGTAAACCCTAGGTTACTTTTCTCAGCAGCGCCAGCGGGTTTGTCATTGTACAGAGGCGGGCGGGCGTTAGGGTCGGCGGGGGAGGAGGTGTAATGCGGCGCGGAGCAGCTTGCGCTCGGGCGGTGAGAGACGTGCACGCGGAGGCATTGCCTCGCCGACGGAGGCAATGCTGGCCATCGGGAGAGGCGTGAGAACCGGCGTTGCCTGCGCCCGGCGTCGGCGGAGGCCATCGGGCCGACATCGACGCCAGCAATCGTAGGGTCGCTTTGGGCGCAGCGGTTGCCTAAAACAGGCGTAATCACAAAACCAAGCGGGCCTAAAAGCCCCGAATCCCCTAGCGGCTAGCCCAAACAAAATCCTCCGGAAGCCCCAAGTCCTCGATTCTCCGCCGGCGTCTTTGCGTCGGACGCCGCCACCGCCTCGGAGGTGTGGTCGTGGAGCTCGCTGAACGCGGCTTGAGCGTTGTCACAGACGCTGACAACAAAAGCCTACATCAAGACGGGCACGGCAAGGCGGAGCTGGGCGGACAAGCGCCGCTCCCACTCGCCGTGTCCATCGTGACACCTGCATAGGATCACAAATCTCAGGAAAAGGAATTTGGGGGAGAGATGAGCAAAGGCGAGGAGACTGCCGAATAGGAGGGGTTCAGACTCAGATTGGTTTGGTTATCTGCACAATCATTCATGATCGCTATCTTATTTACATTGTCTGATTTTTTTTAGCTTGCTGCTGGTTCAAATTAATATTCAAGTTGTACTTCCATGCCACGTATCAGTGGAATTCATGCTGTGTACTTCTGCTCATGCTTCTAATTTACTGTACTTGACAAAATTGCAGGGAGTTTTATATCACAACACTCCCTACTTGGTGAAAAACGCAATATCAATTTTATATGAAATCCTTTTATACATAACTTTTATACTTCATAAAATTAATTATGCAATACTATAGTTCTGTAGCCAAAAGTATCATAATATAGTTTAATGAGCACAATTTTCTAGTACTTATCTATCATAGTTAACCAAATAGTAATATTGTTAATATTACCTCCATCCTAAAATTCTTGTCTTAGATTTGTCTAGATATGGATGTATCTAACATTAAAACGTGACAACATACATCGGTATTTAGATAAATCCAAGACAAGAATTTCGGGATGGAGGGAGTAGTAGTTATGATATGAATTGTTATAGAAATATAATGTATGGAAAATTTGCTTCCTATTTATTCAAATTGTATCGTAAGAAATCTTTTTTTGAACACTGAGTAAATTATATATTATGAAGTATATGTATGTGGGTGTGTTCATATATATATGACTGACATTACGTATCTAGTAGAGAATCCAGATCATACACTACAAATATCTGAATAATAGTTTATCTATAGAAACTTCTTGGGTATTGGATCCATTGGATAACATGTCAATGTTCTGTTCTTGTATCTACAATACGATTGTTATTGTAATAATAATCAAAGAACATAAAATATTTTTGATTCTATTTTCTTGTGTATATGATCATGTTGTATGATATGCTCATCTAGAATGTGCTTGGTTTGCCTTGGTGTACACGGAGCTCATATTAGTTTCTCCAACGAAGGGTTGCATATTAGTTTAACATGCGTATCAAATTATTATGACATGTATGATGCACATGAGAAAAAGACTAGCAGCCTAATTAAATTCAGCTTTGTCGATCCAATTTGTTTGTTCCCACATGGTATACACTGTTAGTATGTGATATGAACATGCGTTTCTCCAAATATAGATTTTTTTATGAATTCAGTAATATTTTCTACATAATGTATAACAATATAGTTATAAATACTCTCGATGCAGGTTTTCAAGGCTCTCTACCTACTGGAGTTCCAAGTCTTCGGGCCTGTTTGGATGCCACACAGGCAGCGCCTTCGCCAGCGACAATCTCAGCCTTAGGCTTGATGAATCAAATGTCTAAGATTCCTGTCAGACTCGGGTAGCATTTTCGTGAAGCAAACCAAACATGCCTTCCATCCTTTTTGCAGCAGCAATCTGCATTACGAAAGGAAGTTGGTATATTTTGAAGTTACTTCCAAAATATTAATAAAACCATAAGCTATTTAGGTGTTCAGTTTTAAACTTGTGAACTAATCTGTAGTTTTTGCAGCTGTTGAACAACAATATCAACCCTTGTTGTTGCAGTAGCAGCAACAACAAAGGATCCTACAACAGCACCAAGATTGACAATTCTTGCAACAACAGCAAAACAAACACCAACAGCTAGCTATAACACCAACTTGACAATGGTAATCAAGGTTACTTAGTATCCACCAAAAACAATAATGACATATTTTCTTTGTGTCTCCTTTATGTCTTGAGCTCCACCAAAATAAAAGAAAGATTTCTTTTTTGAGAAAAAAAATTAAGGTTGTCTCGAAGCAAGCTTCCGCCCCGCTTTATATTTAAGGCAACAACCAAACAAAGTACACAACTGAATGATACAAGATGGCAAGGTAGCCTCATAGAACGCCAATCCCATGATAACTTGATCACGCAGAACTACGCCACCAAAGCGTAAAATAAGAGGAACTGAAAGTACAATGACACGCCACACATTATCATGGACTTTTACATGGATGTGGCCATGGACAGGGCCATATGAGTTGAAAACCATGCATCCTCATACAAGATAGGCCATTTTGTGAAGGTTTTCTTTTCTAGTTTTTGGTATTGCTTGTTTATCATTTTTCCCTAAAATAGTCCCCTCAAAAGGGGTAGATGCAAAAGGATTTCAACTTTTGAAACCTTCTTCATTTCTATATTTTTTGAAAAATTGGGGCCATACTTTCAAGGATGGCTACTCATAGAATATGAATGACGATTGCACCTTTGTTTGTGTCAAGTGCCTACAATCATAATATGGAAGCTAGAAATTATTTTTGGCAACTATTAGGACCAAACTAGGGCACACTTGGAGTTCAAATTTGAATTTCCTTAATAAATGCCTAGAAACTCAAAAGATATCAAAGAAATATAGCAAACAAACTTTGAGATCCATCAAAATTTGGCATCATGCCTCCAATGCGCTCTAATTTGGGTGAAAATTTCAAAGGTAAAAAATTCAATCTTTTTGGGGTACTTCCGCACACAAAAATCACTTTTGCACTTTTCTTTGAAAACAAAATATTTTATGACAAAATAATTGAAACATTCTTTGGCAGTGTTATTTAGATGGTAATATCGATGTTTGTGATGAATATTGCCATGTTATCATGGATTGTTCCACGGATGTGGCCATGGACTGGGTCATATGAGTTGAAAACCATGCATCCTCATAAAACATAGGCCATTTTGTGAAGTTTTTTCTTCTAGTTTTTGGTATTGCTTGATTATAATTTCCCCCCTAAACTAGTCCACAAAAAGGGGTATATGCAAAATGATTTCTATTTTTGAATTTTTCCCATTTTCAATAATTTTTTTTCCAAAACGGGCCATACTTTCAAGGATGGCTACTCATAACATATGGATGAGGGTTTTGCCTTTGTTTGTGTCAAGTGCATAAAATCATAATATGTAAGCTTGAAATTATTTTTGGCAACTATTAGGACCAAACTAGGGCACACTTGGAGTTCAAATTTGAATTTGCTTGAATAAATACCTAGAAACTCAGTAAATCAAAGAAATATAGCGAAATACTCTGAAATCCATGAAAATTGGCAGAGGGCCTCCAATGTGGTCTATTTGGGTGAAAATTGCAAAGGTTCAAATTCCATTCCATTTTGGGGTACTTCCTTCATAAAAGCAACATTTGGCAATCGCTTGTTTGAAAACAAAATGATTTATAACAAAATAATTGAAACCTCCAGTGGTAATGTTGTTTACAATGGTAATACCCATGTTTGTGGCAAATATGGTCATGTTATCATGGATTGTGCCAGGGATGTGGCCATTGGCATGGCGATATAAGTTCAAAACCATGCATCCTCATACATGATAGGCCATTTTGTGAAGGTTTCTATTTCAAGTTTTCGGTATTGTTTGCTTATTATTTTACCCTAAACTAGTCCTTAAGTAAATGCCTAGAAATTAACTACTCCCTCTGTAAACTAATATAAGAGTGTTTAGATAACTAAAGTAGTGATCTAAACGCTCTTATATTAGTTTACGGAGGGAGTAAATCAAAGAAATGTAGCAAACATACCCTAAAATTCATGAAAATTTGGCAGTAGGCCTCAAATGTGGTCTTATTTGAGTGAAAATTGCAAAGGTCAAAATTACATTTTTTAGGGAGGGGGGGGGGGCTTCCTTCCTGAAAAAGCCACCTTTGGCATTGTTTGTTTGAAATGTGGGTCACCACTTGTGACATTGTGAAATAAATGGCAAAAAGGGCAAGTGTGTTGTACTTCCCGTTGAATCACATTCAAATAACATGAAAACATCAGAAATTTCATTTTAAGTTTACAATTTTTACGGAAGTGCAAACCTTAAACATAGCTAATGATAAAATACAGCTATTTGATAGTCCTATTCTACTTATTATCGTCGTCGACGTCGGAACCGCTACCGAGGCCGAGGTAGTCATTGTCGTAGTCATCCTCCTCACCGAGGCCGAGGGAATCATCGCCATACTCGCTCATGAGGTTGATGGTGGCGTCGGCCACCGAAGCAATGACCGCGTCGTGCAACCCCAACGTGTCGGGTCGTTGGGGTGGTGCTATGACCCCTTCGCTGATTCGCACAATGCCAAGGGCAGCCCCGGAAAGTCTTGTGGTCATTGGTCTCGCTGGCCACCGACCATCTCAGACTCGCCAATAGATGCGGCTTTGGCTTTGGAACGAGCAAGTTGTCGGGCGAGCCTCCGCCCGCTCTGGTTTAGGCATGAGCATGCCGCCGCGTGATCTCGCCCCTGGCTCCATTTTAGGCATGAGCAAAGCCGCTGCCAGTTCGCCTCCTCCGGCTTTGGGAAGCGGAGGCCACCGTGCCAAGGAGCTCGTCCTTAGCGGTGCGGAGGCGTGTCTCGGAGCTCGTCCTCGTGTGATTTGAACATGGTGTGATTGGCTTGGGCTACATCATCTCCAACTAGCAGTTTGAGATGCTTGGACCTTATACAATGCAAGGTGCTTAAAGGAGGTGCTTGGAGAAATAAACCAGACTTACCTTAAGCACTGGTGCTTATTTGTACAGGGTAGACGCTTAACTAGGCGTCCCTCATGTAGAAATAGGCACTGGTGCTTCAGAAAAAACCCGGTTTATTTTTCTAAGCACCTCCCTAAACATTTAACATTTACAAGGCCTTACGTGTGTGTGTCAAAGATTGGTGGTGTGAGAAGACAGGCAGCCACACTATGGGAGAATTGGAATGAGTGGAATGTGTGGGTCTTCCGAAATCTAAGCCATGATGCCTTCGATCCTTGTATCCAAGATCAAAAGCGATGTGCATACCAGGGTCATTGCCAACGTAAATCATTGAGTGCCAGTATTCTTGGAGAGTGATCCCTAATTGTTTGATCATTCAATCGTGTGTCCTTGGGTCAAGAACGGGGGCTTCACAATTACTATGCAATATTTGTATTCAAATTTTCCGTACTTCCTTCTTAGTTAATGAGATGGGGAAAATATTTTGCCTCCATTAAAAAAAGGCAAGTATTGCAAAAAATAATTGAAGAAAGTACACATTCAATACAAGTAAGCACTGAGACAAGGACACATGCACTGTTTTTATCTTTTTTGAAAAGAACAAAATATTGCTCTTTGGGCTCAAGATGTTAGTGGATGGGAACGTCTCCTTCCAGTGAAGGCGCATCACCGAAAATCCTCCTCCCAATCGAACGCCACATCACCTAGAAAATCTTGAAATAAATCCAGGATAAATACGAGCATCAGGACTTGAACCCTGATGGACAGCGAATACCACTGTCCACCTTACCATCCAACCACAGGTTGGTTCGCATACAAAGTAGCTTCTATTTGCAACAAATTGACGCTCAATCTCACATATGAGCGACTGGGCCGGCCCATTAAGCTTTGCTTGCTTTTGTGTGTTTTTTCTCCAGTTTTTTCACGTCGTATGGTATTGTTGCGACTCAGAATACTGTAGCAAGCGGTTTCTGATTTCTAGTGTCTTTCTACTCGTCTGAATGAGCAGATGCACAGACGGGAAGCAAGCCGTTAGGCCTATGGGTTCTGTGGGCCGCTACCATTGGAGAGCCTAAGACAGCCAAACTTGCCAAAATCTAGTTTTGCACAGAATTTAAAACAACGCCAAGTTGAGACCTCTAATGCAATTTTCCGATTTTTCTCGAAAAATGTAATTCAGTAGACACCTTTTTTTGGGGGGCAACAGTAGACACCATTTGATTATTATTACCCTGAAATTTATTCATAGGAGTGCTAGCACTGGCATTCATCTTACATTAGTACAATGGAATATAAGGCATATTTTTCATAGCATTGCTTCAAAAGCAAGAGTTGTACGCTTCCAGCTAATGCAGTCCACTACAAACACCCGTGTTAATGTCAAGAGGGAATGGTTTAAGCATTTGATTATACCTAAAAGGCAGGAATGATATGGTACAGCTTTTCTACGTTTTCGTATTTACACTTGATTTAACTCATCTACTAGGCTTTGGATCATGGAAACAGAGGGAGTGAGTAGTCGATTAAGCTGGTGATCCTCATATAGCAGAAATGTCATGACTGACCAGCATTCATCCCTGCACATTTCTTTTCAGAGATAAGGCTTTGTCAGCTGCCATCAGGAAACCGTAGGTTGGCACAGGTGACGAAAGTAACTTCTAGGAACTCACACTCTCTGATGGACTAATCTTCCCAATTCTTCCTCTGATAGAATCTGAAAGTTAGCTTGTTGTGTCCAGAACAAGTCTCTGTTGGGTACGGAAACGATAATAACATGGTGATGGATAGATCTACCTTCAACTATGCATAATGTTGCAATCCTCATCATAGTCTCTGGTAGAGGACACTGAATAGGTATATCATCAGCTGGAATCAAAGAAAGAGCACCTGGTCTCTGGCTAACACGTAATTCCATATGTAGTTGCTGCCAGGAGAAACACGGGCATGTCATTTTACGGGCGAATATGTTGTACGAATGTTTGTTTCAAAACATGACTGACGAACCCAGAACGCACGCCTACCAGAAAAGGAGACTTAACACCAGGCTTGGTGGTAACCACTGTACCCAGCCTCGCACCGGGGTAGCTATCTGATGAGCGGATGGAGTCTTCTAGCAATGCGTCCAGAGTCAAGCACCCGTTCCTGCATTTGCAGCAAGTAACACAAGTACGTATACATTAGGGAGTGGGCCAAAACATACATGATCGAAACGGCGAACGTACCGCTTTTGTACCACCATACCACAAATGTCACAATGTGCAAAGTATTTAATCAACCTGTTTGCATCATTTAGGGCCAACTCCATCGCGCGACCCCAAACGGACATCCGTTTTGTCCGAATTCTGTCCGTTTGGGCAGGGGATGGGGTCGTATCCGGGCCTGTCCTGGGATGCGGTGGCCATGCGCCCAGCGCGCAGCCGCATCCTTTTACCTCATCTTGTCCGTGTCCATTTTTTTAAAAAAGAGAAACGTTTCAAATGCCAAGCCCTACGGCCCAGTTCAGCACGCATGCCGACAACAAAGCTAGCGGCGGGCAACACAGCCAGCCTTCAAAATGAATGGTTGTCCTCGCCGGCAACACAGCCAGCGGCCGACAACACAGCCGGCCTTCAAAATGAATGTTTTTTCGCCGCACACGCCAGCCGCCCAATGGCGGGCGGCACCCATGCCAGCCTCCAAAAAGAACGGCCACGGCCGATCGCACGACCTAGTTCAGACCGGCCGCCGCCGAGCATCTCCTTCGCCTGCCTCGAACCAGGCCCTCGTCTTCTCGCTCATCTTCGACAAGTCCACGCTCATGATCGCGAGGGCCACCTCCTTCGCTTTGGTGGCGGCATTGGTGGCCTCGATGTCGAGCTGCCTTTGCTCGACCTTGACGTTCTCGGCCTCGATGTCGAAGCTGCCTTTGCCGGGCCGCCTCCTCCATGTCGAAGCTGCCTCTGCCGGGCCGCCTCCTCCATCTCAAGCTTCATTCTCTTGGCCGCCTCCTCCATCTCAAGCTTCTTCGTTTGAAGCTCTAGGTATTGCTTCATTTGCTCGTCCTTGCTTTGCCACTTCTTCTCGTCCCTCACATCCTTTTGCGACATCATGCCATGCAAAGCGTCATGCAATGCCATGGATGAAGCATCACGAATGTCATCAACCTTGAGTTGGTCTTGCCCTCGGCCTCTTCAACGCCTCGCCATCTCCACCTCCGCTAACTTGGTCGCCTTCGTGCATCTCTTCCTTTGGAGTTCACGGTATTGGTCCTTGAACTTAGGGCAATTGTTGATCATATTCCAACAACGCGTAAGAGTGAACGGCTTGTCATTGTGCCGGGCCTTGAATGCCTCCAAAGATTGGAAATGCCTACACCATATGAATAACAAGTGACCATGCAAACATGTACAAGGTCGAAGTATCATGGCCGTAGCAAGAAAAGGGCAAAGAAGGAGAGCATACCATGTCTCCAACGCCGGTACCACTCACGGGCCGTGCTTGAATGCTCTCAAATGCGGCTTGATACTTGTTGCACTTTTGTTGGATGAACAACCATCTCTTTTGAATCGAGCCGACGCCACAGTTGCTTTCAAATTGGTAGGGCTCAAACAACTTCCTTTCATGGAATGTTTTGTGGACTCTCGTCCAAAAAACAATACCCTTTTGTTGCGCGCCGGTCCGTGGATCTTGGCTAATCTCCATCCAAGCTTGGCAAATCAACTTGTCCTCATCTTGTGTGTATGAGCCCGTGCGAATGCTCTTCCTCTTCTTTTGTGCTTCCGCTCTTTGTGTCAACTCGTCGATGAACAATGGCTCGCCACTAATGTCAACGTCATTGCTTTCTTCTTCATCACCATCACCTTCGACATAGATGTCATCGTCTTCATCCCACGAGTCACCATGGTCGTAGTCTGCACGGTCGTCTGCCTCTTCTTCGGCAGTGAACTTGCCGCGGCCATCCCGACTTTGGGTCTCCTCGGGTCGAAGGCGGTGGACGTGGCCGCCGTCGTAGATCACTTCCTCCATGAACTGGTCGTAGTAGGGTCGCCGACCGGTGCCGCTGCTGGTTGGCATTTCGTCGAACAAGACGCTGGGGCGGCATGGTGCCGATGGCAACGGCGGCCGTGCTTGCTTTCTTTACATCTCGACGGACGGCCGCCGCCGCCGCTAGACCTGTGGGTGGCGTTGAGGTCGATGGCGGCCGAGGGCGTGGTGTGGACGGCGCGATCATGCTCACGTCCGGCGACCCACCGAAACGGGTCTGGCCGTCGTGCCTTGGCGGAGGAAAGCCGGGCGACAAGGGCGTGGTCCGCGACGTCGGCGACTGGCAGTGCGGAGGCCGGGCGACCGACGACCCTGTGCTCGCCGGACCGACGGCCCCTCCAGAGAAACCGGGCGGGCGACAAATGCCGGCCATGAGAAGGGCGTGCGCTTTGCTGATGATGGCCTCCTTCTCCTCGACCTCGGCCTTGTGCCGCACGGCCTCAATCGCGGCCGCTGGCGCTCTCTTGGTCATGGCGGCGACGTTGGTCTTGGCGATCACCAACCGGCTCCTCCTCTTCGCCGATTCCGCGTCCAACTTGGCGATCTCCTCCGGCGCACTAACGCGGCTTCCTTGGCGCCTTTGCCCTTCTTCTTCTTGGCCATTCCGGACGGAGTCGACGGCCAGCCGCCGGAGTTCGGTCAAGGCCGCCATGGACGGGGAGGGAGTGGGGCCAGGCGGGACGTGGGGGGTTGGGGGGAGGGCGCCAACGGGGCCGCGGGAGGGGGGGGATTGCTCTGTGTCACCGACTCGCGGGCCAGGGGCGGACAAGCTGCCCCGTCCACGTCCGCCACTGTCCGCTTTTATGTTCTCAAAAGCGGCGCAAACTTGGGCCGCGGATGGGTCTGTTAAACATCATTGAAGGTTACGTGACATATGCGGCAGGAGGTAGTTTGCATAGAGATCTTCTTGTAACTATCTTCTCTTTCTTGTTTCTCAAGATGTACTTTAGATCTCTCTTATCTCTTATCTCTTGACCGCATGTAATCTGCTCCTCTGTTATATATAAACGACACGTCGCCCTCGTCATGGGTAAGACGTTTTCCGCTCGCACATGGTAATCAGAGCCCTCTTCTTCAACTCATCTAGCTACCGTAATCACGTGTGTCGGCCGCACCATGTCTTCCTCCTCCGGCGCTTCCTTCCATACTAGCCTCAACGGCCAGGTCATCGAGAAGCTATCCCGCACGAACCACGTGCTATGGCGCACGCAGATCATACCGCAGCTGCGTGGCGCCGGGGTCTTCGGCTACGTCGACGGCACCCATCCGGAGCCGGCGCGCCTCCTCGTCACCACCAAGGAAGGCAAGGAGACTTCAACGCCCAACCCTCTCCATCCCATCTGGTTCGAGGACCAGCAGGTCCTCGGCTACCACGGAAAGCAACCTCACCAAGGAGGTGCTCCTCACGGTGACCACGGTCACCACCGCGGCACGCCTGACGACGCCACCGCATGTACTCGTCGCAATCGATGAGTCGAATCAACAACATCCGTACTTCTCTCATCAATGCGCAGAAGGGCCACCTCACCGTCGCCACCTACTTCGCCACCATGCGCGGCTACGCCGACGAGCTGGCTGCTGCGGGCAAGGCCATCCTCGACGACGAGCTCATCTCCTACATCATCCACGGGCTCGACGCCGACTACCAGCCGCTGATCTCTGCCCTGGATGCTCGCGTCACGCCCGTCACCCTCGACGAGCTCTTCGCCATGCTGTCAAACTTTGACCAGCGGATGGCACACTTCAACGGCAACGGCGGTGGCAGCTTCAAGTCCTCCGCGAACTCGGCGTCTCGTGGTCGTGGTGGCCCCTCTCGGCGCGGCGGTGGCGGCGGCTTCTCCCGTGGCGGTGGGGAGGTCCAAAGGAGGCAACGGTGGCGGCTCCAACTCCGCATAGCAAGGCGCAACTCCAACAAAACTTCGCCACGCGGCGGTGGCAACCTCGTGCACGCCCGATGCTCAGCGGTGCCGAGATATGTGGCAAGGTGGGGCACACAACAAAAGATTGCTGGTACCGCTATGAAAAGGATGATGACTCCTCTCAAGATGATGACAAGGTGGCGGCCGCCGCAGATGGCTCCTACGGAATCGACACCGACTGGTATGTCGACAGTGGCGCCACCAACCACATCACCAACGAGCTTGAGAAGGTGACCATGAAGGAGAAGTACCGTGGCAAGGACCAAATCCACACAGCTAGTGGTGAAGGTATGGAAATCGTCGCATTGGTCATTCAAGTTTTAGTACCCCTTCTCGTAGAATTCATCTTAGGAAAATTTTGCATGTTCCTAATGCCGACAAAAGTCTTTTTCTGTCCATAGAATTGCTCTTGACAATCATGTCTTCCTTGAATTTCACCCCTATTTCTTTTTGATCAAGGATCAGGCGACGAAGAAAATTCTCTATCGAGGTAGATGCGTTCGTGGGCTCTACCCGTTGATTCCGGAGCGTAGGAGACTAAATAAACAAGCTTGTGGTGCTATCAAGCTTTCATCCACACGATGGCATGATCGTTTAGGACATGCTTCTTTTTCCTTAGTTGAAAAATTACTTAGAAAGAATAAGCTCCCGTTTGTTGGTGAGCGCAATATTGAAGCTATTTGTGATTCTTGTCAACGTGCTAAGAGTCATCAGCTACCCTATCCTATATCCACTAGTGTGTCTACCAAACCACTGCAATTAATATTTTCAGATGTTTGGGGTCCTGCCCCCAACTCAGTTGGTAGACATACATACTATGTGAGTTTTATTGATGACTATAGTAAATTTTCTTGGATTTATCTACTTAAGAAAAGATCCGATGTCTTTCAAGTCTTTAAAAATTTCCAAGCACTCGTTGAACGCAAGTTTGACAGCAAGATACTCGCTGTCCAATCAGACTGGGGTGGAGAGTATGAGAAATTAAACTCTTTCTTTCAAACTCTCGGCATTTCCCATCATGTGTCATGCCCCCACGCTCACCAACAAAACGGCTCAGCTGAAAGCAAGCATAGGCACATCGTCGAGGTTGGCTTAGCTCTCTTAGTCAAGCCTCCATGCCACTTAAATTCTGGGATGAAGCTTTTCTCACTGCCGTTCATATCATCAACATGCTTCCCGATCGTGTTATTAATAATGAAACTCCAAGAGAACGACTCCTTCACACCAAACCCGATTACACATCTCTTCGTGTTTTTGGGTGTGCATGTTGGCCCAATCTTCGTCCCTATAATCAACGCAAACTCATGTTTTCGGTCAAAATAAAGCAGGTGTGTTTCTTGGATACGTTGTTCAACACAAAGGTGTAAAATGCCTTGATGTGTCTACGGGGCAGTCTATAGCTCCCGTGACGTTGTTTTTGACGAAACAAAATTCCCGTTTGCTGATCTTCATCCCAACGCAGGTGCCTTGCTTCGCAAAGAAATTCTCCTCTTGCCATCTCATCTCACTAGCCTTGATCATGGGGGAAACACTTGCGATGATTCAATGCTGACTAACCCTCCTAATGGTACACGAGTCTTCCGTGATGTTGCAGGAAAAATCAGCGATTTAAAAATACCGAAGAACTCGGTCTCCAGGCGCCATATTTGCTGTGTCAAGAATCAGGGAGCAAATCCCCCTCGGGATCAGCGCCAGATCAGGTGGAGCTCAGGAGATCCGCACCGGGATCAGCGCCAGCAGACGCGCCAACTCCGTTCGCAGCAGAATCTGCTGCGCGTGCGGGCTCACATGGTTCCACGCCTGCCACGCGCCAGCTTGCGGGTGGCGGAAGCCCCGCGCCAACTCCGCGCCAATCAACATATGCCATGTGGCGGCGCCCTGATGGCCCAGGCGGGGCGTGGTTTCGCGACCAACCGCAGTGCTACAAGAGGCGGGCCCAGGCGCAGCCGACCGGCGTGGACTCCAGCGCCCAGGTGCGGCCGACAGGCGCGGACCCCAGCGTTGATCCGTCTGGCCAGGAGGGCGCGGGATCCGGTGCAGATCTGCGGGGCCCCGCGCAATCATGGGCTCATGATGAGCCGACCGGTGCGCCTGGATCTTTTACGGCTGCTACAACGTCTCCATCAACTACTGCAGCCACAGAAGATCCGGTGCAGCTGGCGGGCGAATCTGTCTTGGGATCGCCCGTGGCAGGAACTCCTGTGCGTGATTCTGGATCCTCTGCGCCAGCTGACTCTGCGGCTCACACGGCTGCAAAAAGGTGTAACTAAACCTCTTAATTATAAACATATGAGCAAATAAGGTCTCGTCTGTTCTACAGATGCACAAGTTGAACCAAGAACTTTGGACGAGGCCTTTGGAGATGAAAAGTGGAGAAAAGCAATGATGGAAGAATATGTGGCACTGGAAAAAAATAAAACATGGCATCTAGTTCCCCCACGGCAAGGTAAAAATCTCATAG
Source organism: Aegilops bicornis (assembly GCA_021605145.1). Taxonomy (NCBI): domain Eukaryota; kingdom Viridiplantae; phylum Streptophyta; class Magnoliopsida; order Poales; family Poaceae; genus Aegilops; species Aegilops bicornis. The sequence goes on from JAHIAL010000134.1 coordinate 694,994, forward strand.
ACTGCAAGTGGGTGTTCAGAGTTAAGAGAAAATCTGATGGAACTGTTGGCCAGATACAAAGGCAAGGCTTGTTGCAAAAGGCTTTAAACAGAGATATGGGATTGATTATGAGGATACATTCAGTCCAGTTGTAAAAAGTCGCTTACTATTCGCCTTGTTCGTACTATTCTTGTCTCTAGGGGATGGAGTCTCGTGCTGACTAGATGTGCTACGAATCACGTTCCTTCATGGTGTTCTAGAAGAAGAGGTTTACATGAAATGACCTCCACAGGTTTAAGAGTAAGTCTAATCCATCATTTGTGTGCAAACTTGATAAAGCACTCTATGGCTTGGAAGCAAGCACCAAGAGCATGGTACTCACGTCTCAAATACAAGATGCAATCACTTGGTTTTGTTCCTTCCAAGTCGGACACCTCACCGCTTATTTACAATAAGCTCAACACATGCATATTTGTTCTCATCTATGTTGATGATATTATTGTTACAAGTTCATCTAGTGAGGCCATTGCATCATTGTTGAAGGATCTAAGTGCGTAATTTGCTCTCAAGGATCTTGGAGATTTGCATTTTTCCTTGGGATTGAAGTGAAGAAACACAAGGATGGACTTCATCTCTCTCAAGAGAAATATGCAATCGCTGTGGTAAGAAAGGTAGGTCTGCAGGTTGTAAACCATCTTTCACTCCATTATCCAAATTTCGGAAAAATTATCTCTCATGTATGGGCAACTCTTGAATCAAGAGGACAAAGTACCAAGTACAGGAGCTTAGTAGGTGCACTTCAAGACTTGACTTTAACAAGGCCTGATATTTCTTTTCTTTGTTAACAAGGTATGTCAGCTTTTTGCATGCTCCTACCATCTGTGCATTGGACTGCTACAAAACGCATTGTCGATATGTCAAACATACCTTGAGCATTGGCCTTAGTTTCAAAGCAAGTCACCTTCAACTCTTGTCAAGGCTTTTTCCGACTCTGTTGGGCAAGTGTGCTGTTTGGATGATGACGCCTCTTTGGTGGATTTGCAATATTTTTGGACCAAATCTGATTTGATGGTGTGCGAGGAAGCAGGCCACAAAGTCTCGGTCTATACGGAGGTAGAGTACAAGGCATTAGCGAATGCTACAGCTGAAATTATATGGGTTCAATCAATGTTAAAGGAACTTGGTATACGAAGTTCTCAAACTCCATGTCTGTGGTGTGACAATCTTGGTGCCACCTACTTGTCTGCAAATCCAGTCTTTCATGCCAGAACAAAACATATAGAGATAGATTTTCACTTTGTCAGAGAAAGAGTTGCACGGAAACAGCGTGATATTCGGTTTATTCATTTCAGAGATCAAGTTGCAGATGGGTTTACTAAAACCCTGCCTATGCGAAGCTTTGAAGAATTTAAGCATAATCTCAACTTAATGAAGTTGTGATTAAGGGGGAGTGTTAAACATCATTGAAGGTTACGTGACATATGCGGCAGGAGGTAGTTTGCATAGAGATCTTCTTGTAACTATCTTCTCTTTCTTGTTTCTCAAGATGTATTTAGATCTCTCTTATCTCTTATCTCTTGACCGCATGTAATCTGCTCCTCTGTTATATATAAACGATACGTTGCCCTCGGCATGGGTAAGACGTTTTCCGCTCGCACAGGGTCAAAAGCGGACACAAAACGGACAAAAGTCTGTTTGCTTCAGCAAGCTGGGCCGCTTCGTTTGTCCGTTTTATCTCAAACGGACGGGGCCGGACAGGATAGGGTCGCGCGGTGAAGTTGGCCTTAGACAACATATGACACCTGGGCGCTGTTAGTCGGAACCTCGTGGCCGTGGTGCTCGCGGTGACTCATGGCTGCTGCCGCCTCCACCCCGTGATGGCAGCTATAGTACCTGCTGCGGCCGCAAACCCCCACCGGCAAGGTCGCAACCCACGGCGCGTGTCTCGAAGCTCATGTGTGGGCGTGGGGGTGTGGGATCTGGGAAGCGGCTCCTGCTTCTTTCGCGCGATGATCATGATCTGGACGGCGAGCGGAAATACGGACGGCGAGCGGTGCGAGGTCAGGCTGGCCGGGCTGAACGCGACTGGAGCTGGGCCATGCTTTCCAATTACGATCGACTCAGCCCACCAAGCTGCTCTCCACGAGGTAAGTGCCCGGCCCATTAGCAAAAAAATTCTCATTTCCGTTTTGAAGGCAAGCGCGGGAATTGCAAAGACAGCCCTGACCCTGAGGGCGCGCGGACGCGTGAAACGTCAGGCTGGGTAGGCATTGCTATAGGGATAGTAGGCAGCTATAGCAGCTCCCTTGCATGCAAAGCAAAAGGGCGACGGGTTCAAGCTAGCTGCTTACGTATGTGGCGTGGTTTCTCAGCTACCTGGCGCAGCGGCAGGGTCGGGTTGCAGCCTGCTTGCGGGTTGGCCTGGGTACAGGGTCTACGGCAAACGCATGAACGCTCAACGCCCCAAGAATACGGACCGCCCGGGCTTCAGACTGCGCTCCAGTTGGACTAGGCAATCACGCTGCGCTGGAGGGAAGGGGGCTGCTTCATGTACCGTTCAACGGGGTTCTGTAACTTTACATGCCCACTTTCCTGGTTCCAGCAGGCCACCGGCGAGCAGGTTGCAAGGCTGCAGCAACCCTGCCGCTGCGTCAGGTATAGCTGAGGATCACGCAGCTCACGTACATAAGCGATGTGGGGCGCCCCTTTCTCCTTTGCATGCAGACGGAGGTTTGTTTTGAGGTTGGTGGCTGAGAGTTGGATCAGTTCGCGGAGTACATGTTTGTATACCTCTAGCGGTAGCGATCACAAATTCACCCGTCTTGCTCTCACTCAGAGCAACTCCAACACACCGACCTATTTCGTCTGACATAAAAATCGGCCCAAACAGACGCGCGTCCGCTTTTTTGTCCGCCGTGCGATCCATTTTAGGCCCAACTCTGGGCCTCGTTTGCATCGAAGCGGACATGAAACGGCACATGCGACGACCACCTACTCCTATCCCTGGCCCGCCAGTCGTTGGCACACCCGTCCGCCCTACTCCGTCGCCCAGTTCCAGTGCCCAAGCCAGCCATCCGCACATACATACCTCCCGCAGACGCCACCTTCCAACGCCGCCGTCTACCACCGCTGCCAACCGACGCCAGAAGCCGCCCAGCAAAGACTCGCCCCCATGCCCCGCCCCGCTCGAAAGCGGACAATGCGCGGCAACCTCGCTCGTCGAACGCCTGCAGGGCCTGCTACCAGGTCCAGGGGAGGCGCGAGGCTCTTCACCGGCCAGCTTCTTCGACGACGCTCGCAAGCTGTTCGACGGTTTGCCCGCAAGGTACAAATAGACTCCGCTGACAAGTTCTTTTTCCACAATTTCATTTGCGACTCGGATGATTCTTCATCCGACGATGAGGAGCTTGTGGCTGATGTGTTGGTCGTTTGTGACCACCTTAGTAGGCAGCGGCCGATGTTCTGGGGCTCGATCCCGGGACACACTCCAGCTGCTGAATCACAAACGAGAGAGTGGCCATTTCCTATTCTGGAAGGACTACTTGAGACACCCAACCCGCTTCTTCAAACATCACCTATTCCGCGTGTGTTTCCGTATGGCTAGGCATGTGTTCAACCGTGATTCCGTATGACGTGATTGAGAAACTCACATTCAGCTGCAAGATGATTTGGGTGAGCATATGTGGGCTCACGTTTGGTAACCAAAATAGATGTATCCACTATCTTTTTTAATGTATTTGTGACAATTTAATTTTTATTTGCCTTGTAAACTATGACATATTTATTTGGTTGTGAAACTATAAGACACATTTCTATTTTGTTTGAATTATGTAAACAAGGGTCGAATTTCCATATGTTTGCAAGAAAAAAAATACGGCTTGCCAACCGCGAGGACGAAAATGTGTCCATACGTTGGGTGCACGGCCGACCCAAGCGCAAAAGAAGACGTATGACGAGCGGGCAGCCGACCCAAACAAACAAAAAAAAACGCGTGTCCTTTTGGGTCGACGTGTTGGAGTTGCTCTTGTACCATGGAAAAGAAATGCAACAGACATAATGTTTGACCAATCCATCAATTAAGAAGTTAAGATAAAAGTCTACATGAAGTAAAGAATTGCAACAAAGCCATTACCCTCCTTGTGTTACTTGTCTCGAATGTTCGACCTGAAGGTGAAAGAAATGACTCTTGCTGCCGGTTGAGACATCAGGAGGAAAAATTGAAATGCGAGTGATGTAGTCCTACCATCAAAAGGAAAGAAAAACAAAAGGTACTCTACTTCTCATCAACGTGGTTCTCATGTGTGGATGTGTGATCAAGGAAGATGATAGGGCAAACAAAGGTTGTTAAGGATTTATTTTTTGGGGGTCTGTTCGGAACAGGCGGTGAGGCTGAGATATGAGTCCGTGCTTCTCCTGCGAGGACAAAATGTAAAGCATCAACCAGCAGATCAGCTGCTGCCGCTGCTGCTGCTGCAGACAAAAATAGTTCAGACTTGAGAGCCGTGCATTTCGCTTTCTTTTGCAGAGCATTGCATGGCATGCAGGTGTGATTGTAATGAGAAGGTTCATGGTCCATTTGTCGTAGTACTATCATAAGATTGATTGATTGATAATGCTATTTTAGTCGGGATTGTGATGATTTATGTCTTAATGGTTATGCTGTAAACAAAAACTTGATTAATTAAGTGACACTAGTTCAACAACGCCCCCTGCCCAGCCCACTGGATGGGTAGGGTAGAATTAATTACTGTGATTGCTAATTCTCGCAGGTTTCCCCCTCATCAGCTTATTTATTAGGCTTATCGCGCAAGAAATGAAACAAAGCGGCCGTCCGCCCAGTGGGATGGGAGGGAAGAACGGTTGTCCTTACCTGACCGACTGCCCAGCGTGGTCCCATGGTCTTTCTTCCTTTCTTCTTTCACCCAAAGGAAACAAGCTTTTTGAGCTTTGACCCTGAACTCTACCCATTTCTGCAAACCGTGGGTTGCCAATGGCATGCAATTCAAACAAAAACACCGATTAATTCTTCACATGCTTAACCATTTCTTTTTCCAAGGTAACAGAGTGTAAATACTCGCAATGAGGGATGGGCACAAACAAGCCAGCGTACGTACGTATCAAAGAAGGGTCATGCCTGCCCCCATCCAGAACTCGCTGCTAGTCTATCCACGGGCATACAATGCCTGGTGCACGAACGCACCTTAACCCGGCCCGCACCCATCCACGGAACGGAGAGGGTGCAAAGTTAGTGTGCGTGTGACCGTGGTCCACTGTGAGTCTCCTCTAGCACTGCAGTCGTAAAGGCGCCCGGCGCCTGGCAAAACCCCCCGCCACCCTCTTTCCCCCAGGCATAACCAAACCCCTCCTCCCCCTTCTCTTTCTCTCCCTCTCCGTCGCGGGGCGCACCTTCTCTCCCCTTCCTCTTCGATTCGAGCGCAGGCGGTGCCGCGGAGCGAGATTCGCGTTATGAATGCAGACGGCGACGGCGGATGGTTCTGGTGGGGGAGGAGATCCCCGCCAACCGCCCGCAAGGTAAATCCACCAAAACCCTACTCGATCACGCGCAAGGAGCCCTCGTCGGCGTCTGGGGGTTTGAGAGGCTGGAGCGGCGGCCGGGCGAGCAGGTAGTGCGTAGGTAGCGTGAGCCGTGGAGCAGCTTTGAGGGCGAGGTGAGAGACCATGAGCGGATGCCTCGCTGGGGGTGGGGGAGGCAGCGTCGCAGGCTGGTTGGAGGGCTGGCGGACGAGTAGGAGTGCGTAGCGTAGGTAGCGTGCGTGAGGCGAAGGGCGCAGCGGCGGAGACGACGGCGACGGCGACATGATCGCAGTCAACAGCTGCCGTGGCCTGTTTAGGCCGCGGGCTACGGCTACACGGGCCCAATCCCACCTTAGCGGGCCCAAAAGTTTAGATCGTGGGTGAAAATAGCAGCCCATGTCTATGGAGGGGAAGGGTGTGAAGGCTGAATCGAGTTTCCCAAACCCTCGTTAGCGTGCTCGGGCGGCGGATTCACACTGGCTGCTGTGGCGATTAGTAACTGAGGGTTTCACCTTTGGTGTTTTTGTTTTGATTGACAAATTTTCCTTCAGTTTTGTTTTGCCAAGAGCTAGTTTACATAGTATAATCTGTACAGAAACACAGGGGGAAATGAAAAGAAGGCATGACAGGTTTAGGCTAATCACTGAGCTCCTTGAATTGCCAGCCAGGAGAAAAACTGTATCCTGGGGACAGGATCTTATTCTTCCAATTAATCTGTTTGAATAAAGTCTCTGTTCTTCCTGCAAACTGACACAAGTAGGCTTAACGCTCTGAATAGGGTTAAGGTGACAATGATGCGAGAGGCCATTGAACTCAAGACAGCAGCAGCTGACTTAGGTTGCTCTTAATAAGGCTAATCCAGGTCTGGTACATGTAATCCTTGCCTGCATGCTGTGCTTGAATAGGTTTGGGGAAAATCAACAGGGGGCATTGCTCTTGAACAGGTTTCATTTTTGTCATGCCTGGGTCTGTGCTACAAATGCCGCATCATGTATAAGGATCAAAATCTAGTGTTTAGGGTCATCTTGAGATATGTTTAGAACTTTTGATTCAGTGCTTACATGTTAAGTGTAACATAACCTATTCTCTGTTGATCAATTTGCTTTGCTGACATGCCATGTATGCGCCTCTTTGGTATTTACTTGAGTTATCTTGTATTGGTAGCATTTTCAGATATCTGTACACATCAGTAATGAAAATTCTTGCAGTTATGTTGATCTGTCCTCGAACTCTATGATATCCATGATTGCCTTATATATATTATTATGCCTGTCATTTGCAGGTTTGATATGAATAAGGTCCGGCAGTATGTGCAAGAAGAACATTGGGATATGCTTGAATTATATTTCACAGAGTCTCTGGGGCGTATGGGGCATACTGACGAGAAGCATCTGTACCTGTGGTTACTATGTCGGAGATCACTGTTATTGAGCCTTGACAATAATGATGCTCTTCCATATTTCGAAGAAAAGGTGCTACCCCTTAAGGGACTGCAGAATGAATTTACGAATACTGCAAATTTGGACAAGATGGTCATAGATATTGCCGACCATATAAAAGGAGAGAAGTAAGTAAAATTGCCCCTTATAGGAACATATCTTCAGTGAACCATGCTTTGTTTTTGTGGATTCCATATTGGCGATGCTCCTTCTAGGTTATGTTTTTTATGCTCGAATGTTCTATATCAGGTAGACATAAATGTAGTCTTGCTTTCAGTTGCAAGCAGCTAACATTGTCGCGATTTCACATTTTGACAGATTGAAGCTCTCATCAGTGGTTTCTGTCTCTTAGTTATGTTTGATGCGTTTGAATTTTCGTTTACTGTAGTTGCCTAGAACAGTCAGTCTTAACCTTGTTCAGTTAGGTATACTGTATTATTTATATTCTCACCATGTTACTCTTGAGGTCATATCTGTGAATTTCTGAAAATGTTCAAGCATGTATATTGTTTTGTTGGGGTGAGCTTTGATTAGCCAGGGAACGATATTGCATCTTCTGGCATGTCTTTTACAGAAGTCAGCCAGGGTATGCAGTGTGCAGTGGTTATCCTGACTGCATTTTTAGTGTCATGCTTTCCTATTTTTGTATGATGCTGCAGTTTGTCCTTTGCCTTTTCTCTTTATGTTGATTCAACCTAGGTTTTTCAGCTAGTTGCACCCTTTAATTCAGGCAAGGCTGAGTTTTCTGCTATTTATTCATCCTTAATGCTGTTCAGCTAGGTGTGCCCTTTAAGCATGGTTGAAGTTAACAATGCTCAGTTTTCAGATTAAGTTGTCTGAACTTGTGCCCTTTTAAGCATGATTGAAGTTAACAATGCTCAGTTTTTTATTAATGTCTCTAAACTTGATGTAGGGTGATCAATTTTTCATTCAAATGATGTACTGACTGCCATGCAAGATTACATGAGCCTCTACCTCAGAGAGTTGTTTGAGTAAGTTGTTTGCTATTCTCTTCTCTCAGCGTTGCTACTGATGGTCTGATACTACCTTGTTCATTGCATTGGTTTCTTAGCTTCTCATTTGGTACTATCATTATTTTTAGGCACACTGGTAAACCAAAAGCTCATGGGAAATTTCGAGCTTTTGTATTTTCACTACCAGAAGATGAGCAGTATAGATGTCTAATGTGCCACGAGGTCTTTTGGGAAAAAGCCTAATAAGTTTTTTCCGAGTCACCTCGACAAGTGCAAAAATGGCATGGTAAATGTCAAGAATAGATGCCGTACACTATTAGGCCCTGGGAAGGTAACGGATGCTCATCCTCAGAGAGAGCAAGTTGATGCTACCAAGGATAATGTTGCTGGGTCCGGCGTGAAAAGGAACTTCATGGCTGGGAAAGAAGTGGATATTTCCGCCAATTCAAACATGGCAGGGAATAACATTGCGTCTACCATCAATTTGGGGAGAAACAAGGGTTTAGTGAAGTTGTTCAACAAAGCCAAGAGCCTTACTGTGGATCTCGGTGAAATGCTTGAAGACCGCTCTAGGTTTGCTTTGGCGCAGTCTGAGTTGTTTGAAGTTATCATGGACATTGAAAGCATGACTTTGAAGCAAGATAACTCATCCTCAGGCCACAAGATGACAACACACAGTGTGGGTGGCAGGTGCGGCGCAACCTTGGGCTGCAATTTATGGGCAATGATGGGGGCCCCTCTGAGCAATCATTTCCAAGTCAGCTCATGGGTATGCCAGGGCAACATCTGCAACATCAATATATGGATAACTGGGGTCTCGGGTCATCTTCAAGTCAACTTGGGGAGAGTCCATGTCATCTTGGGAAGCAGACGCAGCCGGGACATATGGAAAGAAAACTGGGATTTCCAGCAACAGCCATCCTCAGGTCTCTCGTGGGAGATGCCGGGCCAGTCCTCAGGTTACTCGTGGGAGATGACAGGCCGGTCCTCAGATCACTCGTGGCAGATGCCAGGCCACTCAGGTCACTCGTGGGACATGACAGGCCAGACCTCACGTCGCTTGTGGGAGATGCCGGGGCAGCAGAAGCATCAGTGGACTGACCATGTTCTCCTTGGTTCCTCAGCAACAGCAAATCCAGAAATGACAATTTATGAAGCTCCGTCGACATTCGTACCGCAAGCTCCTCTGAATCCATCTAGCAGTACTTCTGCGACCCACATGAATCAAGATGTGTATTTTCCTTCAGCCGCCAATGATCATCAAACTGAAACTTCTTCAGTAGCACCACAGCAAGGTGCGTATCCTCCTACAGTTATGCAAAGTCAGCCGACAGAAACTTTTGTGTCGCAGCATGGCGTGGGCTTTGTTGAAGACCAATGGAGTATGGATGATCTGTTCAAGGCAGATGACAGGGTGATGTTTGTATCTGATCTTTACCCTCAAGGTGCAGATGCTGGGACGATTCCAGCACCACAAGCAAATCAGGAAGCACCTCAAGCCACTGGCCACCAGTCCACTGATTCCCTGTATCAGCAGTAAAGTAGGCTGTCCACATTTGTCTCATGGAGCAGCCAAGAATTTTTGCCATTCATATGAGCCTCCATCTTCTTCAGTGGGCTGTAATATCCTGCTACGTTCAGGGCAACTTGTCTGATTGTGAATCCCGACGAAATACTTCAGTGCTGAATTGCGTCCTTGTTTCTCTAGGCCTGGCTGGCTGATTTGATACGTTGAATTGTGTTTTACTGAAGTGCTGCTATGATTACATTCGAGTTATAGTCTAAATGCAATTTAACCAGTGTTCAACATTCTAGTTATTACTGAAATGCAACCGCCATGTTCTGTTTTTTTTTTTTTTTTTGACATGGCCATGTTCTGGTTTGGTTTCACTGGGAATGAATATTGAGTTTTTATACATTGCAGATCTACAGATGCAGATGTAATGTTCCTTTTGTGATATAAACACCCAATGTAAATATCAAATCACATGTATTGCAGCTAGATAAAAAGTACAACTACATGGTACAGAATGGATTACAGCAACATGTTACCAACCACGGCAAACCGTAGGCAATGTGAATGTTGTTGATGAAATACCATCAGTGACACGTTTTTAGAATTGATTACAAGCTAGGGAACATCATTAGAGTAGAGTTTCACAATGTGTACACAACTTCTATAATCCATCGTCCACACCCATATTAAAACAGAGTGTTCCTCAAAAAAGAATTTAAAGCACACGGGAAGCATAACATGGCCTATAAAATCTGTGGAGATTCTCCAGCAGTAAGTGTAAACGAATGCATAGCAGAACTTCTGCCTCAAATGTAAAATTTTGTTATTGTTCTTCAGAAGACCTCAACCAACAACAAGCATCACTGGAAACAAATACTAAAAAACAAAACAAAAACTGACATGGTCGATGATATATAATAGAACTGATTTGGTTCTGATTCACGATCCCCTTGCAACTTAACACAACACACACTTAGAAACAGAGTTGTAGTGTCGCTCTCCATGGTGATAACATAACACTAGTAGAAGTAATTCTAGCTAGGAGACCTGGAAATCTCAAGTTTATAACATAACATAGCTCGATGCTCCAACACAACCTGAAGCAGATCGACTCAAGGAGCACCGAGTAATGCCCGCTCAGTTGGCCATCAAGTTGGCGCCACAAGATCCAGCTTCCACTTCAGTCAGCAACTGGCCGCAAGATCCAGCTTCCACTTCAGTCAGCAACTCCTGCACTCCAACAAGTACTCCATCAAGTTAACTGTGTCCAAATAGCTAGCTGTTTTTTTGCCCTAAAAAGATGCAGTACAAAGCTAGAAAGGTGCTGATATTTTTCATGGATGGGGAAAGGTAAAAACCTACTGGTGAGTGGTGAAGCACCTGGCAAAACATCAAGGACCAGTAAATTATCCAGTAAAATGAACTGGTGAAAGCGCAAATCTAAGATGGATATTCTGGCAAGAAACTATGTAAAGTTGGTTTACACGAATTCTTTAGGAAAAAAATTCTTTTGAGCCCTTTGGTTGTAGGAATGGGATTCCTATTCCTATGTAGAATTGATACCTATCCTTCACATTTTAAAGGAAAAAAACATTAACTCAGAACTGATGGAAAAACTCCAGTCCTATGAAACAAATGACATATCTTCTCCTTGTAGGAATTGAGATACATGTCATCGCATTTTCTATGACTTTCCTGTTCCTATGATATTCGTATCCTATGAACCAAAGGAGACTTAATAAAACTAAAACAATGTATACCAAGCATTACCAGTTCAGTCCGTTGCCTTTTCTATCAGGATCATCTTCCTCAGTCATCAAATCTTCTCTTTTTTTTCTTCCAACAGAACCCTGACCAGCACTGTTGCTATAGCACCCATCTTTTCTAGAATGCTTGATTGGGCCTGCCCAAGCATCAATACCATTTAGGATAACCAGAATAAGCATTATCAACACTCCTCGATTAAGTCTTTACACAATATGTTATCTTAACAGTCAAACATTTCAGAATCTGCTGGAAGGGCTTTTAGACCAGAAATCAAGAGGCTAAACTCAACTTCAATCTTTTATGAGATGGTGGAACATAGCAAGGTCTATACCATAAAATGAGCATGCACATGCAGCATTCGGTTTGTGGTACAGATGCTTATCAGCTCCCAGATGCAAGTGCAATCTTGCAACTATTATGAGCATACAAAAGTAGAAGAAAGCAAACAGCTGACAGATGCAAGTCAGCAAACTCCACAGTTTCAGATAATAGTTTACCACAGGAACCAAGAGGTACGCAGACAGCAGAATATCAACAAGGTGGTTATAAAACACCGGCAGGTAGAATATTATTATCAGTGATGGAGTTTCTCTGACAAGTGACAACTAAGAATTTCAGGTATCAATATGTGCAGGAGTTACTCATGGTATGAGAACAGTTGAGTATGCAGTTAATTTACCTGCATTTGTGGGAGATGTGATCCAAGGATTTTAATAGGCCGTGAGACGGCAGCACCTGGAAACAAATGTTGCAGTTAGAAAGGACATGTAGTTAAGCACTGTGTTCCAAGTTCCAACTAATTTACCTGCATTTGTCACTGATGAGGTCCCAGTGTTTTTAGCAGGATTTGTTACGGTACCAAACATGGTCTGCAGAAGTGGAGTATCAGAAGCACCTGCAACCAGTTCGTTAGAACTGGCATCACGTGGGCACTTAAAAATGCAACAAACGGACATGGATACAAAATTTGGCACTGTATCAGAGAACTTAGGGGGAGTTTTCTAGCCTAGATCTTGTAAGGCGAATCATGTATCTAGCACATTATCGATTGTGTAAATGGTCCCTCACTAGCACATTTGGACTTCTCTAAAGAAGTATGATTTCGTAGATTGCAGGTCGCCAGACATTGTTAACGATGCAAAAACAACGTCCAGCTGTTATGAATTAACATGCCCATGTGCATATAACATATATAACATGTGAGCAAACCAACAGAAGAATAACAGAGAATACAGAAATAAGGAGGTGCTTGGCAAACAAGGAGCTTAGGAACAAAACAGCAAGGATGAGCACAACTAGCGTGAGACTACATGATGTATGAGACACTTCAATGAAATATTCCCAAGCATAAACCTAGCCAAGCAATACAAAAAGCAACAATGATAAAATCTGTGCAGAGCAGAGAAATGGTTACAAACAAAGCTGAAGTAGAAAATTAACAAGGAAGATACAAGGCATCAACGTCAGATGAGTTAGCTCAACTTTGTACAGCTGTTATCCAAGGTAAGACAACTGTGAAGTAGTTAAATTACCTCCCTTTGCATTTGATTGAAGCGGGCACCCTTGATGGAGCTCCAGAAGTTTACCAGCTCTTAAACATCCCTCTAAATGGTCAGAGACTCACATATATTAGCAACAGAAACTCAGATAGAAAAGAGTTTTCCATAAACAAAAGCAACATCAGAGGACTATATATTATCAGATATGTTCATTACAAACTGGAATTAGATGGTCAGAGACTCGCTTTACCAATAAGATCTGCCACCCGTCTGAGTGCATCTTTGGGCAATCCTGCTGTTCAAAAACATAGCAAACATTAACTGCCGCACATATCCGGAGGTTAAGAGAGGGATGTTGCTGTCATGCGAAGATTTCATACCAGGATGTGGGCTTGTAGGCGGCAGACTGCATGAAGCAAGGAATATGTGTGAATGACAAGTGAAAAAGAGACAGCACTGCGGAATTGAGGACTTGGCAAAATCAAGTTGCAAGTACCTCCTCTTCCTGTTGAGATAAGACTTGGCAATTGTAGATGCTTTTGCCCGCCGGGATTGTTCCCTCCGGTGACGCCTTGGGCAAAGGGGGCTAGCATATTAAACAAGATCGTGTGTGGGATGATCAGATTAACATGTAGTTGGTACTAAAACGTGGGCCAAACAGTAAAAGATTGGATGAATGAATACAGGAACCCACCCGATGGGAAGCAAGTCCCGCGGGAGACCTGGACCACCGGGCAATTGCATCTTGCGCCTCAATTCCGGAGTCTCAAGAGCCCAGTCATCGACAATCAACGATGCCTTCTTCCTCACCAGCATCCAGTCCAGAGACTCCCTACAAGAGACGATTCATCTAATCTAAGGCTTAAGAGCAACAAGTAGAACAGTATTTCGAAGTTCGAACTATTTTATTAGTACCTGAACTGCGGCGAGTGGAGTGTGTATCGTAGGATGGAGGAGAGAGCTTGGCGTTGGTACTGGAAAAGTGTCCCCAGGAAGCTGAGGTCGCTGTGCACAGAGTCGTTCCACAAGGCCGCCTGTCGAGCACGCGGCGACGTTGGCCAGAGCCCAGAGCGTGTGGAGGAAGAAGAAGAGGAGGGAACGGGCATCGAGGCTCCAGTCGTTGAGCGCCGGCGGCAGGAAGCGACTTATGTAGTCGAGGGCTTCGCTCCACCGGCCCCAGACCACCAGCTGCCGCAAATGCAGCCTGCTCATCTGCACACCGGACTCGTGCACGACGCTGCATTGCGTACACGGCAGGGACCCATTAGCAGCATGGAGATGAGCGAGTGAAACGACGGGCTCGCAGGCGGGCGTACCTATCGTAAGCAGCGTCGAAGCCCTGGAGCCAGAGGTAGACGAGGAGCCGCCGGTTGCGGAGCCGCCTCACGAAGGGATAGTCCTCGAGCTCGCCGCTGCCGAGGCCTATGGTCTCCATCGGCTTGCTGCTGATGAGGTCCATGATCTCCTTGGGCTCGCCGCTGCCGAGGTCCATGACCTCCTTCCGTTCCATTGCGCTGGATGCAGGACGAAGCAGAGAGATTCGCTAGATTTTGGGGAACAAACGCGAGGATTGCCCTCGATTTGGGGGGAGCAGCGCCTGGTATATGCAGGGACCCACTCGTCGTTCCCTCTCCCTCTTCCTGTCCCTCTCTCCCTCCCTCTCCCTGTACCAGGACCACTTTCTCTTTTTCTTTTCAGGAAAACATTATAGAGCTTTTATATATTCAAATAAAGCATTCTGGGAAAATCAACTAAGGGAGCGTTTGGTCATTTCAGGGGAAGGGCGGGGTAGGTTGCGTTTGGTTGTGTGGTTATCCACCACAGGGGTTGAGATCCTCTGTTGTAATACTGCGGTCTTTGTAGTCGCGGATGACATGTGGGGTAGGGTCGCGTGGCGGTATTCTTCAAAGACCTGCCGTCTGATCTTATGAGGATCACGGCCCCCACGAGTACCACGGATAACTAATTTTACGAGGATGTCACTTGTTTGGTTGGGGAGCAAGAGGCGATAAGGATAACCAAATAAATGAGTA
>JAHIAL010000020.1:0-332500 GCA_021605145.1 Aegilops bicornis
AACTTGTCCAACGATTGTCAAAACCCTTACATTTAATCTCACGAGAATCGGATCATGCTCAATGGTGTCAAATGCCTTTGTGAAGTCAAGCTTAAGAAGAATGATAGGCCTCTTGGAAGATTTGCATTGGTGGATGTACTCAAAACACCACGCCTGTGCAGTCCCGAATGGATCAACAACCAAGAAAGCCATATTGGTTGCGGTGGATACATTTCAAAATCACACCACAGGCGATTAGCCAAAATCTTGGTTAAAAACTTCAAGCAAGTATTTGTCAATGATATCGACAAAATCACCAACATATTCAGGGGCTCAACTTCTTAGGAATGAGGGTGATAAGAGATGTATTGAGACACTCCAAATTACATTTCCCATCATATAATTCTTGGACAAGCTTCATAAAATCCTCTTTCAAAATAGACCAACATCTCTTTATGAATAGGCCAGTAAACCCGTCCGGTCCCGGAGCATGATTAAATGAAACTGCGTTCTTAATTACCGCATCCACCACCTCGAATGCATTGAATAGTAAAGATAACTCCTCTAGAGCGATCAATTGGGGAAATTAATGTGTCTAGATCAAAACCCATTTGAATGCCTTTTGATTGGCCCATTCGTTGATTGAAGTCGACCGAACATCCCCGCCAGCTCTTTGATGAGTCGGTGATCACATCACACAATCCATGACTTGATCGAGGAGATTGTATTTCTCACGATACCTTTCCGTAGCTATAGCATGGAATTTTTTGAATTTTCCTCGCCAACTTTGATGTTCCTGATCGTGCAATGTTGTTTCCAATAGATAAACTGCCAATGTAAGATATCCTCAAGGTGCAATTTAACAATTCTACGAAAATTGAACTCCGACCAACTCAAGGGCCTAATTTCCTCAATATCATCAAGAAAAATAATCACTTTATTGCAATCAGCAATGAGAGCTTTGACTGCGGATAGGTTGAGATGCCATTTCTTGAGAGCATATTGGAGGGATTTAAACTTAGCAGAAATTGTTAAGGCAATCGAAGATTTTGCCACCGGCAGCTGTTCCAAACACGAGAACACAATCAACCAAAGCCGAGCAAATCCAACCCAATAATTCTCAAAGCGAAAACTTTTTGCCTTGGGAATACATGTGGCAATAGAGACCACACACGGAATGTGTGGTCATAGGCGGTCGTGCCAAGAGGAAAAACCATCGTGTTGGGGTGATCGGATGTCCAAGCAACCGATGTGAAAAACCAGTCAATCTGCTCGAGAAGCGGTGAAGTTTGCATATTGGACCATGTATATTGACGACCCTTGATTGGCAGCTCAACAAGACCCAAATGACCAATTATTTCGTTAAACAAGAAAATATCGTTGACATCACCACCCAGAAGATTACGGTTCTCAAGCGATTGCATAAAGTTGAAATCACCCAAAAGTAGCCAATTCTCCACCAAAGTGAATATCAAGATTATATAACCTTTGCACAAATTCATCCACGGGCAGAACCTTGACATGGGCCATATATCGAGACTAGAGACCGGGTTTCGTAAGTGTGCTTAGACTTAAACTCCACAATAATCCCATAGGGTTTGCTGCCTCAATTAAGTTACCTATGAAAAAGATGAATTCCAAATAACCACCATCCCAATGAATAGCGCTTGACCAGAGAGGAACATAAACAAAATTATCAAAGCGCCTCGGCGAACTTCCTAATGAAACGTTGATCAATATGCATGCATTTAGTTTCACGAAGACAAACGATGAACAACCACTTTCATCAATCTTTTGCCTAACCGCATGGTGGCGTGCTTGAGAATTGAGGCCCCAGGCGTTCAACATAGAACTTTCCAATCCTTAAACCTTGTACGATTCATTACAAACCAAAAGTAGTAAAAGCATTAAAAAGTAGGCCACGCATGACCTACACTGACCCACTAAGCGAGACAAGCATCGCATAGTTCCAAAGCGAAGAAAGAAAGATAAATGGCGTATTACGATGCATACACTTGGACTGAACCACGCATGATGTAACTAATCATCGTAACCCATCTTTGCTATTGGACTTGGCGGGATCAAGAACAAGCTTATCCGCAACAATCTTCTCACGTGCAATGCGAAGTCGAGCACCAATCGCGGCTATGGAGGTCAGCTATAGCTGTTGGTGGAGAGCCTTGAGAAGGAGCTATCTTAGAGGCTGTTGAGGATTTGTTGGTCTTGCGCTTCTTCAGTGTGAGACTTCTTAGATGGAGTGCCACGTGTAACATTGCGGTAGCCAACGTGAAAATGCGAGGCGACTGCAATGCTGCGCGAACCTCGATGCCAACAATAACTCTTGAGGCCTTGGAAGCTTTCTTCCACGCTTCAAAGAGACTTGAGGAACAGTAGAGAATTCAAAAAGCTTGAACTGGTTCATCAAGATCATCAAAGCAAAGAGCCCGAGCTACTGGCCTTCTAACAGGTGCAGGTGGCACATCCTGCACCAGTCTGCTGAAAGGAAGGATACAAGTCGCAACAAGCCCCGAAGATTGAAATTTGGAGCATTCTTGCGAGAGAGACTCCGAAGACTGCATGTTCAGCAAAGCACCAATTTCAGACTTGAAGACAAGCTGGGGAATGTCAGAAGTCCACATAAACGGCAGCATCTTCTCAAAAGTACGCTGCCACTGCATCACAGGTGGCAAGATCGGTCCAAAGACAGTGAACACTTGCCCAATCGAGGAAGAGAGGAGGTTGCTGTGTGGTCCCATTGGGGCTGGATGACAGCCACCTCCAGCAAAGATATCCCACATTGTTGATCGAATCCTCGAAAAGGATTCTTGCAGAACAATGGACTCCACGGTGAATCTCCTCAATATCATCTTGCTTTGTCTTGCTTCACTGGACTAGTGGGGTACATTTACATTGTTGCTCATTGATAGGGTATGGCACGTCATTCCAACTCAGCTTCTACGGAAAATTCAGCATGACCCAATTGTGATTATCAAAGCGCATATTTCCGGGAGAAGTGCGGATTGCCATTGAAGGGCATGGGATCTTCATCAATTTGGCAAGATATCTACAAAATCCATTGAATGGATATGGTAGCGAGTGCGATCCAAGAGATCCTAAGCCCACCAAAGTCTGCATACTCCCGATAAGCCACAGATCATGGAACTAAGGTTGGTGCACGGAAAGAAACATAAGACAGTGAACGGACCAACATCGGATCATCTTGGTGCCAATGGTGGAATCGACCAAACGTGCTGATGACATCCGCAAGGTACTGTGTGCGCCTATAGTCCAGAGGAACACCAAGCAACATGACCCATCCACGGCGAAAACCATGCATTGCTCTGTAATTTATACCCTCATCATGCGGAATAAACAGAACAAATCTATCATTGCCCAGATCGAAGGGTGGATGATCAACTAATGCTTGACGAGCCAGAGCGTAGCACTTCTGAGCGAAATAACCCAACCCCTGAATCCAAGGTTGAGCATCGGAAACAGCTCTTCCCGGATCATTGACAACAAAATCCATGACCATGTTCCGAAGATGGCGGTTTCTTGAGCGGAAGGCCGACCTCGATGATGGCGATGGCGTAATCCTCATGTTGCTTGATGCAGGGCCACCCATGGCCGAAGAAGGTGCGGGCAAGCGCCCAACTCATCATGCCATCGATGATGTCAAAGCCTTATGAGATGAACTCCATGGGATCCAGTATAAAAGTTGGCCATTACGGCGTCGAGGAAGGAGAGTAGCACGGATCGGTCTTTGATGCAATAAATGGCAGTCACGAGGGCATGACGCGATGAAGGAGGCGGAGGAGGCGTTATGGCGGTGGCTCTCGTGGGCAATGGTGGAATAGATGGGGTGGCAGGCTTGGGGGATCGGGCATAGACCAAAGCGGGACTAGCTATGGAGGAATCGAGGCGTCGAGCGTAGAAATTCCTGTCTTGACCGGTTGGACTCACCGAGATTTGATCCATGAGACCCACTTGTAAGAGGGAGAAGGAGTAGAATCCAAACAGCCCTTTGCCGGTGCCCCAAACCGAAAGCATCTACGACACCCTAACCCGGTTGGTGCCTGGCGTTAGTTAAATGCACCATGGACAAACAATTACGGCATTTTCCACACATTAAAAAACCATGTCATCAATAAGATCATTTAACTTAGCGGAATCTCCGTGTGAGCCCGTTGGCTAGAATATCTATATTACCTCATTGCCAAAATCGCTTGGAGAAATATCGGAAAGAGTCCGCACTTGATAGGGCCGAGAAGCAACCGAGACATGGGAATCAACTTTTGGGCCATGAGAACAACTGGTCCGGAGTATCGACTTTGGCAGAAACAACTTTGGGCAGTAGGCGAAGCTGGTCCAACCAGCTCCCTCCCCCATGCACATGCATATTAGCGTCCAAACTAGTTGGGGTAGCCCGCGAAAACCGGTCGAAGAATTAATGAGCGTTAATTATTCCGAAAATGATGGGTGGTTCGACCACCGTCCATCGGAGATTAATTGAGTGGCCGTGGCCAGAGGCAAAATTACTCTCACGAGGAAGAAGCGAATACCCAAAGCACGGAGAGGCGCATCAACCGGACCGGCGAGGCTGGATAACTATATCCCTTGCAAACATCATACTATTTGGAAAGTGGCAAAGCGAGATCTTCTTCGATGATCCGTAACACGAGCATAAGCAGACTTGGAAGGTGGCTTATGCATGGCAATCATACCGAGAGAAGCACGCCTCTTAGAGGGACTGATTAAGATCCATTCGACATCACATTCTTTCTTCCAAATAATAAACTCCGCGTTTCAAATTAGGGCCACCATTACCCCATAGATGGAAAAAGCATTTGAATTGCGGACCACGCAAAAAGATGCATAATTGAAGTATAAGAAGACCAACACGTTTGCAAGAGACAATAAATGAGAATACCTTGTCTTTAATGAGTTGAATGCACATATCAATTGCTGATCCTCCAATTGTCTGATTCCAATGCCGCCGCCACCGAATCATCATCAAGACGAAAGATGTGTTTCACCTTCAAAAGACACGACCATAATGAAATGGCCTGTACGTCTCAGAAGGAGTGAATGCATTTCCCACAAGATCTAAAAACCTCTTCCGCAAAAGCCACTCCTTTGGAAAAGTCCAGATCCAAAGTTGATCCACCATGAGGACCCATGTGAGATGGGTATAGGGTGATAGACCAGATAACGCCGGAGAAGATGGATGGAGAAAGAACAAGATTTACTGGTTCGAGAGGGAGATCGCCGGAGAGCCTAGGGCGCTGGTGGGAGGGGAGGTGGGACTCTCATTTTTTTCATCCGTCAAAACAAAACAAACCAGCTTTGCGTTAAGAAGGTCTTCTTCCTTGCAAACAAACATTCAGAGGAGATCGGCAGATTTTTTTGCATCGAACTTTGGAACTGTTGCACCGAAAAAATCATACTCCAGGCAGTACTATGCATTCACAAAAACACAATTGAAACACCTCCCAAATGCCACTACAACAAAACTAGAGCAAAAAAAGGAGATAGGGGTGCAAAGAACTAAAACTCAGATGAAGTAGGGACTAAGTACAACCTGTCACGGCTGACAAGAGAATATCTCAGAGGTCTCCGGCTTATCCTTCCACAAGTTTATGAGATAATCCATTATGTCTCCTTCCATCTGCTGCCCTTCACCGAAAAGAGTATAAAGGACACATCCTGTGAGGTCAATCACATTCCCAGGGATGGCAAACATGCAGTAGCTTGTGCTGTAGATTTAAAAAGGATGGGAAAAAATTAGAAGTTCAGGTACAATAACAAACAGAAGTTCAGATACTATAACTCAAAGGCAAGGAGATATGAACAGAAGTTCAGATACTACAACAGTAGAAGTTCAGACACTATAACTCCAAGGCAAGGAGAAATTAGCAGAAGTTCACATACTATAACAACAGAAGTTCAGAACAAAGTAGAATCTCTGGCAGCAATAGAAATAAGAAGAAGAAAACTCACTCGGAATACTTATTTAGACGGTCTTCACTAAGCACATACTGTCTCAACCTCCGCCTCGGATAGATGAGGGTAACAAGATTTCTTTAGGGGAGCAATGGCTTGAACGCCACTTCAGAGGCAATCTTGATGCTCTCTTGGAGGAAGTCATGTTGCCGGACTCAATCGCCGATTTCCTCCTCGTGATGACAACATTCTTGAGACCTCTCCCGAAATAGCAACGATTTTGACAGATTTACCATCCTTCGGTAAGCAATCTTCTCAAAATCATCATCCAAATGAAATCACCTCACCTTGTTGTATTTGCAACCGCACCAACCTTCCCCCGAGCAAGGGGTGTTTGGAGCACCACAACAATACCAACATTTCGCTTCCCCAACTTGGAAGGAATAAGGGTTCGAGAGCTATCATCTTCTCTCGGAGCTATACTACGATTCCTCCCTAGGCTGGTATCCACAATGACCGAGGAATGAGTAGTGGTAATCGGTCAAGTCCAACGCTCCTTGTAAAAAGAAAAAGGGCGGAAAAAAAAAGACCATTAAATATAACTAAAGTTCGTGTACAGCACAACGCGATGCGATCCAACTAATATAGATGACATGGTTAATACTCAAAGGTCGACCTAAAAATGTGTTGCATTTTAAAAACTAAATGAAGTTTAGGCACAACCCAAGGCACAGTTCAAGATAAACTGATGAACTGGAAAACATTCAACTATAGCTAACAAAAAGCATAGAAAGGCATCATCTCTGAAGTTCAAGTAGAAGAAATGCTCATATCCAAGTAAGCAATGGAAGGAAAAAAATACTGAAAGTAAATACACAAGCAAAATAAAAAAAAGGTAAAAATGAAGTTCATGTAGAAGAAATGCTCCTCTCCATCTGAAACCAGCAACCCAACCAGATCTCAAGCAGAAGTTCAAGTTCAAGAAAAAATGAAGTTCATATAGAACAAAAGATGCAGTATAGGTAAGCAGTCCAAGTTTCAAGACTTACATGTATAGTAGCCAAACAGAGCTTGGAAGTGTGTCTAAAACAGGTTAGAAGAAGCAATTGAGTACAACCACGTTTTCCTGATATCCGCGATATTTTCATGGGAATAATTAGCAAGAACCCCATCATGAAACGAATTAACATTCATAAGCATGAACAATCCACAGTCGACACTTCCATCAAACACAAAAAAGAACAGTGTTAGAACAAAAAAGATAGACGATGAATAAAAGACGTCCCGGCCTACGTACAACTATAGTTAAACACAAGTGATAGAGAGAAAAGTGGAACTCATACTTGTTATTTTGCTGGGAGACATCAATCCAATCCAAAGGGAAATGGTCAATAGTAAGTGGACCAAGGGTGTCTCCTTGTCGTTCTTGGCATCGCTTCCAAAGCTTCTTGATGTTACTCAAATATCCATTTGAAAAAAGGCGTACCGCCGCAGTCATAAATCTTGTCCATAGTGGGAGCCGAGAAGCTGGAACCTTGAATTCTTCTGGCTAAGAAATATTGAACCCAATGACCAACACCACCCATGTGATAGGAATTTCATGCGGGTCAAAAGTGGGGAAAACAACCTGAAGCAACATAAACACATGAATCATTAAAAACTGAAAATTAATATCAAACGGTACAAAGAAAAATAAAACAATACAAACATAGTGGATCGCGATTTACAAAACTAATACAGAGGCAAAGAACCCGGATATTGCATACGTAATCATGTGCATCCATCCTATCTGGACCAATCGCCAAGAAGTATCGCCTCACGGGAATCAAATTGACCTCTGAAAATCTTGTCCTTAAATAATGCACAAAACACCAACATATGAAAATACAGAATGAGACAAACAAGTTTTAACTAAAATGGTAACGAACAAAACAGAAAAGAAATCACTATATGGTTGACTTACACAAACCCAATACGGCAGGATGAGTTTGTCTGATCCTGATACTTTGAAGTAGGATCAGAGAGTGTAACCTCAGCCACATTAGATCGAAGCATTCCGTGAGGAGCAAAAGATATTGCGACATCTTCAACAGAAGCTTCACACTCATTGTTTTGGAACATAATCATTGATCTAAAACAAGCAATAGAAAGTAAAAGAAGTTCAACATCAGGAACTCGGGAAGTTCATAACACATCTAAGCATAGAAGTTCAGCTACATCACAACAGGCAGTACAAAAAGGCCAGAAGTTCAGCACCAGAGAAGTAAAATAGAAGTTCAACAACATAGAGTAAATAAGCTCAGGTACGAAACCACAGGCAGTTCACAGGGGGTAGATGGATGTAAATATTGACCAGCTGCACTCACCTCTTGGAACGATCATTCTTAATCCTAGTTACACTGAAATAAAAGTAATCAACCTTCTTTCGGACGACAGCAAGGTCACTATCTGCTCAGCAAAAGAAATAGAAATTAAGAGCAACATTCAAGCACATAGATTCACAACAGTTTAATTAAGAGCAACATTCAAGCACAACATTCAAACACAAGCACATCTCAGCTGCTACACCAGAAAAGATAAAACCACAGGATTATAAACATCACAACCCATGCATTACAAACCTTCCCCCACATAGAAAGCAAAGTTCACTTAACTTTATTTACAAACCACATGACAAAGCACAAACCAGAAGTTCAACTTGCACCACACGGATATCATGGACAAAAGCAAACAACAAAAGGTACGGAGATGGGGAAAGAAGAGAGAAGCATGCTCCTCTCTTTAAGGATTCTTGCCTAGACCAGTGGCAGCACTGGAATGATCAACCTCCTCCCCATAGCTATCGCTTTCAGTCTCTTCATCGTCATCTCCGAAGAGACATTGCGTGGTCGTCCTGGAAGGACACCAAAGAAAACTAGAGCAGTGGGGAATCAAACAACAAAAACTATTGGTTCTCCCGCACTAGGAAGAGCTGGAGAACTAGCATCAACGAAGAATGATGGCTCGCTGCAGGAGACTTCTCCGGCTCGCAAAGCAGCACTACCACCGATCTCAACTAACAGCCTCAAAGGATCTTTTCTCCAAAATGATATCTCCAAATGTCTTGCCACCGCTGCTTCTGCATCGGAAACCTCAGCTGTCTTGCCACCTTATCGATCGTAAACCTCGGCGCCAATGGACGATCGAGTTTTAGTTGGGTCCACCCGTCGGAAGCGGTAGGTGCACTGACATGCACTTATGCGCAACCTTCTCTGGAGGAACACTAGCATCATCATTCTGCGGCAAAGAAGAATGTAAAGTCATTACAAAGGGCCACATAGTGATAAAATGCACAAACAGGTAAAATAAAAAATGAGACTAATGGACAAGAAATATGGTACCTTATTTTCACTGCCATGAACCTCATCAACTAATATATCACTCGCAGGAGCAGGTTCATGCACAGGTAAAACATCCTCCTCAACCCTAGCACCATCATCAACAACCTATAAAAAATCATGTAGAACACAAATACCTAATCAGCAGAAGTGCACATTACATAATAAATGAAGGTCAGCTATGACAACTGACACATAATGGAAGTCCAAATACAGTAAACGTAGCAGGTCAGATATCAAACCACTCTAATACAAAAGGGAACAAAAAGGGCCAGTTATCGAAGTCATAGAAGTTCAGGTGTTGTAGCACTTGAAGTTCAGGTACTATAAACAGAGAAGGTCAACTAGGAAACACTAGTACTAAAAAGAAAAGGTTTAGGACACATGAAATCAATAAGGGTCGCCTATGACTAAAAACAGTAATAACTGAAAGCTAACAATGAACATTAGTACAAAGAAATATCAAAAGCCAACATAAACAAACCTCTTCAGTATGCTCCACGTGGCCTCCTTCACGACCCAAATGAACATAATCCTACCTCTGAATCTGTCTCACAACAACACTTGCCTCATCTTCAAAAGGCTTGCAACGAGTATCCTACATTTCCTCGAATAGCCCAAAGCTAGCCCGGAGGTGGGAAGTGCTCTGCGAAGCTCTTCAAGAAATCTAGCTTCAATTGACAAAACCTCCTTCGAAGACTCAGCATCAAAACCAGGTAATGGGAGGAAGACTCCCATCAACGCGACTAAGACGCTCAACAGTTGATGGAACACGGGCCAACTCCCCACAAACAGTTTCAAGAAGACCGTCAATCCTAGCCAGGGAAACATTGGCAGCTTCAAACAAACTCTCGGAAGACACGCCACCTGCAGCACTCACATGGGCAGAAGAACCTCCTGGATCTACAGGGGCACCAGTATTAACATCCCGGGAGAATTTAAATCTTTGGGAAGTTCCACTCCCTTGGCCGGCGCCACGAGGCATAGTAAGAACAGGACGTTCGATACGCCTAAAGAACACAACCTCAGCCTGTGTCTTCCACTGCATACAAAAACAAAATTCAACCCGTTAGAAAACAAATGAAGGAACCTGGAAACAAAAAATATAGAAGACAGTACCAGAAGTTCAGGTTAAACTGCTCAGGAAAGAATGATGCATAGAAACACTCACAGGCAGTTTCCCAAACACCCAGTTGGCTGGGTCATCATCACCCTTCTTGACCAAGTCAGCCGCAGCAAGCTCAAGAAGCTTGTCCTGATCCATGAAATAGATGCGAGGGGTCCTCAAGTCAGAATTAGGCGTCTTGCAAATGATAAGGTAGTCCAGATACATAAGAAGTGGTGCGATGGCAAAGCCTGTGACAGCTTTTCCTCTGCTAGTACCTTGCTGATACCTAACAACAGCACTTCGAATATCATCAACAACCAACTGGCAATAGTCCATATCTGCCATATCCTCAAACACAAGATTCACAGCCATTGCTGCCTCCCTAGACACTCGTGTAGACGTTCGAGGAATAACCACCTTCATGAATACAATCAGGTAAAACACCTGCAGAGCAAGATCATCCTTCGTCTCATCCTTCACAAGTTCCCCGAGGATATTCTGCAGATCCTTTGTCTTGATGTCGTCACTCCTAGCGTACCCAAGCTTGCCCTTCAAATTCTCATAACTGCATCATCATACCCATCATTCAAGGGCCTAGGAGGGTACGATTACCTTGAGGGAATCCAAACAGATGGTGAATAGCATCACTTATGTCTGTGAATCTTGTTCGCCTCACCCATATCCAGAATCATGGTTGTAGGGTCAATCCTCGTGTAGATGTTGCCCATCAAAGGACGAGAAATGTTGGAATTAACCTTCAAGTCAAACACACAACCAAAACCAGCCTTGATAACCCTCGTCTTGTGCCTAAGTTGTAGCATTTTTACATGCCGTCTTGACCTCTTTCAAGGAGCAAATGAACCGTCTTGTTAAAGCGCTTTACCATATCCTCCTTAGCCACCTTCTTCGCCGCTCACAAGTTGATATCGAAAAAATACTATGACAAGGAAAAAAGGCAGAACAATGAGATACACAAGCTACACCAAAATTCCACCAATGCCTACATACGCAGTGCATTGCAGAAGTCCAACTATGTACACAAAGGCAGTACAAATATGTATGACCAGAAGTAAAGTTGCTTTCAAAATGTTGGAAATTTACATAGCAGAAGTTCAACCATGTACACCAAGGCAGTAATAAAACATGTATTTCAGAAGTCCAACTATGACTACATAGGCAGTACAACCATGTATGACCAGAAATTAGCATGCTTTCAAAATGTTAGAAATTTACATAGCAGAAGTTCAACCATGTACACAAAGGCAGTAATAAAACATGTATACCAACAATTTAAGATAATTTCTTCATGTATATATCCAGAAGTCCAACTATGTACACAAAGGCAATACCATATAAGCAAAGCAATTCAGCTAATTTATTCGTATGTATGAATGGGAAGGTCACTATATGCATGCCAAGGCGATTGCTAAGAACACAAAAACTACAACAATAGCGACAAATGCTCTAAAAGCGGTAAACATGAGACATTCATACGATTAGCGGCAAGATCATCATCATCGTCGTCCTCATCATCGGGCTGAAACAAGATCATCCTTGTCCTCCGGATTAACACGAGAACGCTTCTTGTCACCCTTGTTGACCTTTGCATGTGCAACCTTGCGCTTAATGCCGCATTTCTTCCCCTTACCAGATGCACCAGCACCAAGTGGAGAAGGTGTAGGCGCGGCATTGGCAAGAACACGAGGACTACCGCGTGGCGTACCATCGAGGCCTAGCCCTTCATCTTCAGCAAGTTCTGCAGGCCTTGAAACACGTGGGCTCCTCGAAGGAGTAACTTTACCAACTAAATGCTTCCTCGCAGTGGTCTTCTTGATTTTCTTCTTAACATGGAAAACCGTGCCATCAGTGCCACATGGCACGTCTTCCTCAGCAATAGAGCAATGCCCAATCGTAGGCTCAGCAACATCAACAGATTCAGGAACATCAGAACCTTTCTGAAGGCGGGCCGCCCTCTTCTTGTCAAAATCTTCTTGCTTCTTCCTCTTGCGTTGGTCCTCCAGAAGAAGCTGAAGAGGCACATCCTCAGGTTGTGTGACAGGTTCAGTGCCCTCAACAAACTACGACTGCGTCTCTGACATCTGAAGAGAGCACAAAGGATCCGGAACGGAATCACAACCTTCGGACCTGGCCCCTTGCTCGGTAGCAGCAGTGTTTTCTGATAAATCCAACTAAGATAGAACATCGTTGATGGTGTTCACAGCTTCCTCCTCTATGGACAGATCTGCAAGAACACAAAAAAAGCAAAGCAAAAAGTAAAAAAAGTCTGGAACAAAAACAAGAACACCCGAAAGGAACAAGTTTAAAAAACATGGCTCGAGAATTTAAAATGAAAAGAAAAGGAGTTGCACATACTAGGTGAAGCAAGAGCTGCAGAAGCAAGATCCTCGAGGCTTGAATTATTCTCAAGGCTCGGAGCAACCTCAACAATCAAAGTCAAAGGAATAATGGGTGATTTAGCTGCATCAGATATTGGAGCATCAGTATTAACTTCTGAAGCTCCATCTTGATCGCATGCATTTTTTCAGAACTATTCAATTCATCACCACCTACAAAAAATGCAAGTAAAAAGGCAGTTGAGTTCTAATTTGCGATCCTACACCAAAGGGAGTTCTACTTTTACATCAATGTCCAATACCCAGAAGTTCAACAATACCTAACAAAGCAGTAAACACAATGAACAATCTACAATTTACATACTAAATATAGAACAATCTACACGAGAGGGGCTACTACATATAAGATGAATGTCCACAAGTTCAACAATATATAACAAAGCAGTAGAACAAATGTGCAGAACAGAAGTTCAACCAAATTTCATTATAAACAAACAATAATTAAAACCAGAAGTTCAACTATGTGACCCAAGCAAGTAGCACATAAAAAAGATGTAGCATGAGCAGAAATACTATTTTCACAGGCAAACTAAATATCAATACCTTGAAAATGATCACACAAAAAAACAAATATGAAAACATTTGGGAAGTCCAACAACACTTGGTGACATAGTTCACCAAAGAATTCATCAAATAAAAATTAAGCAACACTCTACTAACTTAAACTAAGGGTAAAATGCATACACATGACCTTTGTTAGAAGTTCACACTTTTAAGAAAGGGCAGTCCAACAAGACAACTAAGTGAAGATATGGGCAAACATATATAAGAAAACTGCTATTTAAAATACAAGATCCAACCACAATAAAATACCTGGAGAAGGTTTTGAAGCCATGGCAACACAACCCCTTGATGAATGGAACTCCAAACCCTAGAACAACCTACTAAAAACAGGGGATAGATTGCATATAGTTAGCAAGTAGAAAATCATGCAACAAATACGAAAAGCAACTAAATCAAACCGTAGGATGAAACAAACTAGAACATATCAACAAGTATGAAAAGATGAATAGTAGCACATCTAGGCAAGCACAACAAAAAAAGTATCCATAAACTAACTAGCATGTGACAGACACAATCTAGACTTCGAAATCAACAACACTAAGTCAATTAGATACACCAGATCCAGCATCAACCATCACACCACACCCTCTCTTACATGCATCATTGCTTGAAATCACCAAAGGGGAAATGAAATCCACTCAAGTATGAAGTGAGAAATAGCACACACAAGCATCTCACAGACAAATCTGACCACGGGGGAATGGAATCCACCCACCACACGCACAAGAACCCTACCTAATCTCCCACCCAACCATCAGAAGAAGGGGTAGGAGGCGGGTGCAAGAGCACACATAACAAGCAGACAGGCCTCGACAGATCTAGCAAAACTAAGAGCAAGCATTAGGGGGAGGCAGCATTTGTACCTCTCCAAACGACCCCCGCACGCACCGAATCCCATGGCCGGTTCTTCCACCCCCCGATGCCACAGCACTTTGGAACCCGCCTGAGCGATTGCGGCTTCACTTTTAGAGGAGAAGAGCGTGGGCTGAGGCGAGGGAGGCGTGGGGAGAAATAGGGCGTGTGTGCAGGGTTACTCACACACAAGCGCACGGGACGGTGACGAAGAAGTCGGGGAAGGTTGGAGGAGACGAGAGCAGCGGCGCGTCAGAGAGGGAGAAGAGAGCGAGTGACAGGGGGAGGGGATTTCTGACAGGTGGTGGCGAGGGAGTCGGGCACTTAATGCCTCCCTGTAGTGGGGTGTTGGAGCGCTGGGCTAATTACAGTTTACCCCCCCCCCCCACCAACGACTAAAAAAGTAAATGCATGTAGTGATAAGGGAATGCACCACTTGAATGCATCTATTTTTAAAAGTTAAGATCACATAACAAATTTGCTTTGGTATCCTTAAAACAAAAATTGATTGCAAGCGAGAAAGGTCGTGTACTCTACCAAAGGGAAGAAAAATACATACACAAATAAGCACCTACAAACAAGAGAAAGAAGTTCAAAAAATAAAAGAACAGAAGTTCAAGTGCACTAATCAGAGAAGTAAAGGCATATGAATAAATAAACACTAAGAAACAAAAAGAGGAAGTTCAAATACAAAAACAGATGAAATCCATATCTAACTAAAAGACACAACTTAAAAATAATATAGAAGTTCAAAATTCAAATACACACAAAGTACACATGCGGCTCGGCCTCGCGCTACCGCATTGCTGCGTGCTAGGTTTTCACAGGACGCAATGCGGTCATTCTGTTTCCACCCCACCGCATGCACCCCAAAGCCACACCCCTAAGATAGATAATGGGGTCATGGATGTGACGGACTCACCTCTGCATACGACGACGCCTTGCACGCCGCCGTCGCTCGCCCGGCTGCCTCGCTCTGTCTCGCGGGGGAGGAGAGGGTCGGGGTCTCGACCCCCTCCCCGCTTCGACTTAACGTTACCCGCATTGCTGGCGCTAGGTTTTGACAGACGCAATGCGGTTATTCTGCTTCCACCCCACCGCACACACCCCTGCACTGCACCCTAAGATAGATAGTGGGGTCACGGATGTGACGGACTCGCCTCCGCATGCGACGACGTGCCACGCCACGTCGTCGCCTGCTCTGGCTCGTTCCTGTCTTAGCCTCGCAGAGGGAGGGGAGGGGGGTCCCGACCCCCTCCCCCCTGCTCGGCCTCACGCTACCGTATTTATCAATAGGCCCAATGCCGATTTCGATGTCTACAAATATTTAAATCCAAAAATAACAAGAAAAATATAAATAAGAAGTTCAAATAGTGAAGATATAGAAGTTCGGGGTTTTGTAAAACCTCAAATTAACATGTTAAAAAGGATTATCATAGAGAAGTTCAGGATATTTATTCAGTGAAGACCCAACAACTATTATAAGTACAAAAAACATACTAGAAAAAATTAAAAATATACGCATATCCGTCGGCCAATTCAAACCAATGCAAATAATGAAAAATAACATACAAAAAGAAAGAAATACAGAGGACTTGTGTAGCGACCTGACCTCAGATGGTCAAATCTCTGTGCACATGTGTCATCCCTAGATCGGTAATGCTGACACACACAGTACTCGAGGATTTATAACAGAGTTCAATCACACACTTATTACATCGAATGTCTCAACAGAGAACTTATTACAATAATATGGCTTAAGGCCATCTAAATAAGATAACATCCGAAGCTTCAGAGATAAATGAGTCCATCAACTCCAACGGCATAGCTGAGTGTACGACAACGACCTAGCGCACCTTACTCTTCGTCCAAAAACTCTGCAACATAATACGTTGCAGCCTGTGTAGGTCAGCACATGGAATATCTTGGCAAGATAACACTACTGAGCAAAGAACAAGTATGACTATAACTATATGCATATATGGCTGGTGGAGGCTCTATGGTTATCATTTGCATAAAGCTAGTTTTTCCCTACAACAAAGGAATATATTTTATTTAACTACAAAGTTTGTGGAAAATATTGAGAAGGTTCCTCCAACTCAATCCCAAAATAATAATTATCAACCCAACAAATTAATTAAGTAACATGATGAGATCAAATCAATAATTCAAGTACCAGATACTCAAGATGTCCATAACCGGGGACACGGCTAACCATGATTAGTTTATACACCCTGCAGAGGTTTGCGCACTTTCCCCCACAAGACTCGATATCCTCCATTGAATTTCTCGCATTGCACGGTGTTTGAGAAACGGATGACCGAGACACGATCTTTAGAAGAGGTCCCCTTAACCTATAGATAGGCGGTACACCTACAATCCCCTACATACGCTAGCCCATCTTGGAAAGGATTTCCCACAACTTACTCAACTATGCCGAGCCCATAATGGCTTGTGGCTGCACACACGGAAGTTTCTAGCATGAATAACCTTATGATCCCTTTGAGCTGGGTGGCATTCCATAGGATGATCACACGGGTACTCGGGATATCGAGGACAACGCGGATTGCTCCAGTGCCCGGACAACCACTTGGGTGCTCCAGGTGCCTCAACCAATCCACCCAGATGTGTATTAAGGTAGCCACCTTAAGTTTAACCATTGGTAAATAACAACTCTCACATCTGTCGTGGATCACTCAAACCAAACCACGTCTACGAGCATAGCATAGCAATATAAGCATAACGCAATAACTCCCAGGGTTTGATATAAGACAATAGGTTCTACCTCATCAGCTACTTCCTAAAACCCACATGTTAATTAGATCCTAACGATGCAGTGTTTGAGGATTGAAGCTAATGCATAAAAACTGGGTAATAAAAGGGGTATGATCAAAGTGTTACTTGCCTTGCTGACGATCTGAAAACCCTAGTCACTCGTAGTAGCAAGCCTCGCCCTCCGGAAACTCTATCGTGAACAAAAAATAACATATATAAGCACTCAAGAATAAGATGCAAGGGGAAAACTCGATAGAAAAGATCCAAACTGAAAGTACAAGAGAAAAGCTTCGATTTGCAAAAAGAATCAATCGAATCGGAGTTACAAAACTAAAACTACGTTCAAAAGAAGTACGAAGAAACCAAATTTTAAATTTTTCAAAACCATGTTAAAGTGGATTATCTGGAAAGAGGGGAACAAGACGAAGATTTTGGCGTTGGTTTCACTGCATTTGGACAAACGAGCAAAAAGTAGCGAGTGTTTGAAGTTCAGGGACTGATCTGTGATAAAAGTATTAGCGAATAGGTCCCTGACCGAAAAATAAACAGAAAAGGAAAAATCTATCAAACGAATGTTCGCTAACAGAACTAAACGAACGAATTTGTTCGTTAAAATGATCTAACCGAAGAATGCTCGCTATTTAACCTAATCAAATAAAAAGCGATCTACTCTAAACCAAAAATGAAAGAAAAGAAAAATGTAATGCAAAGCCGGTTTTGATCAACCATGGCCGAGGTCACGGCGCGGCCGAGATCCCGTGGCCTTGTGCGAAGCGAGCAGGCTCAGCGGCGTCGGCGGTCTTGTGATGGCGGCATGGCGGCGTCAAGGGATGTCGGCAATAATGTGTGTGTGGCAGCCAATGGCAAGCAGCAAGGCTAACAGCGTCGGCAGTGCCAGCGGTAACTTGCTCGTGGTGGAGGAGGCGGCGGGGTGGTGCGGGCAGCAGGTGCTTATGAGGGAGGCGGCGAAGTGGAGTCCTGCCGGACTCCATGGCGGGGCGGCACAGGACTCCGAGCCAGAAGCAGCCCAGCGAGGCTGCTTTGGTAGGCTTCATTTGGGCCTTGACCTGAGCCTAGCTCGAAGAATTTTTTAAAAAAAAAACTAAATTTCGCCCAAAAGAAAAATCCTAATAAAATATAAATAAATTCTAAAAATATCAGAAATAATTTTCACCGTCCAAACCTAATATTTAGGACAAGATGAACATTTTTCTTGCCTAAAATGCAATTTTCAAAAAAT
The DNA here is from genome assembly GCA_021605145.1 of Aegilops bicornis. Classification (NCBI taxonomy): domain Eukaryota; kingdom Viridiplantae; phylum Streptophyta; class Magnoliopsida; order Poales; family Poaceae; genus Aegilops; species Aegilops bicornis. The sequence continues at coordinate 18,253 of JAHIAL010000020.1, forward strand.
GCATATTTTTTCTAATTCAAAGAAATAACAAATAAAATATTAATTTGATTTTAAAATTTCTTCTCCAATATTCCTTTCTTTTGAAGAAGTCATTTTATCTCCTATCATTTATTTTTATTGAAGATGTCATTTTATCTCCTCTCATTGTCGGTGTACAAAAGTAGGGGCTCTCCTTTTGACCTCTTTACTCGTGCACGGGCAGTCAGAGCCACGCGCCACGTCCACACTAAGCAGGGCAGAGGAGGGGAGCCGGAGAGAAGCTGATGCACAAGATGGCCAAGGCAACGCCAGGACCAGAAACACCGAAAAGCAAGAGGGCGAGGTGGACTTCCCCGGCAAGGCCCTTGCCGGGGCGGCCTCCGCGGCCCCGGCAAGAGCCTTGCCGGGGCAACTTGCCCGACGCCAGCAGAGTGAGCCACCCTTGAGCCCACGGTTCCAACCCAGCCAACTGCGTTAGAACTAGGGCTCGGGAGGCACCTCCGTGGTGGCATGCAGATGTTTGTCAAGATCATAAACATGTGAGATCAGATGAGGACCAGAAGACGGCGACCCTCGGCGGGATCCTTGCCGAGAAGATCCACAAGACCCCAGGCAAGCGCCTTGCCGGGAACAACTGCAACGCCACGGCAAGACCATTGCCGGGCCCCTTAGCAAGCCCTCGCCGAGGCGTCAACGGGGCCACAGCCCAGTTCGTCGACCAAGACTCCACCGCCCCCAAGCAGTGCTAGCTCAATCAGCTGGTAGGCACTTGCGTGGCTACCGGGCGGCCCCACGCCTAACTTCGGCCAAGCACTGCTGGCGGTGGCATGCAGATCTTGTGAAGACCCTACCACCATGCCACCTCAATCGCACCGGCCTACATGGCACCGCATGCACCAAGCACAGGCGGCGATGTCGAAGCAAAAGGCGAAGCGAGACAGACGAAGGGCCTCGTTCCGTCCCCAATAAAACTAAGGGACACCTAAGCTACGCATTAAATGCATCTTGTCCTATAACACGAGCGATAAGCTCGCAGCACTGTAGACCTTTCCACCTCCCGTGTGCCACTGTGGCAGCCCCTTTCGACTATAAAAGGAGGCCGGGGCATCTTGGAGAGGATTGACTCTTTGAACTAGGCAGCCACCATAGCTAGTTCGAGATCTCAAGAACTCTATCAAATACACACCAAAAGCAGGACTAGGGTATTACGCATCCTCGCATCCCCAACTCCGGTAAGCGATCCTTGTGTTGGCGCTAATCACTGCTCTTCTCACAACCCCGCGCCCTGGCAACCGTAGTAGGGATTCTTGTGATCCCATAGGTGTCGTTTCCCACCGACATCTTTGGCGCGCCAGGTAGGGGGCGTAATTGTGAGAATCTAGTCTAGTAGTTGGCCTAGCAGTTCTTCATCGCCATGGATCCCAAGAAGAAGACGATCACAGCAATCGGCTCGTCGGGAGCCGAACGGCCCGTGCTGGTCTGGCAGACGAAAGCGATGGGCGGTCATGAGCGAGACCCGAGCCGCAATCCATGAAAGCACCATCGCTCTGCAGCGGTCGAGCTGGCGAGCGGCGTCGTTCGTGCGCCAGGTGACGGGCCGCACACCGCCAAATCCAAAGACGGAGCTGGGGCCCCCGCAGGTGGCGTGGGGCCCTCCAGGAGTGTCGTTGTGCCACCCGTGGGCGGCGCAGCAACCTCCAAGACGCCCACGCCGGCGCCCACAGCGCTCTTCCTGTGGTGCGCGGCAAGCAGCGCCACCACGCTGGAGACCCCGGACACCGCCGTGGGAAGAGCCCTGTGCATCGTCCGCGGGACGAAGGTGTCCAGCATGCTCGCCGAAGTGCTAGCGAAAATGGCACGCTGCCACTGTGCCGTGGTAGAGCTCCTTCTAACGTAGTTAGAAGTCGAAGCGCGCCACGGTCCACGGAGATGTCACCACCACCCACGCCAGCGGAAGCTTTGGCACGCGCGCAGCTGCTCCTAACCTTCCCTCCTGCTGTGGAGAAACTCAACGAGTGAGAGCCACCATCCGGAGCCTTGTCGCCGTCGCCAATAAAGATGATCCGCGACCGGCGGGGCCTTCGAGCAGGCACTCCATCGAACAACCGCATGCCAGCGATGGAGGGGCCGGGGGTGCTGCGGCCATGGTGCACTCTCCTCCTCCATGCCATCCACCACGGGTGTCGGTCCATCGCGATGATGCTTGTGATAATATTTCCATAGTGTCGTCCGACCCACGGACCCACCACGACCAACGCCAAGTTCTTCGAGAACGAGCTCACGAAGATGCTCGAACCACTATCGAGCGCCGGCGTGATACGCGCCACCAGTCGGACAAGTGGGCGGGACCCGCTATGGACCACCCAAAGACCGGGGCTCCGGCGGCCTACCTTACGAGGTGGGCTGCCCAGCCTTTACCCATGAGTTGCGGCAGTTCCAGTGGCCGTCCCACCGCACATTCAAACCCGACGCCGGTGAGAAGTACACTGGCAAGACCCATCCATCAGAGTTCCTCAGCATCTACACCATTGCGATGCGTGTCGCGGAGCTCGCGGTGACAAGGTGCTTGCCAATTACTTCCTGTTGGCACTAAAGCCCAATGTCATGTCTTGGTTGATGCACTTGCCGGCGGATACCATTTCTTCTTGGTCGGATCTGTGCCATGAGTTCGTTGGCGCCTTCACTGGAGGCCAGCAAGCTCATGGCTAGGCCAGTGATCTGCATATCATTCCCCAGAAGGAAGAGGAAACCCTACGCAAGTACATCCAGAGGTTCAGCCGGGTGCAGTACAACATCCCCGATGTTCATCCCGCCCGCCGCGATCGCGCGCGTTCCATCGTAACGCGCGCAACCGCAGGATCTTGCGCCAAGAGCGATGACCAAGGTTGAGGATGTGGCGAACTCTATGTTACGGTCGATAGGTGCGCCGGGCTGAAGAGGGAAGGAAGTACCCGGCGAGGGCGCCGCGTGAAACCGACTCTCTTGATGAAGACACCGCCGCCCGGGAAGAAGAAGGGCGGCCGCATGCAGAAACACAAGGGCAAGACCGTGCATGTCGCCGAGGATCCGATAGCACCGGCGCCGCCAAGACACTACTAGGAAAAGGGCTATAGGCCGATATGGACATTAATGGCGCACCATGTATGTGGTGCGCCACGCTATAGCAGTGGCGCACTGACATACAGTGCGCCATTAGTGTCTCACTAATGGCGCACCTGACACACGGTGCGCCATTACTAGCAAATTTTATTTTTTTATTTTTCCAAAACTATTAATGGCGCACTAGGGATAGTGCGCCATTACTAGTTTTAACTAGTAATGGCGCACCACACGCTATGTGCGCCACTACTGACAATTTTTTTTACTTTTTTTTCGAAAGTAGTAATGGCGCACCTGGGTGAAGTGTGCCATTACTAGTTCAAACTAGTAAGGCGCACCACAACCACGGTGCACCACTACTGACAATTATATATATTTTTTCCAAAACTAGTAATGGCGCACCCCTAACTGGTGCACCATTAGTAACCAGGGGAACTAATGGCGCATGTTTAGGTGGTGCGCCATTAGTAACCTGAGACCAGCTAGATATTTTGGACAGCCACCTACCACACTCACTTTCCCCACTGCATTCTCTCCACCTCCTCCTCCAAGCTTGTCTCGGATGCCTCCTCCTCACCTCATTTGCACCATAGATTCACCCAAATTAAGTGGTTAAATTACCTTTTTTGATAGGTAAGTAAGGGGAAAGCTTTCTTTATGTTGTAGATCTACTTTTTCTCCCTCCGACAACGTGCACATGCATTTTTATGGCCTAGCTAGATCTACGTATGTTTGTGGTGTTGCATATGTTTGTGGTGTTGCATATATGTTTGTGTTTGCAGGTACCGGTATTTGAAATGCGATAGTTGCCAATATTTTGCCAGAATGTTGATTCATTTTAGCGTTTTTAGTAGAATTTGGCACTATGCATTCTTTTTATCCTATTTTAGGCAAAAGTCATGCCAAATTTTTCTTGGTTCTAAAATATCGTTTTGCTCTACCCATGACGACCATAGTCCGCCACGATGACCAAAGGCATCGTGAATAGGTTTGAGCTCATGAAGGCCGAGATGCTTCAAAAGAACGAGACGGAGATAAGATGTCCATGTCGAAGATGCAAAATTTGAAGAGCCTTATTGCGGACCCGGATTCCGGGCAGGTGCGGGACCACCTGCTCTTGCGTGGTTTCATGGATGGCTATTGGTGGCAAGGTGATGAAGATGACTATGAAGTCGTCCATGGGGGCCGGGCAAGAAATGAGGAAGGGCAACAAGACAACCACCTTGGCGAGGGCGGGCGAGAAGGCGAAGAATCTCCGTGACATGATCATGACGGTGATGCTGTACACAGTCGTCATGTAGAAGATGTCGTACATGATGATGAGGAAGATCAAGACGAAGGGCATGATCATGAAGATGAAGATGCCAGAGCAGACGTCGATGGACCATTGATGGGCTGGGTGCAGGACCCTCATATTCAAGAGCTGCTTCTCAAGCAGACAGATAACGCAAGAGCTGCCGCCCAAGAGAAAGCCAAGCTGGATCAACTGGAGATAGACGCGGTTACTCCATTGTATGAAGGACGCAGGCCTGAGGATACCCGGCTGAAAGTAACGCTCATGGCTCTCGAGATGAAGGTAAAACACAAAATGACCGGCGCGTAGCCGGCGAGAACATGTCATTACGGCACAAACGTCTTCCCAAAGGGAACAAGTGCCCGACCGATTTCGAGGAGGCCAAGAAAATCGTGTGTACTGGATTTACCGCACATAAAATACCATGTGTGCATGAACAATTGCATCATTTATCGGACGAGCACGCGGAGTCTACCATATATATCCGGTGTCTTGGCGTCACTCGATACAAGAAGAGGAAGAAAGCTCCTCGAAAAGTGGTGTGGTACTTTCCGATCACTCCTCGTCTGCCGCGGTATTTCGTGGACCCTAAGCTAGCAAAGCTCCTGCGTTATACCAGCGGATAGGGAGGAGAAGAAGCGAGAAGATGACGGAAATGATCCGGAGATAAATAAAAAAGACAAGATGCTGGAGTCACCCTAAGGATGCGAGCCGCTGGCAAGCGTTGAACTTCAACACCTAGAATTTGGGGGCGATCCAAGGAACATCGTCTGAGCACGAGCACCAATGGAGTCAATCCGTTTGGCAGCCGGAGAAGCACACATATCACACGGCCTGTGTTTGTTTGGATGTACAACCTTCCCCCTGATTTGTGCATGAAGAGGAAGTATATTCACATGAGTATGCTAATTGAAGGGCGAAACAACCGAGGAACGACATCAATCTGTATCTAGGGCTCTTTGAAGAGGAGCTAGACACGCTATGGAAAACGCCAAACCAATATATGGGACGCCACAGAAAGAATATTTCCCTATGAGAGCCGCCTTTGCTCATGACGGTGCATGACTATCTCGATTCTGGATATCTCGCGGGGCAGGTGGTCCACGGATTTTCTAAACGCGTCGGTGCATGGATGACACAACGTATCGCCACTAGATAGAGATCTCGGGTCTTGAAAACCGTGTTCATGGGACATCGAAGGTGGCTTGGCGATGATGACCCATGGAGAAAAGCATGAGATCTGTTCGATGGTGAAACCGAACCACGAAGAGCAGCCAGCGTCTGAGGAGGCGGTGAGGAAATAGGCGAGCTGTTGAAAAATTGGAAAGATTGCCCACCGCCGGAAAGAAGCAAAAGGCGCCAGAGCCGGAAAGAAGCGAAAGGCGCCAGAGCAGGCTGGCTGAAGGTATGGAAAACGAGGTCTGCTTTACGGGACTTGTCGTAATGGAAGATCCACCGTGTTCCTCACTGCCTTGATGTCATGCATATCACGAAGAACGTGTGCGAGAGTCTGCTTGGTACCCTGCTCAACATGCCAGAGAGGACCAAAGATGGGACGAAAGCAAGGGCAGACTTGAAATCAATGGGCATTTGTTGGCGTTCTGGGAACGGGGGTCCCCAGACTTGCCTGCCTGCGGCCTGCAGCGTGGCTCAAGTGGGGGCCCAGTGTGGCCCAGCTTCATCAGCTTAAGCTCAAGACCCTCGCGAGATGCCAAGCCTCGCGGGACGGACGACAGGGAGCTTCCTCAGGAGCAGCCTCCTCAGGCAGGCTCGCGAGGAGGCGGAGAGATCAAGGCAGGGTACCTCACGAGGGTGCCCCGTGACACAAGCCATGACGATCGAGGATCAGGCAGGCGCCAGGCGGGTGCCGGCCTGCGCAGTGTCCTTGTTTCCCTTTCGGTGCAAAGGGGGCAAGCACAGGCCAAGGCATCAGGCAAAGGTTACCGCTTCGGTGCAACAAGACCAAGACCAGCAGAACGGCAGGATGGAGGTCATCGTGGAGCCAGGGCCAGGCGTCACCAGAGCCTTTGGCGTCGAAGACCAACTTTACTCAGGATAAGTGTACCAGATGTTCCCCTTCAAAATGGCCAATTGTTGGCGCCCTTCCCGCTCATTATTTGGGAAGAGGCCCAGGGCCTCCGCCTATAAATAGGACTAGCCACCCACCGGGTAGGGGGGACGAGATTGACCATCTGGAGATCAACCAGAGAGAGAGAGAGAGAAGTGACTGAACTCACCCAAGCAGTTCATCGCACCAGCTCAAGAACAACCCCTCGCGAGGCTGTTCTCCCTTTGTACTGTTATTCATCAGCCCCAGAAGCAACCACCACACCACACACTGGAGTAGGGTATTACACCACCACGGTGGCCCGAACCAGTATAAACCTTGTGTCTCTTGTGTTGTTCGTCGTTCCTAGTTTAGATCCCTCGCAAATCATTAACGCGTGAGCTAGTAGGGGAGAGATCTTCGCGCGCACCCCAGTGTTCGAACCACAAGGGTCTGCCGGAACCCAAAATCCGATATTTGGCGCGCCAGGTAGGGGTGCGCCGGAATCTCTCTTCCGCTGGTCGTGTGTGATCTTCCGTCGTGCCCATGGCTGACGCTCACCGAGCTCGCGCCGAGTGCCGGGCTGCTCTCGCCACCCGCGTCGCCCAGACGCCACCCCCGTCGTTCCCCGTCGCCTGCCGCCAACGCCGCCACTGCCCGGGCTGGAACGAGCAGCAGCCTCGCCCTCGATCCTTCGGCGCGGCGCGATGGTCAGACCGCCACCCCCGTCACGACTGACCCGGTTTTCTCGTCTACAAGACACCACGCTGGCCCCATGGAGGCTCGAGCTGGCCATCGCAGCGAACGAGCTATCACACGCTCGCCTGGGCGACGTTTCACGAGGAGTGGCTCGACCGTGTCGCCCGAGCTTCGTCCGCGCCCGCAGGGGCTCCCCGCCATCCCTCTCGCTGCCTCGCCCTTCACCCCACGCTGGAGGCAGGGAGCCGGAGGTGCCCCCGCCACCTCCTCCCCAAGAAGGCGCCCTGGCTCCAAGGCGCGTGACCCCGGGCCGAGACCCTTCACGTCCGGAGCCCGCGCAACAAGAAGGGAGCTTCCAGGAGATACCTCGTCCCCAAGAAGGTGCTCGCATGCTCCCAGCGCCAGAGCGCCGCGACCATGCTCCAGCGCCACCGCGTCAAGACCCCGCACTGCTCCAAGCAGCGGTGCACGGGAATCCACAAGAACAAGCTCTGCGTCAGCAGAGGACCCCGGTGGCCACTGCAGGCTGCCCCACCTTCACCGCCGAGCTACGCAGCGTCGCATGTCTCGGCAAGTTCAAGCCAGACCTGCCTCCTCGCTACGACGGCACTGCCGATCCCGCAGAGTTCCTTCAGCTCTACGAGATGGGCATCGAAGCCGCCAACGGGGACGAAAAGGTCATGGCAAATTGGTTCCCCATGGCGCTCAAGGACGGAGCCCGAACCTGGCTCCTGAACCTGGCTCCCGGCACGATCTCCTCATGGGACGAGATGCGCACCCACTTCATCATCAATTTCCAAGGCACTCGCGACCAGCCTCCGGCCACGAGCGACATGCGCCGCATCAAGCAACAGCCGCGAGAGACCCTGCAGAAGTACATCCAGCGCTTCAACAACGCCCGCCTCAAGATTCCCCAAGGTGATGAGAAGCCATCATCTCAGCCTTCTCCGATGGCGTGCGTGGCGTCAAGATGAAGGAGGAACTAGCAATGCATGAAGACACATGCACATCCCTGGAGCTGTTCGACTTGGCAACCAAATGCGCCGGTCGAGGAAGGACGCCTCTCCCTCCTCGAGCTTCCGGCTGCCGATCCGGAGAGAAGAAGCCCAAGTCCAAGGGCGTGAAGCGCAAGGGGCTGTCATCTTGGGCGGCGGAACCGGACACCAAGCGAGGCAGGTGATCAGCCGAGTCATCCAAGGGCAGCCGCATCACTGGTACCACGACCTCCACACCCACAACACCAACGAATGCCAAGAGCTCGGGGCCGTGTGAGAAGGCGCGTGGCCGACGCCCGGCGCAACGATCGGGGCTACGGCCGAGGAGGAGGAAGAGGCGCAGGACGCAGGGAAGACCGTGGCCCTCGCCAAGGATGGCGTGACATACCTCGTGAGGACCGCTGGCAGGACCAGCCTCGCGAGGGAGGTTGGAAGGACCAGCCCCGTGAGGACCGCCCTCAAGGTAACGCGGGGCTCCCACCTTTGCCACAGCCGCCAAGGAGAATGCGAAGACCATCATCGGGCCGAGGAGCTGGGGGCTTCCGGGGAGCCGCGTGCGATCGCTTGCATCTGGGTGGCGCTCGGGCCCCAGCTCTCAAGCGCATCTTCAAGCGGTTGCTCGCGAGGTGAATGCAGTCCTCCCAGGGCTGAGGCCACCACGCCCTCTCGGTGGTCGATGCCGTGCGTTATCACGTTCAGCTCAATGGATCAGCTCAAGTCTTGGCAACAGCGGCGGAGTCCTCCCCATGCTTTGCTCACTAGTCATCGACAACGTGCAAGTCACCGGGACCCTCATCGGCCCGGCGGAGCAGGGCTCAACGTCCGTCTCGACAAGACATTCAATGATCTCCAAGTGCCATACGATCGCCTTGACCAGCCAACCAAGCCTTTCTCAGGAGTCACTGATGGTTCAACTATTCCGATAGGGCAAGTTCGTCTTCCCGTCACCTTCGGACGGCGCAACAACTATCGCACCGAGCTCATCGACTTTGACGTTGCCCACATTCGCCTGCCATACAATGCCATCCTCGGGTACCCAGATTTGGCCAAGTTCATGGCAGTGACTCACCATGGATACAATGTCCTCAAGATGCCAGGAAGCGGAGGAGTCATCACAGTGCCTTGTGAGGAAATGGATGCGGTGTGCTCTCTTGAGCGTGCCTTCCAAGCCGCAGCAATCGAAGACACAGATCACAAGAGCGGGAGACTTCCCGAGGCGATCCCTAAGAAGAAGAAGGCTTCGCCTGATCCAGGCCCTCGCGAGGGAGGCACCTCCGAGGCGTGGCATCGGGACCCAGCGCCCGTTCAAGGGCGCCCTCTACGCCGCATAAGAAGGCGGCGCCCGGCGCCCTCCTCATCTCTGGGGCTTGGGGGCTATTTCATGGCGAGCCACCGACCTAGCCGAGGTCACGAGGAGGCGCTTCGGGCACCACTTGGAGGCGTGCTTCAAAGGCGCGTTTCCCTCAGGAAGGTATGAGACAAGGAGGGCCAAACCCTCGGGAGTTCATCGCGAGGAACACCCAGAGCTCTGAGAGTCAAGAGTCATCTTGGCTATCGCCGCTTTGCCCGCGTCAGGGCCCCACATCCAGGCGAGGATGCCTTGGGCTCTGGATCTGCATCGACATATCAGGGTTCAACCGGGCCGCGTCTCAGGAGCGCCTCTGGCCCTCGCGCGTGGGGCGTTGTGAGGGGCCTCCTCACAGCTAGGTTTGCATGCCTTTCGGCCTGCCGAACACGGTCGCCGCCCATCAACACCTGCTGAGGTGTGCTCACAGGCTCGAGGGAGGCCAAGCGGCCTTGTGATCTGGCAGAGATGGAGATGGCTCTCAACGAACACCCCGTGCCCCCGGAGCCTCCTGAGGCTCCAGGTCCGGAGGGCTCGTAAGGGCCGGCTTCCTCGTCGCGCGTCAGCCGCTACCTCAACATCCCGCCATCTCCGACCATATCAGGTGATACCTTTCCAAGTTCCGTTTTCAACTGGGAGCGCCCCTCGGGCTGCATCATTCCCGGGGGCGTTGGTCCGTCCTGCGGCATGTATCCGTTTTGCTTATGTTCTTTACTTACCTTGTTGGGGGCGCCCCTCGGGCTGCATTATCCCCAAGCTGCTCGGGCCAGACCCGGTGGCCTGAGTTTTCTCCACACCTATCTAGATGGATTTGCTCATTCATACATAACATGCTTGACCCAATCGCCTGCTCGATTGACACCTAACTGGGCAGCCGCTTTCGCTCGGGCACGGCACTTGCGCACGAAGTTCGTCCCCTCGCAACGCCGAGCAAATCTGAGTGGCTGAGCTCGCCGCGGCAGCCCGCAAGGCGCTACCTCACCAAGCCCTCAGTGCCCCCGATCACTCCCTCGGAGCGTCCAATGGTTGGCTAGCAACCGTAACAACGAATCTTGTTTCCCCTCGTGATTGGTACGCAATGGGACCTGCTCGGGAAATGCTTGGCGGCATCACGAGCCTTCCTCCTCTCCGGTGTGATCCGCTTATGCGTGTTAAAAAGGGGGGTACACGAGCATCGCGACTCATGGGCTCTTCTGGCTCTCCGGCCCTCACCCCCAGCCTTGACCCACGGCATCGCGACACTGGTCATACCGGCGGCAGCGTGAGCTTTGCTTTCGGGGCCGGGACACGAGGGCGTAGAGCACTAAGGAAAGCCGCAGGGGAGAAGGGAGGAGCTCGCGAGGACCCAACCCAGCAACACCTCGGTTGCCGTCAGCGCGAACCACGGCACCTCATCGAGCGCCGTTCCAAACCCGCAAGATAAGTCACGCCTATGGCGATCCACCTCGGTGCTAAAAAACCCCGCCCTCTGCTGCTCGCCTTGCGGCAAAGCTGCCTACCTTTCTTGCCCGAGGAGGCTGCTTGAGCGCTAAGGGGACCTCCTAAGCATCGCGACTCGGGGGCTCTTCTTGGACCTCGGGCCGCTCACCTCCCTGGCCTTGACCACGGCGCCGTGACACAGCATACCAGCGATGGTGAAGCCTACACAGGGGCCGGGACACATGCGGTCTGAGCACGAGCCCTCGTGAGGAAAGAAAGGGGAATCGAGGCGGGACAAAACAAGCATCTCGCACCGATTCATCATAAGTACATAATGTTCCCAAAACGCGGCCAGCGCCTTACATACCCCCGCGGGGTGCTACTTCGATTCTTTGCAGGAAAAAAGAGGTGCCGATCCTAAGGGATGCCAACTACGCGTGCCTCTGCAGGAGACGCCATCGCCAACAGTGGGCCGCCAGGCGCCGGTGTCAACCCCATCCAGATCACCGACGCGGGCACGAGCCTTGAAGCGCCCGCCTGCCCGGCTCGGCGCCAGTCCGAGCTTCGGTGGCTCGTAGCTGTCGTCACTGTCTCTCCCGGAGTCGCCAAGCTTCGGTGGAGTCGCTGGACCCTCCGGCCCTTCGCCATCTTCTGAAGAGCTGCCGAGGCGATCGGCGGGCCTAGTCCTCGCGCGATGATGCCCGACCTCCCCTCTCGGGCAGCATTCCAGCCCGGCGTCCTCCGTCGAAGACCTTTGAAGAACATCAAGGAGGTGCCATCGTATTCTAAGTGGATCACGAGGGCGCCCCTTGTCCGGCGAACCGGGCGATCTCGCCCCAGCCTCGGTCATGAAGACCTTGCCACGGCGGCGACCGCAACCTCCGCTCCGGTCGCGAGGGTGCTGCAGCCGGCGTGCTGCAACCAGAGCTCAAGAGAGCCCCTCAGCGGGATCTCGAAGGCGAAGGAGGGAGGAAGATGAATCCAAGATTGAGGAGGCATGGCGATTTGAAGCACAAGCTCTCGGGAGGAGCCCTCAGCGTGGACTCCAGGAGGAACGACGCGCACCACCGTGACCCGCCGGCGCCGACGGTGGCGTCGTCTGTGGCGCTCGGCGTCTGCTCCTCCAGGGCCCTCGATGCGGGCATACAGGGGCAGCGGGAACCCCGGTGGCGGCCGCTCATACCAGGGCCTCAACACCTCCTGCCGGGCGCCTTCATCTCGGCGGCAGAGGACTAGCCGCTTCTTGGTGAGCCGGGTGAGGACCCTCTCAGGGGCTTTCCTTCTCTTCTGCAGAGAACCGGCGGATGGGCGCCATCAGTGTGAGACGGAGCAATGGCGAAGATGAAGAAGAGGAGGAGTAGCAGAGGAGGATGAACGGGAATGGCTCGCGCCGTTCCGTACTTATAGCCGAGGGAGTCCAACCGTCGGCCTCCACGATCGCAGGTAATCATGACCCGTTTTTGCATGCAGGGACTTGTCAAGTTGTTCGGTTATCGAAGCATCGTGGGGAAGCGGAGACGCCCACGACCAATCAGTCGCCACGCGGCACCCAAGGCCGCAGGCTGTTGGGGCCCGCGGCGCTTCGCTCTTGCCCCTTCGCTTCTCTGCTAAGCCAAGTCCGGGCGCGCCTTGGGCCCGGGGGCTACTGTCGGCGTTCTGGGAACAGGGGTCCCCAGACTTGCCTGCCTACGGCCTGCAGCGTAGCTCAAGTGGGGGCCCAGTGTGGCCCAGCTTCATCAGCTCAAACTCAAGACCCTCACGAGGGGCCAATCCTCGCGGGGCGGATGACAGGGAGCTTCCTCAAGAGCAGCCTCCTCAGGCAGGCTCACGAGGAGGCGCAGAGATCAAGGCAGGGTACCTCACGAGGGTGCTCCGTGACGCTAGCCATGACGATCGAAGATCCCGGTGAGGCGCCAGTGAGCGCCCGACTGCCTTGATGTCCTTGTTTCCCTTCGGTGCAAAGGGGCAAGCACGAAGCCAAGGCATCGAGCAAGGTTACGCTTGATGCAACAAGACCAAGACCAGCAGAAACGCGGGATGGAGGTCATCGTGGAGCCAGGCGGCGTCACCACGAGCCTTTGGCGATGAAGACCAACTTTAGTCGAGGATAAGTGTACCAGATGTTCCCCTTCAAAATGGCCAATTGTTGGCGCCCTTCCGCTCATTATTTGGGAAGAGGCCTGTGGCCTCCACCTATAAATAGGACTAGCCACCCACCGGGTAGAGGGACGAGATCGACCATCCGGAGATCAACCGTAGAGAGAGAGAGAGAGAGAGAGAGAGAGAGAAGCGATCGAACTCACCCAGCGATTCATCGCTTTTGACTCAAGAACAGCCCCTCATGAAGCCTGTTCTCCCTTTGTCTTGTTCTTCATCAGCCCCAGAGGCAATCCACCACACCACACATTGGAGTAGGGTATTACACCACCACGGTCGCCCGAACCAGTATAAACCTTGTGTCTCTTGTGTTGTTCATCGTACCTAGTTTAGATCCCCCGCAAACCATTAACCCGTGAGCTGGTAGGGAGAGGTCTCGCCGCACCCTAGTGTTGAACCTCAAAGGGTCCGCGGAACCCGAAATCCGGCAGCATCGAGGGAGAGGCTTCACGCTAATGATGATGATGATGATGATGATGAGGCGAAGCGGGACCTACGAAAAGTTGTCGCCAAAGGCAAAAAAGGCCAAGAAGGCTGGAAATGACTACCCTCCCGCGTGCTTCACTCTAAGTCAGGAGGAGATCGAGCAGTTTTTCACCTGCCTCGTAGGAGTAAAACTTCCTTATGGTTACGCAGGGAAGATAAGCTGATACCTAGACTCAACGAAGCATAAGTTCAGCGGGATGAAGTCTCCACGATCATCACGTCTTGATGACGCAGATACTTCCGATTGCAATCCATTAGGATCATGGACGCGCACATCCGTGAAACTCTATTTGTCCTATGCAACTTTTTCGACGTCATCTCGGAAGTCGGTTGGCGTGAGAGCAACTCGAGAAAGGTTACAAGAAGAGATCGTGGTGATGCTATGCGAGCTTGAGATGTACTTCCGCCCGCATTCTTCGATGTTATGGTGCATCTGCTGGTCCATATCGTGGAGGATATCATCCAACTCGGGCCGACATTCCTGCACTGACATGATGTCAGCTCGAAAGGATGAATGGTGTCATCAAAGGATACGTTTGCAACATGTCACGTCGAGAGGAAGCATAGCGGGGGCTTTACGATCGAAGAGTGCATCTCCTCTTGCATGAATTGTCTAGGCATCGAGAACCCCGTTGGTCTCTGTCAACAGGCACCTCGGCAGGCTCGCTGGATGGGGTCACCGCGAGGGTCGCCGCGAAATGCATGTCGACTCCGAGGGTCGACTCGCCGACTTTGAAAGAGCAAACCTAGTCGTGCTACAACTGTTGGAAATATGCCCTAGAGGCAATAATAAAAGTATTATTATTATATTTCCTTGTTCATGATAATTGTCTTTTATTCATGCTATAATTGTATTATCCGGAAATCGTAATACATGTGTGAATACATAGACCACAATATGTCCCTAGTGAGCCTCTAGTTGACTAGCTCGTTGATCAGCAGATAGTCATGGTTTCTGACTATGGACATTGGATGTCATTGATAATGGGATCACATCATTAGGAGAATGATGTGATGGACAAGACAATCCTAAGCATAGCACAAGATCGTGTAGTTCATTTTGCTAGAGCTTTTCCAATGTCAAGTATCTCTTCCCTTAGACCATGAGATCGTTTAACTCCCGGATACCGTAGGAGTGCTTTGGGTGTACCAAAGCGTCTGGCGTAATTGGGTGACTATAAAGGTGCATTACAGGTATCTCCGAAAGTGTACATTGGGTTGACACGGATCGAGATCGGATTTGTCACTCCATATGACGGAGAGGTATCACTTTGGGCCCACTCGGTAGTGCACCATCATAATGAGCTCAAAGTGACCAAGTGTTTGGTCACGGGATCATGCATTATTCTGATGCGAGTAAAGTGACTTGCCGGTAATTAGATTGAGCGAGGTATTGGGATACCGGCGATCGAATCTCGGGCAAGTAAAATACCGATTGACAAAGGGAATTGTATACACGGGGTTGTTTGAATCCTCGACATCGTGGTTCATCCGATGAGATCATCGAGGAGCATGTGGTAGCCAACATGGGTATCCAGATCCCGCTGTTGGTTATTGCCCGAGAGCCGTCTCGGTCATGTTTGCATGTCTCCCGAACCCATAGGGTCTACACACACTTAAGGTTCGGTGGCGCTTAGGGTTGTATGGATATGAGTATGCAGCAAACCGAATGTTGTTTGGAGTCCGGATGAGATCCCGGACGTCACGAGGAGTTCGAAATGGTCCGGAGGTAAAGATCTAT
Organism: Aegilops bicornis; assembly: GCA_021605145.1. Taxonomy (NCBI): domain Eukaryota; kingdom Viridiplantae; phylum Streptophyta; class Magnoliopsida; order Poales; family Poaceae; genus Aegilops; species Aegilops bicornis. The sequence continues at coordinate 33,514 of JAHIAL010000020.1, forward strand.
TTATGGAAGTCTTATTTTGGTGTCGCCGGAAGGTTTCACAAGCGATATCGGTATTGTAACGGAGTGCCGAAAGGGGTCCCGGGTCCACTGTGGGGTCCACCTGCCCAGGGGGCACATGGGCTGTAGAAGTGCGCCTTGGCCTATATGGGCCAAGGGCACCAGCCCAGAGGCCCATGCTCCAAGGAGACAAGGGAGGGAGAGTCCTAAAGGGAAGGCACCTCCTAGGTGCCTTGGGGAGGATGGACTCCTCCCCCCCTTGGCCGCACCCTTCCTTGGAGGAAGGGGCAAGGCTGCGCCCTCCCCCCTCTCTCTTGCACCTATATAAAGGGAGGGGAGGGAGGGGCAGCCGCACCCATAAGGCTTGGCGCCTCCCTCCTGCAACACCTCCTCCTCCCTCCCGTAGTTGCTTAGCGAAGCCTGCCGGAGTTCTGCTGCATCCACCACCACGCCCGTCGTGTTCTTTGGATCATCATCAACCTCTCCTTCCCCTTTACGGATCAAGAAGGAGGAGAGGCGTCATCCGCTCCGTCTCGTGTGTTGAGCAGCGGAGGTGCTGTCCAGCTCGACACTAGGTCATCGGTGATGCGAGTCCACGGCGAGTACGACTCCATCATCCCGTTCCATTGAGCAGCTTCCGCCCTTGCATCTACAAGTGGTATGTAGATGCAATCACTCTTCCATGACTCGTTGCTAGATGAACTCATAGATGGATCTTGGTGAAACCGTAGGGAAAATTTTAATTTTACTGCGCAACGTTCCCCAACAGTGGTATCGGAGCTAGGTCTGTCGTAGTTCTCTATTGCACGAGTAGAACACAATTTGTTGTGGGCGTAGATGTTGTCAACTTTCTTGCCGCTACTAGTCTTATCTTGCTTCAGCGGTATTGTGGGATCAAGCGGCCGGACCGACCTTACACGTGCACGCTTTACGTGAGAGACCTGGTTCCACCGAACGGCATGCACTAGTTGCATAAGGTGGCTAGCGGGTGTCTGTCTCTCCCACTTTAGTTGGAAGCGGATTCGATGAAAAGGGTCCTTATGAAGGGTAAATAGAAGTTAGCAAATCACGTTGTGGCTTTCACGTAGGTAAGAAAAGCGTTCTTGCTAGAACCCTATTGCAGCCACGTAAAACTTGCAACAACAATTAGAGGGCGTCTAACTTGTTTTTGCAGCAAGTGTTTTGTGATATGATATGGCCAAAGTTGTGATGAATGATGAATGATATATGTGATGTATGAGATCATGTTCTTGTAATAGGAATCACGACTTGCATGTCGATGAGTATGACAACGGCGTAGAATATATGAGTTGTCTTTATTTTTGTATGACACTGCGTGTCATTGAAAGAACGCCATGTAAATTACTTTACTTTATTGCTAAGCAGCGTTAATATAGAAGTAGAAGTAGTCATTGGCATGACAACTTCATGAAGACACGATGATGGAGATCATGGTGTCATGCGGTGACAGGATGATCATGGAGCCCGAAGATGGAGATCAAAGGAGCTATATGATATTGGCCATATCATGTCACTACTATATAATTGCATGTGATGTTTATTATGTTTATGCATCTTGTTTACTTAGAACAACGGTAGTAAATAAGATGATCCCTCATAAAAATTTCAAGAAAGTGTTCTCCCTAAGCGCACCGTTGCTAAAGTTAAATCGTTTGAAGCACCACGTGATGATCGGGTGTGATAGATCCTTACGTTCACATACAACGGGTGTAAGACAGTTTTACACATGCAATACACTTAGGTTAACTTGACGAGCCTAGCATGTACAGACATGGCCTCGGAACACAAGAGACCGAAAGGTCGAACATGAGTCGTATGGAAGATACGATCAACATGGAGATGTTCACCGGCGATGACTAGTCCGTCTCACGTGATGATCGGACCACGGCCTAGTCGACTCGGATCATGTAACACTTAGATGACTAGAGGGATGTCAAATCTGGTGGGAGTTCATTAAATAATTTGATTAGATGAACTTTATTATCATGAACAATAGTCTAAAATCTTTGCAAAATGTCTTGTAGATCAAATGGCCAACGCTCATGTCACCATGAACTTCAACGCGTTCCTAGAGAAAACCAAGCTGAAAGATGATGGCAGCAACTATTCGGACTCGGTCCGAACTCCGAGGATCATCCTCATAGCTGCCAAGAAACAATATGTCCTAGAAGCACCGCTAGGTGATGCACCCATCGGAAGAACCAAGATGTTATGAACGCTTGGCGGTCTCGTCTTGATGATTACTCCCTCGTTCGGTCGCGGCATGCTTTACAGCTTAGAACCGGGGCTCCAAAAGCGTTTTGAGCGACCACGGAGCATATGAGATGTTCGAGGAGCTGAAACTAGTTTTCCAAGCTCATGCCGGGTCGAGAGATATGAAGTCTCCGACAAGTTCTACAGTTGTAAGATGGAGGAAAATAGTTACTGTCGGTGAGCACATACTCAAAATGTCTGGGTTGCATAACCTTTGTCCCGGTTGGACATCAACCTCCAGACGAGGCGGTCATTGTGAGAATCCTTGATCAAGCTCCCACCGAGCTACAAGAGCTTTGTGATGAACTACAATATGCGAGGGGATGGTGAAAACTATTCCTGAAGTATTTTCAATCTTTGAAGTCAGCAGAGGTAGAAATCAAGAAGGAGCATCAAGTGTTGATGGTCAATAAAACCACTAAGTTCAAGAAGGGCAAGGGTAAGAAGAACTTCAAGAAGGACGGCAAGGATGTTGCGCGCCGATAAGCCGATTCTTGGGGAAGAAGTCAAAGAATGGACCCAAGCACGAGACCGAAAGTGCTTTTATTGCAAAGGGAAGGGTCATTTGAGCGGAACTGCCCCAAATACTTAGCGGAACAAGAAGGCGAGGCAACACTAAAGGTATAATTGATATACATGTAATTGATGTGTACCTTACCGATTACTCGTAGTAACTCCCCGGTATTTGATACCGGTGTCGTTGCTCATATATCGTAACTCACGGCAGAGCTGCGGAATAAGCAGGCTGGCGAAGGGCGAGGTGGCGATCTTGGCGTCGGGAATGGTTCCAAGGTCGATGTGATGTGATCGCCGTCGCACGCTACCTCTACATTTACCTAAGAGATTAGTTTTAAACCTCAATAATTGTTATTTAGTGCCAAGTTTGAGCATGAACATTGTATCAGGATCTCGTTTAATACGAGATGGCTACTCATTTAAATCCAAGAATAATGGTTGTTCTATTTATATGAGAGAAATGTTTTATGGTCATGCTCCGATGGTCAATGGTTTATTCTTAATGAATCTCGAGCGTAATGTTACACATGTTCATAGTGTGAATACCAAAAGATGTAAAGTTGATAACGATAGTCCCACATACTTGTGGTACTTTGCCATATGGTCACATTGGTGTCAAGCGCATGAAGAAGCTACATACTTGATGGACTTTTAGAGTCTCTCGATTATGAATCATTTGACACATGCGAACCATGCCTCATGGGCAAGATGACCAAGACTCCGTTCTCCGGAACAATGGAGCGAACAACCAACTTATTGGAAATCATACATACCGATGTGTGCGGTCCAATGAGTGTTGAGGCTCGCGGAGGATATCGTTATGTTCTCACTCTCACTTTGATGACTTGAGTAGATATGGGTATGTCTACTTGATGAAACACAAGTCTGAGACCTTTGAAAAGTTCAAAGAATTTCATAATGAAGTAGAGAATCAACGTGACCGAAAGACAAAATTCTTATGATCAGATCATGGAGGAGAATATTTAAGTCACGAATTTGGTACACACTTAAGGAAATGTGGAATCGTTTCACAACTCACGCCGCTGGAACACCTCGGTAATAGCGGTGTGTCGAGCGTCAGAATCGCACTCTATTGGATATGGTGCGATCTATGATGTCTCTTCTTGATTTACCGCTATCATTTTGGGGATACGCTCTAGAGATAGCTACATTCACTTTAAATAGGGCACCGTCTAAATCCGTTGAGACGACACCGTATGAATTATGGTTTGGGAAGAAACCTAAGGGCATGCGTTTCTAAAAGTTTGGGGATGCGATGCTTATGTCAAGAAACTTCAACTGAAAAGCTCGACCCAAGTCGGAAAAATGCGTCTTCATAGGATACCCTAAGGAAACCATTGGGTATACCTTCTACCTTAGATCCGAAGGCAAGATCTTTGTTGCCAAGAACGGATCCTTTACGGAAAAAGAGTTTCTCTCGAAAGGAGTAAGTGGGAGGAAAGTAGAACTTCGATGAAGTACTACCTCTTGAACCCGGAAAGTAGTGCAGCTCAGAAAATGTTCTGTGGTGCCTACACCGGCTTGGAGAGGAAATTAATGATGATGATCAAGGTACTTCGGATCAAGTTGCTCTTGAACTTCGTAGGTCCACTAGGACACGTTCCGCACTGTGAGTGGTACGGCAACCCTGTCTGGAAATCATGTTGTTGAACAACGGTGAACCTTCGAACTATGAAGAAGCGATGGCGGGCCCAGATTCCAATAAATGGCTTGGAGCCATGCAATCCGAGATAGGATACATGTATGAAAACAAAGTATGGACTTTGACAGACTTGCCCGATGATCGGCATGACGATAGAAAACAAATGGATCTTCAAGAAGAAGATTCGGGGCCAGCGGATGGTAATGTTACCATCTATAAAGCTCGACTTGTCGCTAAGGGTTATCGACAAGTTCAAGGGATTGACTACGATGAGACTTTCTCTCCGTAGCGAAGCTTAAGTCCGTCACGAATCATGTTAGCAATTGCCGCATACTATGATTATGAGATATGGCAGATGGGCGTCAAAAGCGGCATTCCTTAACGGTTACCTTAAGGAAGAGCTGTATATGATGCAGCCGGAAGGTTTTGTCGATCCTAAGAATGCTAACAAGGTATGCAAGCTCGAGCGATCCATTTATGGGCTGGTGCAAGCATCTCGGAGTTGGAACATTCGCTTTGATGAGATGATCAAAAGCGTTTGGGTTTTATCTTGGAACTTATGGAGAAGCCTGCGTTTACAAGAAAGTGAGTGGGAGCTCTGTAGCATTTCTCATATTATATGTAGATGACATACTTTTGATGGGAAATGATATAGAACTTTTGGACAACATTAAGGCCTACTTGAATAAGAGTTTTTCAATGAAGGACCTTGGAGAAGCTGCTTACATATTAGGCATCAAAATCTATAGGGATAGATCGAGACGCCTCATTGGTCTTTCACAAAGCACATACCTTGATAAGATTTTTGAAGAAGTTCAAAATGGATCAGTCAAGAAAGGGTTCTTGCCTGTTTTGCAAGGTGTGATAAAGAAGAGATGAGTGTCATCCCCTATGCCTCGACCATAGGATCTATTATGTATGCCATCTTTGTGTACCGGACCTGATGTAAACCTTGCCGTAAGTTTGGTAGGTAGGTACCAAAGTAATCCCGGCAAGGAACACCGGACAGCGGTCAAGAATATCCTGAAGTACCGAAAAGGACAAAGGACATGTTTCTCGTTTATGGAGGTGACGAAGAGCTAAATGCGTGAAGGGTTACGTCGGCGCTAGCTTCGACACGGATCTGGATGACTCAAAGTCACAAACCGGATCACGTGTATATGTTGAATGGTGGAAGCAAAGATGGCTAGTGCGGTACCGCAAGTAGAGCGTCGTGGCGGGATCTACATGTGAAGCGGAGTACATGGCAGCCTCGTGAGGCAGCACATGAAGCAATTTGGGTGAAGGAGTTCATCACCGACCTAGAGTCATACCCAATGCGTCGGAGCCGATCAAACTCTTCTGTGACAACACCGAGCTATTGCACTTGCCAAGGAGCCCAGGTTTCACAAGAAGACCAGGCACATCAAGCGTCGCTTCAACTCCATTCTTGAAAATGTTCAAGATGGGGACATAGAAATTTACCCAAAGTGCATACGGATCTGAATGTCGCAGATCCGTTGACTTAACCTATCTCGCGGGCAAAACATGATCAACACCTGAACTCTATGGGTGTTCGATTCATCACAATGTAACTAGATTATTGACTCTAGTGCAAGTGGGAGACTGTTGGAAATATGCCCTAGAGGCAATAATAAAAGTATTATTATTATATTTCCTTGTTCATGATAATTGTCTTTTATTCATGCTATAATTGTATTATCCGAAATCATAATACACGTGTGAATACATAGACCACAATATGTCCCTAGTGAGCCTCTAGTTGACTAGCTCGTTGATCAATGAGATAGTCATGGTTTCCACGACTATGGACATTGGATGTCATTGATAACGGGATCACATCATTAGGAGAATGATGTGATGGACAAGACCCAATCCTAAGCATAGCACAAGATCGTGTAGTTCGCTTTTGCTAGAGCTTTTCCAATGTCAAGTATCTCTTCCTTAGACCATGAGATCGTGTAACTCCCGGATACCGTAGGAGTGCTTTCGGTGTACCAAAGCGTCCTGGCGTAATTGGGTGACTATAAAGGTGCATTACAGTGTATCTTGAAAGTGTCTGCATTGGGTTGACCACGGATCGAGACGGGATTTGTCACTCCGTATGACGGAGAGGTATCAACAGGCCCACTTTCGGTAGTGCATCATCATAATGAGCTCAAAGTGACCAAGTGTTTGGTCACGGGATCATGCATTCTGATGCGAGTAAAAGTGACTTGCGATGCTAGATTGAGCGAGGTATTGGGATACCGGCGATCGAATCTCGGGCAAGTAAAATACCGATTGACAAAGGGAATTGTATACGGGTTGTTTGAATCCTCGACATCGTGGTTAATCCGAATATATCATCGAAGAGCATTTGGGACCCAACATGTGTATACAGATCCAGCTATTGGTAATTACCAGAGAGCCGTCTCGGTCATGTCTGCATGTCTCCAGAACCGTAGGGGTCTACACACTAAGGTTCGGTGGCGCTTAGGGTTGTATGAATATGAGTATTGCAGCAAACCGAATGTTGTTGAGTCCGGATGAGATCCGGACATCACGAGGAGTTCGGGAATGGTCAGGAGGTAAAGATTTATATATGAGAAGTCTTATTTTGGTCGCCGGAAAGGTTTCGCTGCTATCGGTATTGTAGGGAGTGCCGAAGGGGTCCGGGGTCCACCAGGGGTCCACCTGCACTGGGGGGCACATGGGCTGTAGGGGTGCGCCTTGGCCTATATGGGCCAAGGGCACCAGCCCCAAGAGGCCCATGCGCCAAGGAGACAAGGGAGGGAGAGTCCTAAAGGGGAAGGCACCTCCTAGGTGCCTTGGGGAGGATGGACTCCTTCCCCCCCCTTGGTCAGCACTCCTTCCTTGGAGGAAGGGGCAAGGCTGTGCCCTCCCGTCTCTCTTGCACCTATATAAAAGGAGGGAGGGAGGAGGCGGTCGCACCCATAAGCCTTGGCGCCTCCTCCTCCTGCAACACCTCCTCCTCCTCCCGTAGTTGCTTAGCGAAGCCTGGGAGTTCTGCTGCATCCACCACCACGCCGTCGTCTTCTTGGATCATCACCAACCTCTCCTTCCCCTTGCTGGATCAAGAAGGAGGAGGCGTCATCCGCTCCTGCACGTGTGTTGAACGCGGAGGTGCTGTCCGTTCAGCACTAGGTCATCGGTGATGCAGATCACGCAGCGAGTACGACTCCATCATCCCGTTCCATTGAACGCTTCCGCGATCTACAAGTGGTATGTAGATGCAATCACTCTCCCATGACTCGTTGCTAGATGAACTCATAGATGGATCTTGGTGAAACCGTGGGAGAAATTTTAATTTTCTGCAACGTTTCCCCAACAACAACACATAGGCGTGGTCGATCCTTGGGTGGTAGAGCACAAAACCTTTATTGAGAAGGCGTTACAATGACCGAGGCCAACAGAGGACGGACGGAGATATAATCAAAGAGCACAACTCATGTTTCACGTGTTGGTTCAAGGAGAAGCTTCTATCGTACCCTTTACATGAGGATTCCTCCGCGGAAGAAAAACTCATATTCGCCTTGTCACAGGGCGCCGAGCACAACCTGATGACCTATGAGGCGTACGATATCAACGGCTACACATTCTACACCGAGGAAAAGGACATGAAGAGCGATGGTTATCAGAACTCCAGGGTAATGATGTAATCCTACACCGGTAACGACAAGGACAGATACTACGGAGGGATCGAGGAGATCTGGGAGCTGAGCTACGCTGGAGAGAAGGTCCCGATGTTCCGTGTCAGATGGGCCAAGAGCGTCATAAAGAAGACCGGTATTTCACCACCATGGTTATACCGAAGCCAAATCCAAGATCATGGGCGCAAGCGTCATCACGAAAAAATGAGCCATGGGTACTGGCTTCCCAAGTGGACCAATGCTTCTTCATTACCGACCCATCAAAGCCCGGTCGTGTTGTCGTGAGGAGAGGCAAAGGAAGATCATCGGAATGGATGGAGTCGCCAATGAGCAAGACTTGACAAAGTACGGTGACCGAAGATGGAACATGGCCGGCGACGATGAAGTGCCATACACCACAAGAAGAAACAGGACCACCCTACCTAAAGGACGTCCGTTCAACAGAAGAACTCCATTTGCAAAAAAGAAGGGCAAGAAGATTGTGAAAAGATAGCTAGCTAAAATCGATTGTATTTAAACCGTAGTCTTCATTTCTCGATTGTATTTCGACATTTTGAAATGATATTTCTTCTGTTCTAGTCCTCATGAATATTGAATTTGTTAATATTTTTTGAACTCATGAATATTTTTAAATTTCATGGGCACTTTTTGAATTCATGAATATTTTTTCAAATTTGATGATATTTTTTCATATTCATAAATGTTTTACCAATTCACAAATGAATGCAACTAAAAATCCAAAAAAAATATTGATGATATTTTTAATTAACAAATTTGATAATATTTTCAAATAACAAATTTGGTGATATTTTCAATTAAAAATAAAAAAACAAATTTGATGATATTTTCAAAAAAAACAAATTTGATTATATTTGATGATATCTTCTGTTCTAGTCCTCATGAAAATAACAAATTTGATAAAAAAACAAATTATTAGATGCAACAAAAAATAATGAAAAAAAGTTACTAATGGCGCACCAGAGGAGGGTGCGCCATTGCTATCAGAAAAAAAAGTTACTAATGGCGCACCAGAGGAGGGTGCGCCATTGCTATCAGAAAAAAAAGTTACTAATGGCGCACCAGAGGATGGTGCGCCATTGCTATCAGTGTTTTTATGGCGCACCCCTAGATGGTGCGCCATTACTAACATTCCCCCCTCTAGCTGGATACCCCTTCGCCCGACCCCCCTTCCCTCTCCCTCGCCAGATCCCCCTTCCCTCCCTCGCCACACGCTCCTGACGACCCAGGCGCTTCGCTCCGACGACCGCCCGGCGCTGCTCAAGCGAGGTGCTCAGGCAGGCAGGCGAACAACCTCCTTCGCTCATTTCGAACTCGAGCGGGGCGGCCTAGGGTTCCAGCGCCGCCGCCGCCCGCCGCCTCGCCGCCAACCTCGTCCACCTCGCTCTCCGGCACACCTCCCTCGAGCCAGCAGAAGATATCTACTTTCCCCCATCAGCAGGAGCAACCATCCCCACCTTCGCCACCCAGCAAAGGTGAGGATCCAAACTGTAATGTTTGACTGAAAATTTGAGTAAAACTGCAAAATTGAAGTTGCGGTTGTAGTTGCAGCAGCACGGGCCTGGAGATTTGGTCACGTTCTACAACCAAACAACCGGCCTTCTCCGTTCTCCTCCAGCAGCAACAAAAGGTTTTTGCTCTCCCTTGTTACTGGATTTAAGTTCTGAACCATTGGAATTTAAATCATGTTCTGAATCATTCAAGTTCTGAACCATTGGAATTTCTGAATCATGAACCTTGTTAAGTTTTAAAAAAGATGATTGTACATCCAGGACACATAGGCGACCCAAATCCAACATTTTAGTAAGATTTGTACTGTCTCAAAATTCACCCATGAACTCTAACATTAGTACTGTCTCAAAGTTCAATAAGATTTGCTCATTGTTGTGCAGTACTGAATCATGGATTATATTGTGGCATTGGGTAAAGTCTGAAATTTTCATTTTTACTACCGTCAAAATTCAGTTGACAAAGAAACTGCCCAGGTGTATTTGTGGGTTCTAATTCAGTAAACTGTATGTGTGCGTGTTGTCTAGATGCCATCCACAGGTCAGTGGCCATGCTAGGCAGAGTCCTTATTCATGTCTAGACAGAGTTCTTATTTATGACAAAACTGGATGTCTACTGTGTTCCAGTTTGTAAAATTGCAGTATTGAAGATGTGTATTTTCCATTTTGAAGCTGGAAATAAACTGCCAAAACTGAAAGAAATTGGAGTGTTGAAGATCTGCTAGTGCTGAATTTTAGGAGTAGACTAAAATAAATTTTAGAATGACTGAATGTATGCATCCTGCAGTAGTGTGGCTGTACCAAAATCACATCTGCCCTAATGTATGCAGTCATGTTTTTATGCCATTCTGACTTGTCCACTGGGACTTCTCTCCTCTGATGTCTCTGCTTTGGTTACGCAAAAACCCATTCAAGAGTGTGGGACTGTGGATCATTAGCAAGGAAACTGTGCTTTAGTTCAGACTTCAGAGATATTTTCCTTTGCTTCAATAGGTAGTTTGCTCACAGTCAACTAATAGCATAATTTGTTGTCCTGCATTGAAATACATCACACTAATACTGTATACGAATTTGGGTTCTTACGTTATGTTCTATTCCATGCAGCAAAGGCAATGTTCATTCTTGAGGGTACAGACTTGCTAAACTATTGATGATTTTTTGTTGGGTGACCTATTAGATCTGGAATGGAAGCTCACATAAGTTGAGCTGATTTTTGTCCATATGAAAGCAGAGGACCATATGGTGCGTGGCCTTTCATCCATATGAAAGTAGAGGCACATTGTGGTGCTAGTTTGCTGGGTTTTGTCTCCGACCATCGTGTCGTGATGATTTTGCAGAGTACCGAGAGGCCCTTGAGTTTGCCGGAATGTCGATTAACTTCCGTTCCTAAGCAATTCGGGTACTCCATATGTCCTATTTTCAGCAAAGGTCATGCTGTAATTTTCCGTGAATTTTAGCATGACTTTGCTAAAAATAGGACATATAGGGGTACTAAACTAATGCATGGGCAGGTATCTTAGTACTTAATTAAGTAGGATCAACTGCCTCTCTGTTTCTCTGGCTGTGAGGGGGTAGCATGATCGAAGCACCAGCCGCTCTTTTCCTAGGCACCGAGTAGGTGATCTGCCCGATCACGATCCGCCATTTAGAGTACCCATATATATCAGTCAACCTAGGGTGCCTCGGCATCGATAAACCATAAATGATGAAAACTTAACTTAGCATTTACGGTGCCTCAGTGTCGACAAACCCTAGATGATAAAACCTTGGCTTTTAGGGTGCCTCGGTGTCGATAAAAACCTAAATGATGAAAGCTTAGGCTTTTAGGGTGCCTCGGCGTCGACAAACCCTAAATGATAAAAGCTTAGCTTTTAGGATGCCTCGGTGTCGAAAAACCCTAAATGATGAGACCAAGATCTTGTTCCTTGACAATAACCAACTTTTTGACCAAAAGTTTTTCCTATTTAGAGCGAAACATGGCCCCACAACGATGAGGCCCGGCGGTTGAGCAAGGCGATACAGGAGCTGTCCCGGGAGATGGAGGAAGAACCTCACCGCTATGAGGACGCCATGGAAGACACCGATCCCGACTACACAACCCCTAGTGGCATCGGGAATGACACCACCGATGGTGCCGCCGAGGATGCCACCATCGATGATGGCGGCGCACGCGGATGGCAGCCAACCGAAGAGGCAACGGAAGGACCGGCGCCCGAACATGCTCGGCACCGTCAAGGAGGAATTTACTGAAGTGTCCTCCAAGGGGCATCCAACAGCACCCAAAGAAATAGTCAAGGGGTACGCGGGACAGCTCGGGTGCATTCTCCGGAGCACCGTCTCGATCAACACCGAGAACCTAAGGCATCGTGACCGAGGGAATTTGCGCAACCTCCTCTTCACGAAGCTGCATCTGAGCGATACAAGTTCCCGGTGACTTCGCAAACACACACCCCTCGGCCGAATAAAGTGAACGGTGCCGCCCTCACGAAGATGAGCAAGGCCACAACTACTTGGAGAGGCGCGGTGAAGAGCATGATTGAAAAAGGTGATAGTTATGAGAAGATCAAGGAGAAAAATCCTTCGATCAGCGAAGATGACTACCGGGAGTTCAAGATCAAGTGCGAGAGCAACGCATCCGAGGAATCAAGTCAGTGGGGGAAAGATATGCGGGACTTGAACTTAGGGGTCCACAAACTCGGTACCGGCGGTTACAAAGTGGCGGAACCTATATGGGACAAGGAGGACGCGGAGCGTGCCGAGCAAGGCCTACCGCCCCGCTTCGATAAATATCGTGACAGGTAGACCAGGAACTATGTTAGGGCCCGGTACAAGATTGACCCGGTAAGCAAGGAACTTACCACGGATCCGAATACCAAGGCGCTTGAGCGTGTTTTGATAAGGAATACACCCCCGCGTAATTAGCTCCATATATGGTTGCATTCTAGTTAATGAAGCCAAATTTCTAAATGGTTCACGTTCCTTCCGCAGACACCGAAAAGCAGAGTAACGGGTGCGTCTCGTAGCTCCCTTTTCGACACCCCTTTAAATAGGGCGTTGAACATAATGAAAAACAAGGATAAGCTCAGTAAGCCATCGTCAGCTGGTCATGTGTCCGGCAAAGGCTTGTCCACGAAATGGTCGGAATACTATACCGCTGGATGAAAGGAGAGAAAGACCAGCTCAGAAAGCCAGCAGCGCGAGGTTGAACAACTCAAGGCACAAGTGGTGCGGATTACGGAGATGGTCGAAGAGCAAGTGCGAGACCAACTAGGAGCGACGATCACCACCATTATACCTACCTTGGTTTACGGGCTGCGAGCATGGGTGGCGGCGCCAACGTGGGCCACCCGATTCAACTTCATGGGCAAAGAATCACGCAATGTCGGGCGGCGCCATTGGTGTCTCCGCAGAGGGCGGCATTGGTGTCTCCAGCGGGCGCCATTGGTGTCTCCGACGGAGGCGGCATTGGTGTCTCCCACGGCGGCGCCGGCATTGCAGCTTAATGCACCCGGGTGTGGGAAGAATATGCCGGCCGGCACCTTTGCAGCAAGCGGCCCCTCCGTCAATTGCACGCCCGCCTTTGGTGGTGCCTCGACATTAGCCGAGCTCGACACCATCACAGTAACTAATTAAGCCTCTCGGCCGATGACTTCATCTCCTTGCCTTTGACTAGGCATCCCTGACGCCCTACATGTTTTCGCAGGGCGCCGCCGATGTTCCGTGCACTCTCCTGCACTTCGTGAACGACGAGTTGGTCGATGTCGCCAAGGGCAGAATCGTTCAACCGGGCAGCCGCGTGTTCCACGGTAATCCGATGCCATCCACCGTTTATAGGGTTCAACTGGTTCGGGTACTGCCGGGCTTCGACGACATGTTACCTCTGTATCGACCCCATGGGGCCGACCAAGATGATGTGATGACCCTTAGCGCATGCATAAGCTGGCCCATGCTTTGGCCGAAGAGCGATTCGTTTGAAGTGGGTACACCACCCCACAGACAACACCGCCAGTCGTGCCGGCGCCAAGCCATGGCAAGACCCCCGCAATGCTACCGGACATGCCGGACATGCATATGGCACAGGATTCGGACATGCATATGGCAGAGGATCCGGATGACGACGACGATGACGGTACATTTACCAACGTCGATAAGTACTTCAACGAACATGGGTACAATGACGAATTCTTGGGGCCTCCTTCTCAAGAACCCAACCCTGCAAAAGACGATCTAGCTGGTACCATGGAGAAACCCAATTGCAACAGGCTCGTCTGGCGTTCAGTTCTCAGGAGACGCCTCCAGCTGCCACCTTCACCGAGCCTCAGATAGCCAAGGTGCGAAATATTATCAGCCCCAACACACTCAAGAAGGCGGTCTCGAGCGTAACTCGATCCCATTACAAACAGAAGAAGAAGGACGGAAAAGAAAGACTAACAAAGGGTGTGAGCCAGCCGGCACAAAATGCGATCCGTGCTCAGGACGATCCACCTTCACCTAAGGATATCTCGAGGAGGGTTCATGTGGCGGGTAGGCCGATGCTACTGACTAATCTGCTCAATGCTGCAATCGGTGCTATGCGGAGTCTGCATGACAGTGTTCTTTCTTTGGATAAACGGTGTCTCTCCGAGAATGATGTGGCATACCCGGTTTTCGTGGCCAAGGTGCCAGAGGGCAAGGGCTTTGTGGATAACGCCATCGGGGGTACGATCGTCCTGCTGTTTGATGACATCTTCGCTATGTTTAACCTTCATCTGCTGCACTACACCTTCGTTCGGCTATTTTTGCTAAGTATGGAGATGCGGATCATTAGAGACAAGACCCCGGACATCGTGATAGTCGACCCCTTCTACATGTGTGCCAAGATCTGGGGCAGCAGCAGGGGACCGCAAGTCGCGAAGTTCATACCTCGAAGGTGTCATTACAGCAAACCGGATAAGGATAACTTCCTCGTGCCTTACTTTCCGAGTAAGTCATCCCTCAACGCCCCGTAACATATGATTTCTTAGATTTCGATCGTTCTTTCTTTTCTAACATTCCGTGTTTTGTGCGGTGACACACATTGCACACTCATCCTCTTAAGCCTGAAATATTCCATGGCCACGTATTTCACTCGGACCGTCGATCGAAGAGAGACTACACAAATATCAAGAAAGTTCTTGATGATGTTCTCCCTGCCACGCCAGACTGGAGGCACCTTGAAGAGGCCAGTTCGTAGGAAGTACGGCAAGCACGTGTTCACCCACAATCGGCGTTCGCTGCGTCAAGCAGCCATCCTGGCGGTCAGAAGGATGCCCTCGACGCCCTCCATCACATGCGGGCGATCGTACGGGACCATAATCACCTTCTGCTACCAAATAATCTCAAAGATTGGGCCGCACGCTTGTCGGCAATCCAGGACGCAGACATCAGACAAGAATTCTTTCGCATCCAGTTGGAGTTTGCGGAAATCATCCACCAAGATGTCCTTCGTACCTCGGGGCAGTTCTACCTCAAATATCAATTGTCCAACAGTGAGATAGAAACAACGCTACAAACGCAGGCTGACAACGCCCGCGATTTCATGACCATCACGACAGACGGCGGCTTCATCCACGCTCCGGTCCCTGAGTCGAGTCTAAAGTAGTGATGCTATGTAGTTCTGAAATATCGATTAGCTCATGTTGTAAATAAACTTTAATGAACTTGTATGTCTCTTGATTTGGACAGTCGCTCAACTTATATGTAATCGATGCTATTTATTAGTAGGACCATGAATCGTGCTATTAATGTCTTGCTTTTCTCTTCCGATCCTTTTGTTGCATACTTATATATTGCTTATGTATTGTCTATGACTTGCTACTAACGTTTTGTTTGGCTAGTGCATAGAGATGTCGTCGTATGTCGTGTACAAGGGTAAGGTTCCCGGAGTCTACGACGACTGGGAGGAGTGTTGGAGACAGGTTCACCGTTTCAGCGATATGATTACAAAGGGTACACCACTAGGCGGAGGCGGAAGCTAGATCTGGCGCTATCTAGCAGGAGAGAGGAGGGAGCGGAGGAGGAACCGGATGAAGACCAGTTTCATCGCGATGATGCTCATCATGATGACCATAGCTCTCTTCTATGTGATGGTAGTTTAGATGATCGATATCGACTTGTAATGTGAAGGCAAACTTGCTACTCGCGGTCTTGAGACTTGTAATGTTCTAACTTTGTTCGGTATTTTGAATTCGGAGACTAGCTAATATGATGAATTGTATTCGGAGACTAATCTTCTATTGTATTCGATGAATCTGCTATTTATATTTTTGTTTTCTATATTCTGTGCAGTAATATATTTTGTAACCTGTGCAAATATCAGAAAAGAAAAAAAATCCTAATATTCATACTAGTGGCGCACCATACAGCACATTAGTGGCGCACTGCTGTAAAAAATACTAGTGGCGCATTATCTGTTAGTGCGCCATTAGTAACCCCGAGCTCAAGGTAAATATGGCCCCGTGGGAGGCATACTAATGGCACACCAGGGGACATACTAATGACGCATCACTGCTCGGTGCGCCACTATCGTTTCGGTATACTAATGGCGCACGGTGCGCCATTAGTATTAATTACTAATGGCGTGATGATAGTGGTGCACCTGTAGTGCGCCATTAATGGCCAAAACAGGTGCCCCACTAACAGGCCTTTTCCTAGTAGTGAGAAGGCCAAGGCAAACGACCCCGGCAAAGAAATCACTGGGTGCGCCGCTTGGCGGGCCTTGGCGGCTGCCGACAAGCTAGGGGCTCCGACAAGCGATCTTGCAAGATCCACCGCACCAAGGGCCACGACCTCCGAACTGCCCGGCAAGTCGAAGCTGCTTCTTGAGAAGCAAAAGGCCGAGTATGAGAGGCGGGACAAGGAGAAGGGTCAGGACGGTGCTGAGGGATCCGGCAAGAAGCGTGGCGGCCAAGGAGGCCGTCGCGGGAAGGACAACCAGCAAGAGAGGCCAGCCCGGGGCCGTGACAAGAAGCAAGAAGACGATGATCATGGCGAGGACGACGAGTCCGGCGAGCAAGAGTTCCAGAAGGCTACGGAGGCCATGTGCGTCGATGGTGGCGCCTCGCTGCATACTTCTCACCGCCAGCTCAAGCAGTGGGCGTGTGAGATTACAGCAGCGGAGCCGTCGTTCGACGCTCAGAAGCCACTGAAGTGGTCCAGGACGCCCCTCATCTTTGACGCCGAGGACCACCTTGACCGCACAACCACGGTCGGGTGTTTTCCGTTGTTGGTCTCGTCAACGATACGCAACCTCAAGGTGAACAATATGTTGGTTGACGGCGGGGTCGGACTGAACTTGATCTCGCCCGTCGTGATCAAAAGGCTGCAAATTCCTGATGGAGACCTCAAGGAAACGGGCACGTTTCAAGGGGTCAATCTGGGGAGGAGCCAGCCGAAGGGGAAGGTCACACTGCCCGTGATGTTTGGAGGAGAGTTGAACTACAGGACGTAGAGGATTTTCTTCGATGTAGCCGAGATCCCCTTGCCCTACAGAACGGATCCTCGGCCTGCCCGGCTTGGCCAAGTTCATGGCGGCGTCGCCTCGCCTACAACCGCGGCCCCGAAGATGCAGGCCGATGAACATCATCAACATCCCCTCGATAAGAAGGGCCTTGACCGATCTGCGCCGACCTACTCTACCGGGAAGCAGTTGCAGCGGCTGCCGCCAAGGCACTTGCTCCTGCCGCTGAAGCCCGGGAGGGAAGAAGAAGACCGGCAAGACCTCTCGCACCCACTCCGGCAAGCGCACCTCTTCGGAGTGTTGT
The DNA here is from genome assembly GCA_021605145.1 of Aegilops bicornis. Taxonomy (NCBI): domain Eukaryota; kingdom Viridiplantae; phylum Streptophyta; class Magnoliopsida; order Poales; family Poaceae; genus Aegilops; species Aegilops bicornis. The sequence goes on from JAHIAL010000020.1 coordinate 50,924, forward strand.
GCTACCGTCAAGGACATGCCAGAGAGCTCCACTAGCAAGAGCAAGAAATCCAGAGCTACACCACCAGAGACCAAGAGGGTGTCCGTCAGGGAGGATGGCACAGGAGGGGCTTTCACCACAAGCTCCACCCTTGACAGCAAATAGGAAAGTGCGCTCGTTACTTTCCTGTGGGCGAATGTCGATGTGTTTGCATGGCAAGCATCCGACATCCCCAAAGGCTCCTGTGGAAGTGATTGAGCACCATCTTGATGTCTGTCCCATCATGCGCCACCCGCTGCTGCGAAGGTCGTAGCGGTGCTCGGAAAGGCAGGAGTTCATCACAGAGGAGATCGGGGAAGTTGGAAGCGGCAGGTTTGGTGAGAGGAGTGCTCCATCCGATGTGGTTGGCTAATCCGGTGGTGGTGCGCCAAGGCAAAGCGGAAGTGGAGGCTGTGTATTGACTACACGGATATCAATAAGGCTTGTCCCAAGGACCCCTTCCGCTGCAGCGCATCGACCCAGTTGTTGACTCTACGGTGGGTGTGATCTGTCATTCCTCGACGCCTACTCGGGCTACCACCAGATCTTCATGACAAGAGAAGATGAAGAGAAGACAGCATTCATCACCCCATGTGATGCGATATTGCTTTTTACGGATGCCTTTCGGGTTGAAGAGTGCTGGCTCAACGTTTGCAAGAGCGGTCCAAATTGGTTTTGAACCCCAGCTCCATAGAAATATGGAAGCATACATGGATGACATAGTGGTCAAAACCAAGGACAGGGCAACTCTTGTACAAGACCTGGAAGAGATGTTTGCCAACCTGCGCAAGATCAACCTCAAGCTGAACCCTGAGAAGTGTGTCTTGACGTTCCGTCCGCAAGCTTATCGGGTTCTTTGTGTCGCGCGAGATCGAGGCAAACCAGACAAGATCAAGGCTATTGAGCAATTTGAGGCACCCAAGCGGATCAAGGATGTGCGTTGGCTCAGCAGCTGCGTTGCCGCCATGAGCCGATTCATCTCCAAGTTCTGCGGCAGCGCCCTCCCTTTTCAAAATCTTGAAGAAGGTAGGCCCAATGGAGTGGACCCCGAAGCTTGGCGGCATTGCAGGATCTCAAGAAATACCTTTCCTCCACGCCAATACCTTTTGGCGCTTAAACCACAAGAGCCGTTCTGTTGTATCTAGACAATGAATCAAGTGGTCAAATACCAAGACCTAGCACAGAGGGAGGTCAACGAGGAGGCAAGCAGGTTGGCGGCAGGATCGGCGGATGGCAAGCGGAGATTCCCTCGAGTGGCTCCTGGTGCCAAGAAGCGAGGCCCCGGCGAGTCGACACCATCGGAGCAAAGGCTCACAGCAGTCAAGTGAAGTGGTGCGAAGAAGAAGATGATGCAGACACCGGTTTACTTTTCAGCTCCCTCTTGCAGGGGCTAGGTCGAGGTACTCGGTGTGCATAAATTGCTCTTGGCCTCCTTATGGCCTCGAGGAAGCTGCGTCATTACTTCCAAGCTCACGAGATCACTGTTGCCACTCGCCTCCCCTGCTGCAATGTGATACTGCACAACCCGTGACAATCGACGGAAGGATTGTGGAATGGGCCTTGGAGTTGTCGAGCTTTGGGTTGAAGTTTGAAAGCACCTCGACAATCCAGAGCAGAGTCTTGGCAGAGCTCATTGCAGAATGGACCTCGACGCCCGACAAATAAATCTAGGAGACCGCTCTCCCCGGCAAGGAAGCAAGCCGCGACTGGATCATGTACTTTGATGGGGCTTTCTCGCTACAAGGTGCCCGTGTCGATGTGCTTCTTGTCGCACCCACCGGAGAGCACCTCAAGTATGTGATCCAGATGCACTTTACCAGGGAGATGTCCACAAATAACACTGCTGAATACGAGGGGCTGCTTGCCAGTCTCAGGATCACGGCGGACCTGGGGGTGAAAAAGCTCATCGTCAGGGGTGATTCACAGCTTGTCGTCAAACAAGTTAACAAGGATTATCAGAGTCCGTTGATGGAGGCCTATGTAGATGAGGTGAGGAAACTGGAGGAGCGCTTCAACGGTATACAAGCGGAGCACGTTCCCCGAGCGAAGAACGACATCGCTGACTACCTATCAAAGCGCGCTGCATTCAAGCTACCTGTGGAACCAGGTACCTTTTTGCCTCGATTAACTCAACCATCCATCGAGCCATCAACAGAGCAGAACAAACGGAGGAAGTCAGGCCCCAGCAAGTACATTCCCGTCGAGCCCCCAGGGGCTGTCGGCAAGGGTGTTGCCGCGGATCCTGAGCCTGCCGAGGGACGGCCGGTAGCTCGCAGAGGCGCCAAGCCACAGACGTCTGAACGGATGCCCCCATGGCGGAAGAGATGCCTTTGGTCCTTGCCGTCGAGCCCCAGGCTCCAACATGGGCACAACATACCGTCCATTTCCTCCAGACAGGGGAACTTCCTGAGGAGCAGGAAGAAGCAGAAAAAGTAGCCCGTCGGTCTGCCTTGTACGGTTAAATCGATGGCGTCTGTCTGTAAGAAGACCGAACGATGTGAAATTGAAGTGCATCCCGGGAGGAAGGATGGAGCTGTTGGCGAGAGATACATGGAAGCATATGTGGCTCCCACATAGGGTCAAGGCCCTTCTTAGGCAAGGCATTACAGCAAGGCTTCTTAAGCCCACTGCCCTCCAGGATGCAACGGCACTAGTAACCAAGTGTGAAGCGTGTCAGTTCCATTCAAAGAAGCTTCATCAACCAGCTCATGCCCTTCAAACAATCCCCCTCTCCTGGCCATCTTCGGTCTGGGGGCTCGACATACTGGGCCCCTGCCCCCGTGCTGTTGGGGGCTTTGAGTACTTGTACGTTGCAATCGACAAGTTCACAAAGTGGCCGGAGGTGGAACCGGTGAGGAAGGTGACAGCATAGTTAGCCTCAAGTTCTTCAAGGGACTAGTCTGCCGTTTTGGTTTGCCAAACAGAGTCATCACCGACAACGGCACGTAGTCACAAGCCACAACTTCATGCAATACATTCAAGACCTCGGCAGCAAGGTCGGTTTTGCTTCCGTGGCCCACCCCCAGAGCAACGGCCAAGCGGAGAGGGCAAATGCTGAAGTCTTGCGAGGCCTGAGAACGAAGACTTTTCACAAGCTGCACAAGAGCGGAAGGCGCTGGATTGATGAGTTGTCGGCGGTTCTTTGGTCGATCAGGACGACGCCAAATCGAGCCACCGGCAAGACACCCTTTGCCCTAGTATATGGGGCAGAAGCAGTTCTCCCCATGGAACTCTCCTTATCTGGGTCACCTCGAGTGCTCGCTTATGATGAGCTTGAGCAAGAGTAGTTGCGGCAAGATGACGCCAACGCTCATGAGGAAGATCGTCTTTGGTGACTATGAGAGCAACCACGCTACCAGCAGGCCTTGCGCCGCTACCATAGCCGCAAGGTCCATGCCCGGAGCTTTGAGGAAGGCGACCTTGTTCTTCGGCGTGTTTAGTCGGCCAAGAATTCCAACAAGTTGACGCCAAAGTGGGAAGGCCCTTATCGGGTATCTGAGTCACCAGGCCAGCTGATCCTCCACAGAGATCAAGATCTTTGTCCCATTGAGCAACTCACGGAACATCGAGCATCTTCGCAAGTTTTACCCATAAGGCGCTGGCTTCTTAGAACCCCGACAAGCCACCTTTTATACAAGCTTTGCTTAGGCAAGGCATGTAACCCTACATGCAAAGCCACACGCAGACCACGAGCATAAATAAGCGGGTTACCGGGCGCCCTAAGTTATAACATGCATGCTAGGTTAAGTCTCTTCCTCGGTTAGGGTTGATAGTGCTTAGCATCGACTAACCCCTAGCCTAGAGGTCGAGTGTGCATCTTTCTGTCGTCTTTGGTTCGCAGGGCACGTGGACATATCTCCTGAGCCACTTGGGAGAAAGAGGATGGACGGCGCTCACGACCTGACAAGCCCAGGACCACCGGGGAAATTTGAAAGGCGAAGGATCCAACCACGGCAAGCCAAGGTTGCCGGAAATTTTGCGGATTCGAGATAAGTCTTTTATCCCTGTTATGCACTTCCGTATAGAATCGGGACATATGAAACCTCGTTTATATTCTTAAAACCCTTTGTGCTCCCCTTTTCCCGTGCCAAGGGCTATCCACAGGTGGGAACTTGATAAATAGTCGCGGTGGCAAGAGAAATGAGCGAGGGGCCTAATCCTCGCCGCCTACCTCCGGCCGAGAGCGTGAGCAGTCGACCAAAGCGAGAGGGCGGCAAGGCCTGTTCTTGAGGCGACCTTTGTTATCTTTAAAATAACAAGGATTCGTTCCTTGGCATGGGCCTCGCTCACGCACAAAGAACCCGGCAAACACCCTTTTTCATTAACAACGTCCCATACAGGTACAGTTCATATGGAAAGAAAAACACGAGCAAGGGGATTACAAGTTTCAAATCTAACAAGTGCTTGCAGGCTTACAAACTAAAAAGAGATAAGATGCCCATAATCCCTTTCTTGTCCCTCTCCTCAGGAGGTGAAACAAGACAACAGGAGGGCGAAAGGAGCGCCTAGGCGAGGTGCGAGAAGCAGAAGGCGCCAAGAGAGCATCCTGGTGCCGGCGGAGGGGCTGGAAGATGAGGCAATAGCCCAACAATCGCGACGAAGGCGTCGGTGCCCGCGTACTCCGAGTTGACGGCCGCCGCCCGCCTTCTTCGCCTTCTCCGGCCCTCCTATGCCGGCCGCCCAAGGAGGTGATGGGGAACGCGCCAATGGAGAGCTTGACGAGGAAGGCCCTCGGCAGGGCGCGAGGCCGAGGGAGGGGCGACACAATCAGTCGAAGTCGGGGTCGGCATCCTGCCACCCGACTCCCTCGTCGTCGTTGTCGCTGTCCTCCTCGTCGCTCCCGCTCGAGGAGGAATCTTCATCGTCGGAGGAGCTCTCCACACAGCACTTCAGGCGAGTTCCAAGATCTCCGAAGACCTTGACGGAGAGTAGGCCGCCCTCCATTAACTTGAAGTAGAGGACGAGCCCCACCGTCAGGCTGTGGATGCGAGCAAATGTCTTCCATCCACGACGGAGATACATAACATGAGGAGCAGGGAATTCAAGGTCGACCCACGTGCCGCCGGTCCCGCAGCCCCTCATGTGCAATCTGAGGGTCTGGGGCGGATCGAGCTCCATCTCCTGGGCAAAGGGGGTGGGGAGACGGAGACGACGATGCGGTGGCCGGCGCAGCCTAATGAAGAACTCGCAGGGCTAGTCCCCGACGTGGCCCTCCGTCGCGGGAGGCACCGTTGGTGGAGGCATGGCCGTCGCGCCGCCTCATCCCCCTCTCCCCCGACCGCCGCGGCGAAATCGGCCATGCCCCCTCCCCTTCCTCTCATGGCTGGCTCCGCCGCCACGGGTTCGTGGGAAGGAGGGGCCAGCGGCAGCAACCCTCGCCCGCCACCGTCGAACGCATGGCGCCTCCTCTCCATGGCGGTGGAAGGAAGAAGCGGAGGTGGAGGAAGATGGAGGCTGAAGGAATGTGGGACGCACGCCCCCTCCCTCCTTATAAAGGGGCGGGTCGAGGCCCCACTCAGCCAATGCACGGCCGTCGAGGCGCCTTGAGGGAATCAGATGCACCAGCTGCCCCCAATCAGCGACGGCCCGGTTTCTCGCCTCCACCGCCCGCAACTTGCATGAAGGATGCGTGGCGAGTGAGCAGGGTCGAAAGGACGGGTGAGACGACCGTTCCCTGCCCCATGATCAGCGGGGCGCGGGCGTTTTGAAAACTGTGACCCGAGTCCATCTAGTAAATGAGCCGTGCCTCCACGCCTCCCTCTTTTTATGGGGAAGGCGCGAGCCGCCTCTTTACCACGATGTGACGCATGCATGTGAAAAACGCCCCATGCATGCCACCCACGTCACGCACGATCCTCCACGACGCGCGTCCAACGTGGGTCGTGGGGAAGCGCAGCAAACGGAGAAGTTATCATGGTAGATCCGCCCGCTCACCGCTCACAAGACGTTCTAGGCCCTGGCCCAACAACGTGTCGTGCTTATGTGTGGCCCAGGCCCATGGGCTCTGTCGGTGTACAAAAGTAGGGGCTCTCCTTTTGACCCCTTTACTGGGTGCAGGCAATCGAGCCACGCGCCACGACCACACTAAGCAGGGCAGAGGAGGGGAGCCGGAGAGAAGCCGAAGCACAAGATGGACAAGGCAAAGCCAAGACCAGAAACACCGAAAAGCAAGAGGGCAAGGTGAACTTCCCCGGCAAGGCCCTTTGTTGGGCGGCCTCCGTGGCCCCGGCAAGAGCCTTGCCTGGGCAACTTGCCCGATGCCAGCAGAGTGAGCCACCCTTGAGCTCACAGGTTCCAATCCAACCAACTGCGTTGGAACTAGGGCTCGGGAGGCACCTCCGTGGTGGCATGCAGATCTTTGTCAAGATCATAAACATGTGAGATCAGATGAGTACCAGAAGACGGCGACCCTCGGGGGGATCCTTGCCGAGGAGATCCACAAGACCCTCGGTAAGCGCCTTGCCAGGGACAACTGCAATGCCACGGGAAGACCCTTGCTGGGCCCCCGACAAGGCCCCTGCCGAGGGCGTCAGCAGGGCCACAGCCAGGCCCGTGTCGACCAAGACTCCACCATAGTCCTCAACCAGCTAGGCAGGCACCTGCGTGGCGACGGGCGGCCCCTACGCCAACTCAGCAAGCACCTGCGCGGTGGCATGCAGATCTTCGTGAAGACGCTACCACCGCGCGCCACCTCAGCTGCCTGCCTGCCTACCTACATGGCGCCGCATGCACCGCGGGCCTGGGCGCGTGTCGAAGCAAGGCGAGACGGCAACGGACGGGACGGGCCTCGTTCCCGTCCCCAATAAAGCTAAGGGACACCTAAGCTACGCATTAAATGCGTCTTCTCCTATAACACGAGCGATAAGCTCGCAGCACTGTAGACCTTTCCACCTCCTGTGTGCCACTGTGGCAGCCCCTTTCGACTACAAAAGGAGGCCCATGGCATACTGGAGAGTGATTCGGCTCTTTTGAACTAGGCAGCCACCATAGCTAGTTCGAGAGCTCAAGAACTCTATCAAATACACACCAAAGCAAGACTATGGTATTATGCATCCGCGTTGTTCCGAACCTGGGTAAACGATCCTTGTGTTGGCTGCTAATCCTGCTCTTCTCACAACCCCGCGCCCCGGCAACCGTAGTAGGGATTCTTGTGATCCCATAGCTGTCGTTTCCCGCCGACACTCATTTATTTTTATTATTGAAAATAATTGGAGAGAAAAATATTAAAATCAAATTGATCCTCTTTTCAAATTTGAGAAAAATCAAATATGAAAATATGTGAAACCTCCAACACTCTCCTTGGGTCCTTGAGTTGCTTAAGATTTCTAGGATCTCAACCAAAATGCAAATAAAATATGATATGCATATGATGTCCTATGTATAACATCCAAGTTGAAAATTGGGATGTTACAAACCTACCCCCCTTAAGATGAATCTCGTCCTTGAGATTTGGGTTGGCTAGAAAATAGGTGTGGGTGGTCTTTCTGTAGGTCTTCTTCTCGCTCCCAGGTGGCTTCATCCTCGGTATGGTGACTCCACTGAACTTTGCAAAACTTGGTAACCTTGCTGCGTGTAACTCGGCTAGCAAACTCAAGAATCTTGACTGGTTTTTCCTCGTAGGTTAGATGACTATCCAACTGAATTGCTTCCAGGGGCACTGTATCTCTCAGAGGAATATCGGCCATCTCAGCATGGCACTTCTTCAACTGGGAAACGTGAAACACATCATGAACTCCTGACAATCCTTCGGGTAACTCCAACTTGTAGGCCACTTCTCCCATACGCTCCAAAACTCGTTATGGTCCTACAAATCTTAGGGCTAACTTTCCCTTAACTCCAAATCGTTTAACTCCTCGGAGTGGTGACACACGAAGATACGCTTTGTCTCCAATTTAATAGACTACCACCTTGCCTTTAGTATCGGCATAACTCTTCTGCCTGGACTGAGCTACCTTCAGCCTATCTCGGATCAACTTAACCATCTCTTCAGACTCTTTGATCAAATCTGGTCCAAACAACTGGCGGTCTCCTACTTCATCCCACATTAACGGTGTCATGCACCTTCTTCCATACAAAGCTTGGAAACGTGCCATCTTCAAACTAGCCTGATAACTGTTGTTGTATGAGAACTCGCATAAGGCAAATTATCATCAAACTTGATCCATAATCTAACGCACAAGCTCTCAACATGTCCTCCGTAATCTGATTGACTCTCTCGGTCATCCATCATGCTGTGGATGAAAGGCTGTCTTGAACTCTAGCACAGTACCCGAAGTCTGGTGTAGCTGATTCCAAAACTTCGAGGTAAACTGTGTTCCTCTATCTGATATGATGGTCCTCGGAACTCCATGCGGACGTATGATCCTGGTCATATATATCTTGGCCAACTTCGCACTCGTGTAAGTGGTTCTCACGGGGATAAAGTGAGGCACTTTGGTCAAGCGATCAACTACTACCCAGATAGAATCATATCCCGATCGTGTCCTGGGTAATCCGGTGATAAAATCCATGCCAAGTTTATCCCACTTCCATTCGGGTATCGGCATAGGCTGAAGTAATTGTGACGCCCTCGATTCAATCATACACTAATTATACACGCAAATGTGTACAATCAAGATCAAGGACTCACGGGAAGATATCACAACACAACTCTAGACACAAATAAAATAATACAAGCTTTATATTACAAGCCATGGGCCTCGAGGACTCGAATACATAAGCTCGAAAACACAAAAGTCAGCGAAAGCAACAATATCTGAGAACAGACATGAGTTAGACAAGTTTACCTTAAGAAGGCTAGCACAAAAGCAACACGATCGAAGAGGCAAGGCCTCCTGCACAGGAGCCTCCTAACTACTCACAGTCGTCGGCGGTCTCCACGTAGTAGTATGCATCGGCCGGTGGCATCCTGGCTCCTGGGCTCCGACATCTGGTTGCATCAACCGAGAAAAGAAGAAGAAAGGGGAAAAGGGGGAGCAAAGCAACCGTGAGTACTCATCCAAAGTACTGCAAGCAAGGATCTACACTACATATGCATCGGTATCAATGAAAGGGGTTGTATGTCGTGAATTTGGACTGCGGAATGCTGCCAGGAAGAGAAGGGGAAAACCTAGCCTATCGAAGACTAGCATCTTTTGGAAACCACCATCTTGCAGCACAGGAGGGAGTAGAGTAGCATAAACTAAAGTAGTAGTAGTGTTATCAACCTCGGCCAGAGAACCTTTCTCGACTCCCTGCGAGAAAGCAATCCCAGAGCCATACTATCCAGTTATCATCTCATATCCAAGTCCCATCTCAAGTATCCAGTTCTAGTTGTATCGATCGGGATACAACTCCAAGTGTCCGTTACCGTAGGACAGGCTATCGATAGATGTTTTCTTCCCTGCGGTGCACCAACTTACCCACCACGCTCGATTAACTCCGGCGGACACACTTTCACTGGGTCATGCCCGGCCTCGGCCAAATAATACGCGCAACCCAACCTAGGCTTAATAGAGAATTGACATGCGGACTAAACCCTATGCCCCGAGGGGTCATGGGCCATCTCCCGGGAACTCCTTGCGTTGCGAGGCGGCGGTGAGTAGACCTAGCTACCTCCTTAAAAAGGCGGTGCTTACCGGTCCAACCCGGTAGCGCCCGCTCGATCGGCAGACGTCTATTAAGCTTGGTGATGCATCTGACGCTTGAGCGCCCATACTTTGCCCACGTGATGGTTAGTGCTATCGGGCGGAGGCCCCTCGGATCAAATATCCAAATCGTAGTGGATTAAGGAACGCGGTAACAAGCGGAGACTCACGAAATGTCGGACCCCGATTCCAAGTCACATCGATCTAGCGGTAACACCTCATATCACTTTGCGGCCTCACGCATGCGGTATTCCCACAGGTGTCGCCTTACCATGGCCGGGACCGTTTAGCGCCTTTTGGCTCCACGTATATGATAGTGTCGCTAACATCCATATATGACAGAGAACCGGGCCGACATTGCTAGTCGAGAACCCAAAGCGGCACTAACCCATGGGGACGAGCATACATGAATCACATCGAGCATGTCGGTCGATTGAGCGTGTGAATCCGGGCTGTAACCTTTGGGCTAACGAGGACTCGAACCCGGGCTGTACATGTGACTAAGCGAGACTCCGGATGTCACCGCGTGACATTTCCCGAAGGGATGAACCACGGGAACAAAGTGAAACACATGCCCGGCCAGTCAAGTGTCCTGAGCGGTAGTCTTTGGGCTAGCAAGACTACAGTGAACCGGGCTATAGCGGACTACTATGGCTCGGGGAAGCACTAGACTACATTTCCCCCATAAGAGAGGCTGCCAAGGATAAACAACTAGATTGTCGGATCCCACACATACCAAGCATTTCAATCATACACACAATATGCTCGATATGTGTAAATACAACATGGCATCACAACATAACTCTCCGACTCAAGTATTTATTCATTAGGCTCCGAGGAGGCGAGATGTTAAAACATGGGTCTCATGACCCAACATTCGTGAAAGCATACAAATCAAAGCACCACGCGGAAGCTTTACATGTCCGAAATGCAGACATCTACAAATGAAAAAAGGCTGAGAAGCACGACTATCTACCGAGATCCTGCGAGGCACAAGATCGTAGCTGAGGTATCAAGCTAAACGTTGAAGTCCACACGGAACTACTAGCGAGACTGACGTCTCTCTACAAAACATAAAATAGGCAAACGTGAGTACAAATGTACCCAACAAGACTTACATCAGAACTAACTACATATGCATCGGTATCAATAAAGGGGGGTGGTGGAGTTTGACTGCAGCAAGCCATCTTTGACTCGGTGGCTATCCTAAACTACGACTATAAGTAACTCTTTTGAGGTGGCGCACACGAGTCCACATATTCACCATATCAATACACCACTATGGATCCGCTCCCGTCTCCCTACGAGCATGCATCCATAGCACTCACGCTATCTTCGCATTTTAGAGTATCCACTTTCACTTGTCTATGAACCGTTATAGGCAACCCAAGTTCTTTACCGTGGGCGGCTATTGAATAGATCATTTATATCCCTGCAGGGGTGTACTTCTTCACACGCTCTCGCCACTTACCACCATGTACCGCGTCGTGTATCTCGGCAACCTTCAAGCGGAAGCCTAGCGAGGGAGTCGGCCACGACCTGACTAACCACACAAGTCTCTAGTCCAAGTTTATCGCCTATTCAGGTTCCATCCGCAAGGAGATCCGGCCGGGGTGTCGCTCACGGCCCCAAACGATGTGTGCAGGGTTCACGGGACACCAAGCAGGCGCTTCGGTACAAGACGGGCCACGGTGTATCTACCGCATCATAGCCCACCCCTAGGGTCAACGCTATGCACGGCCTCCAACACATATCCTACAAACACCAGAAACTATTTGCAACTCCTGGACAGAGATCGAGGCGATTAATAAGACGAGAGGGGCCGAGTTACAGGAACCCAATGTGTGGTAATGCTTGTTCATGGATCACAAACACAGAACTCAGTTCCTGAGGACAGCTGCAATGAGACAACCCACCATGTACTCCTACATGGCCTCTCACCGCTACCTTTACCAAATCGTGTTCACACACTTAGCTCACACACAGTAGGACATGTTCACACACCTCCAATTCATCCACAGTGAATTAGACTGACACAACTCTAAGCAATAGCAGGCATGACCAACAAGCATGAATGAGTAGGCACATCGGGGCTCAAACAACTCCTACTCATGCTAGTGGGTTTCATCTATTCTTGTGGCAATGACAAGGTCATGCACGGAGGAAAGGGGTTCAACTACCGTAGCATGTAGCAGTTGAATCGATGTTGTCCTAATGCAGTAAAAAGAAGGCAGGGAGGCGAGAGAGTGGGATTGTATCGGAATGAACAAGGGGTTTTGCTTGCACAGCATACGAAGATGATATAACTCTTCATCGGTGTCATCAAACTCATCGTCGAAACCACGTCTATCGGGAGGGGACAACTTCCGGCAAATAAGAAGGAAACACAATCAATGTAGTGCACAATATGATGCATGATCATAGCATGTCAACATGCTGTGTTTTGAGCTAATGCAACTAGCAACATGTTAAATGGAGTTGGTTTGAACCCTAGGTTCAAATTCAAACTCCATATGTGAGAGTTTAAATGCCATTTATATGATTTGGCCTAAACAGCAGCCATAAATTGTTCTAACATGCATGAAAATGGTACAGATGGATAGATTGGATTTTTCTAATCATTTTTCATATATAATTTATTTCATTTGGAGTTATAGATTATTTTCTATGATTTTCAGAAGTTTAAACAATTTTTTTGGATTTTATAATTCATTTAAAATATAAAATCATGAGAAAATGATTATGAGGTCAGCATGATGTAAGCACTGGCGTCGGTCGTCAGCAGGGCTACCCTGGTCAAACTGACCAGTGGGCCCACTTTGGTCGATGACTACTGTCTTGCCTAGGGTCACGCAGACAGGTGGGGTCGGTCAATGGACACGTCGACAAGTCAACCACAGGCGTGGGTCCCTGGGTTATAAACTAATCTAAAGCGAAAATAAACCACTGAGTTAATTAGGTGCGGGGCCCGGTATCGGTGTCCTTTGGAGGGGTTAGCTAGTGGGTCATTAGCCACTAATGATGCCCACGTCGGCGGCTAACCGCCGGTGGCACACGGACGCGGCGTCGCTCCTTTGTCCGGCCATCTCCGGCGACGAGAGCTCGCGTGGTGGCTGGCTCTATGGATGCTGTAGCGTCGGCGCGTTGGGTGGTGGCCGTGGGCGGTGCCGGGACGGACTACAGCGGCGACGGCAAAGGCGACAGCGGCGGCCGGAGCTCGGGCGAGCTCGGGGTCGAGGCTACAGCGGCCTTGGCGATGCGGGGTTAGCACCCTCTGGCGTCTCTGGCAGTCTTGGCGAGGGCGTTGGAGGCATGCGGGACCAAATGGTCCTGGAGGCGTCATCGCCGGCGAAGCTTTGGCGGCGTGTCGGGTGAGAAGGCGCGGCTCTGACGAGCTAGAGAGAAACACGAGAGGAAGGAAGATCGAGGAGCTCCACGTAGAACACGAGGAGAGGTCGGCTGGCTCGGGGAAGACCGAGGCGAGCAGGCAGCGAAGAGCGATCTTGGAAGCCCGAGGTTGAAGACAAGGCGATACAAGCAACGTAGTGCGTCTCCGATTCGTGGGCGTCGAGGAGGATGAAGGAGCCAGTCGGTTCTCTGGACATCTTTGGGTTGACTAGGGAGGGCCGGTGGCCATGGCTACGGTGAGCAGCTGACCAGGCTCCGTTCGATCATGAGGAGGAGAGAAGCGAGAGGGATAGGGCGGAGGGAGAAGTGGGCGTGGTGCCGGGAGGTGCGTGGCATCTCAGAAGTCGAGGAAGCGAGCAGAGGCAGGAGTGGCGGCGTGGCGTGTGCGGCCTTGTGCAGCCTGCCTCTGCCCTCTTGGCTCGAGGGAGGAGAGCGATAGGAGGCGCCCAGTGGGGTGGGCGGTGGCTGCTGCAGTCTTGAGCCTCTGGGATGTAGGTAAGCGCCAGGTAAGCTTTCCTCTCTCTCTTTTATATCTGTTTTCTGTTCTGTTTGTTTTTTTATTTTATCTTTGCCACTGGTTTTGAAATTCAAAACAGTTTCAGAAACAGTGCCAAATATCCTTTAATAATTTTATGTTGCAAAATGGACTTTTCCAAATGCACATAAAATATATCGAGTATGTTGGAGATATATACCATATATATTTGGGAATATTTCCAAATTCAAATAGGATAGTCATTTAAATTCAATTACTTAAAATATTCCACATAAATGTTCACTATTTTTGGTTTGGTCTTCAAAGCCTTGCCAAAATTATCAAACATTTATGAAGGCATGTTGGAAACAATGAATGCAATTTAGAGGGTTCTTGCTCTTCTTTTAAATTGATTCTGAGGCTTTCACTTTCCTCATTTCAAGTTTCATTTGAATTTAAACATGATGCAACAACAAAGCTAGTCCAAGGCCAAGGTAAAGCTAGGGATGTGACAACTCACCCCCACTAAACAAGAATCTCGTCCCGAGATTCAAGACGTGAGGTAAGATGAAGGGGGGAACACAACTAACGCAATCTTCACGATCCAGGTTGCACCTCATAATGTTGTTGATTCGTTGCATACATTGACCTTGACATCCTCGCTTTTGAGATCTTCATCCACGCAATGACAACAGAAAGAAACACTACTAGGATTGATCTTCTCGAAGATCGAGCTATACAAGATCAACTCGCGGGATGAGATGTTGAAACATCTCGAGTTGAGACACAAAACACATCGAGAGGGATGGAAGAGCAAGCAGCGGGGTTTGATTTGGTGAGCAACAATTCCACGCTTAGAAAGATGGTGGATGGTGTCAAGGTGGCGAGGAAATAATTGCCATGATCCATGTGGGGCCCCTTGGAAAAGGTGACTCGTTGAACTTCTCCCTTAAGTGGCAAAAAGAATTACTTTTGATCCATAGATCATTGAAACTCTTCATACCAGCTTAAAGCAATTTTCAATTGATCGTTTGAAAGAGCTCGGAGAAATGGCATACTCGGACTAGGATGAATGATGTGGACTACCTTGTTGAAGACAACGCAATGAATGACTTTTGCTTATCATCGGAAATGGATGGGACCCATGGTAGGACCACCTCTGAAGATGATCTGAACAACAATTCTTTGAGAAGGGTAATCCAAGGAGATTGGCCCAAAGGCGGTGCAAAATTTGAGGAACAAAATGCAAATGTCGAAATGTTCCAACCATCATATCTGCCTGAGATTCAGATCTGGTTGGTGTCAGGACATTCCAGACTCATCAAGTCCAGAAAGAAAATGAAAGTTTGCAACACAAATCGACGAGATGACGTTGCGAGATTCTCGGGAAATGAACTACGATAGTAAGCTCCAAAACATGAGCTGATTCTGCTACACACATGTGAACACGCTGTCCTAGACAGGCATGATCACATGGTAGTCTTGCAATAAAACACTACCGAGGTTACGATTGGGAACCATCATTGAGATAACGAAGTCTTGTGCATATCTGTCCAGGGCCCTTGAGTTAGCGCATGAACTTCTTTTCTTTGAACAAATCAATCGGTGGCTTGGTGTGCTAGGGAATACATATGGAGTGGAGGTAATTAATCTACCAAACCATAGAATACATTCGCACATGCATAATTGACTTGGAATGGTACCAGAGGAAACAAAAACAATCTTTCTCGAACTCACGGCGGCAACTTGCGCCAAATGCACATGAATTCGAGGAAGTCACTTCTTCCATCCAAGCATAAGCTTCATGAACAGAGCACGAAGGCATTGCTTATAAAATTTTCAACACTAGGATGATGTTCAACATGAATCATGGGGGAGACAAAAATGCTGCTGATGAGCTCAACAACAACTCATCGGAATTTTTCATATCACTGAACTTCCACCATCATGTGAACACGGTGATAGCATTGGTCAGACCAAAAGATATAATGGTGTATGCCCGAGGGACAACCGCGGGTAAGACAACATTACGAATACCGTTGGTTCTGATTTGATTTGATGATAGCCCATACTCAAATCAAAGTTTTGACAAGACAATAGATCCAACAAGCGATCACGAGGACCAATCGATGGAGATATCATCTTTCTTCAACACACACACACACACACACACACACACACACACACAAAAGATATCCTGAAATGAACTAAGTCAAGTAAGCTTTATCTTCCAACTCTCCAAGTTGTTGTTTAAGCTTAACCAATTAGCTCGAGAATTATCCGACACAGATTCTTGGAGAAAGGGTGGTTTACAAGAAAACCAACTTGATCACGAACTCAATCATAGCGGTCAGGTGACAACCTGGTGATACTTCCGAGAAGATAATCAGAATATCACGAAGCACCGATATGTTACTAAGCTCGAGAACAATCTTGCTTTTCAGAGCAAGATGATATGATCAAAAGAGTGAGGGATTGACACAATCCTAACTCATTGATCGTAGAGTGCACCAGAAATAAGGACTAGGTAGCACGATCAATCTTAGGATGATGATTTAATAACCAACACGCTAAGAATGAGAATATTGTCCATTTATTACCAAGCAACGAGTTGCTCGGAGTATTGATTTCACACATCATGGTTCACTTGTCGGCATTCCGGTTACAACAACACGGGACCAAGGAATGAATAATGATAGCGAGAAGTATCACTGCGTCAAGAATTCATAAGAGGTGGTGCAATTCTCATGACATTCTTCACATAAAGATGGTAACACTCCAAGGTAGAACAGAGCAAAAAGCTGGATTGGCATTTTGATCCACGGAATCGACTACTTTGACCCAATCCTCAAAGTGGACAAAGTCTTTGAGTTTGTTTCTCCAAGTCATTCCGGATAGAATGGCTTGACGGACCACAAGAGTAATAGGCATCGATAAGCGAATGCTGCATACTCTTGACTATCAATTGATAGGCGAGGGTCAGAGTACAACTAAAGAGAACAACTCAAAGGAACATATAATTTTCTGAGTTGTGGATGCATAGATTAGTATGTCGAGCAAAGCTCAACATTTCTTCCGAATAACCCATGCGGAAAGGTAGAACTGGCAGATTCACAATTATGAATGGAGAACTCCTCAAGAGTACTCTGATTGTGATCCTTCAGTTCAGCGAGGAACTTCTGCCATAAGCGGTCCATAGTATTTGGAAGAAGGAAATACCACGGACCTCGAGGACTATCGCAAAGTTACTAATATCCTAAAGGAACTAGCAAACACTATCATCAGGAGGTAAGTAGGGTGAATCTCGGGTTCAAGAACCCAGGAATAGAATACCTACTACTAAATAGCATCACGGGATGCTTTGAGAATAATGGCGAGAATCATCACAGGAACACAAAACATGGCTAGATTACTAGGCTCCAGTAAAACACCTAGGTTCATAATAATAGCTCCAACATATATGCCGAGGCAGCGAGAGGTACCTCAACACACTAATTTGTGTGATTAATCTAGCCCAAATGAACATTAGAAAGCGGAGAGAAGGTATTTGCAAGCGCATCGAGAATATTTAGAAATGCAGGATGACTCGGACAGCATAACTACATTTGTAAATGCTCAAAATGATTTGAGACATCCACGCAAAATAGTGGCATGACCACTCCAACATCACAATATCAAGGTTACGAGACCAGCTATGAACATACGGGAAGTAGTAAAAACTGAACTGAGATTTGAAACTATCAATTCTATAAGTCTATGGATTAGTAACACGTCATCACGATAGATAGATGAGAAGGCCCTAGTTCTTAATCCCCATAGAAGAGAAGAGGATGACTCGGATCGTAAGGCCATGAGGTATAAGGAGTAAAAAAGAGCCTTACGTTCCTTCCACAATCAATTCCTTACATAACTAAAGCATTTCTAGACACAACTTCGACCCGGTTTGGCTTGGTAATCCACCTCTGCAGATCCGGCTCGATACCAAGGTATCGGGACCCGATTCCAAGTCACATCGATCTAGCTGGTAACACCTCATATCACTTTTGCGGCTTTGACGCGCGATATTCCATATGGGTGTCGCCTTACCATGGCCCGGGACCGTTTAAGCCTTTTGGCTCACGTATATGATAGTGTCGCTAGCATCCATATGAATGAGAGAACCGGGCCCGACATGGCTGATCGTGAACCCAAAGCGGCACTAACCCATGGGGACAGGCATACATGAATCACATCGAGCAAGTCGGTCGTGACGTGTGAATCCGGGCTGTATGCTTGGGCTAAGGACTCCGGGAACCCGAGTACATGTGAGCTAGGAAGGACTCCGGATGTCACCGTGACATTTCCCGAAGGGCAGACACATGAACAAAAGTGAAACACATGCAGCCGATCAGAGTGTCACTGGCGGTAGTCTTTGGGCTCATGAGGACTCCGGTGAAGCCGAGCTGTAGGGACTACTATGGCTCGGAAAGCACTAGACTACATTTCCCCCATAAGAGAGGCTGCCAAGGATAAACAACTAGATTGTCGGATCCCACACATACCAAGCATTTCAATCATACACACAATATGCTCGATATGTGTAAATACAACATGGCATCACAACATAACTCTACGACTCAAGTATTTATTCATTAGGCTCCGAGGAGCGAGATGTTACAAACATGGGTCTCATGACCCAACATTCAGAGCATACAAATCAAAGCACACGCGGAAGCTTTACATGTCTGAGTACAGACATCTACAAATGAAAAAGGCTGAGAAGCCTGACTATCTGAGATCTGCCCGAGGGCACAAGATCGTAGGCGAGGTATCAAGCTAAGCGTTGAAGTCCTACGGAACTACTAAGCGAGATGACATCTCTCTACAAAAACATAAAATAGGCAAACGTGAGTACAAATGTACCCAAAGCAAGACTTACATCGAGAACTAACTACATATGCATTAGTATCAACAAAGGGGTGGTGGAGTTTGACCGCGACAAGCCAGCTTTGACTTCGGTGGCTATCCTAAACTACATTTGTAAGTAACTCTTTTGAGGTGGCGCTTTACGAGTCCACATATTCACCATATCAATACACCACTATGGATCGCTCCCGTCTCCCTATGAGAACGCCATCCATAGCACTCACGCTTATCTTGCGCATTTTAGAGTATCCACTTTCACTTGTCTATGAACTGTTATAGGCAACCCAGAAGTCCTTTACCGTGGACGCGGCTATTCGAATAGATCATTTATAACCCTGCAGGGGTGTACTTCTTCACCTGCGCTCTGCGCCACTTACCACCATGTACACGTCGTGTACCTCGGCAACCTTCAAGCTTAAGCTTTGGCGAGGGAGTCGGCCACGACCTGACTAACCACACAAGTCTCTAGTCAGGTTTATCGCCTATTCGGGTTCCATCCGCAAGGAGATCCGGCGAGGTGTCGCTCACGGCCCCCAAGCGATGTGTCTTGAGGTTCCCGAGACACCAAACGGGTGCTCCTGTACACCCGAGCCACGGTGTATCTACCGCATCATAGCCCACCCCTAGGGTCGGCCACGCATACGGCCTCCAACACATATCCTACAAACACGAAACTAGTTGCAACTCACGGACAGAGATCGAGGCGATTAATAAGCCGAGAGGGGCCGAGTTACCGAACCCAATGTGTGGTAATCGCTTGTTCATGGATCACAAACACAGAACTCAGTTCCTAAGGAATGGCTGCAATGAGAAAACCCACCATGTACTCCTACATGGCCTCTCACCGCTACCTTTACCAAATCGTGTTCACACACTTAGCTCACACATGTGGGACATGTTCACACACCTCCAATTCATCCACGATGAATCGGACTGACACAACTCTAAGCAATAGAAGGCATGACCAACAAGCATGAATGAGTAGGCACATCAGAGGCTCAAACAACTCCTACTCATGCTAGTGGGTTTCATCTATTTCTTGTGGCAATGACAGGTCATGCAGAGAGGAAAGGGGTTCAACTACCACAGCATGTAACAGTTGAATCGATGTTGTCCTAATGCAGTAAAAGAGAGCAGGAGCGAGAGAGTGGGATTGTATCGGAATGAACAAGGGGGTTTAGCTTGCCTGGCACTTCTAAAGATGATATAACTCTTCATCGGTGTCATCGAACTCATCGTCGAAACCACGTCTATCGAGAGGGGACAACTTCCGGCAAATAAGAAGGAAACACAATCAATGCAGTGCACAATATGATGCATGATCATGGCATGTCAACATGCTGTCTTTTGAGCTAATGCAACTAGCAACATGTTAAATGGAGTTGGTTTGAACCCTAGGTTCAAATTCAAAATCCATATGTGAGAGTTTAAATGCCATTTATATGGTTTGGCCTAAACAGCAGCCATAAGTTGTTCTAACATGCATGAAAATGGTACAAATGGATAGATTGGATTTTTCTGATCATTTTTCATATATAATTTATTTCATTTGGAGTTATAGATTATTTTCTATGATTTTCAGATGTTCAAACAATTTTTTGGATTTTATAATTCATTTCTGAAATATAAAATCGCCAGAAAATGATTATGAGGTCAGCATAAGCGTAAGCTTTGGCGTCGGCCAGTCAGCAGGGCTACCCTGGTCCAGAAACTGACCGGTGGGCCCCTTGGTCGATGACTACTTGGCTTTGCCTAGGGTCCGCAGGAGCCAGGTGGGGTCGGGTCAATGGACACGTCAACAAAGTCAACCACGACGCGTGGGTCCCGCCAGGTTATAAACTAATCTAAGCGAGAAAATAAACCCTGAGTTAATTAGGTGCGGGGCCCGGTATGGTGTCACCGGAGGGGTTAGCTAGTGGGTCATTAGCCACTAATGATGCCACGTCGGCTGACTAACCGCCCGGTGGCACCTGGGCCAGCAGGCCGCTCCTTTGTCCGCCATCTCCGTGACGAGAGCTCGCGTGGCTGGGCTCTATGGATGTAGCGTCGTCGGCGCGCCGGGTGAGTGGCCGCGGGTGGTGCCGGGTGGACTACGGCCGACGGCAAAGAAGCGATGGCGGCGGCGAGCTCGGGCGAGCTTCGAGGTCGAGGCTCTGGCCGGCCTTGGCAATGCGGGGTTAGCACCTACGGCATCTACGCGGTGCGGCGAGGACGTTGGAAGCATGCCCGGGACCAAATGGCCACCGGAACGTCATCGCCGGTGAGCTTTGGCGGCGGCGCTGTCGGGTGAGGGAGGCGCGGCGGCTACGACAGGCTAGAGAGAAAACGGAGAGAGGAAGGAAGATCAGGAGCTCACGTAGAACACGCAGGAGAGGTCGGCTGGCTCGGGGAAGACCGAGCCGAAAGGTGGCAGCGAAGACGTATCTCGGACGCTGAGTTGAAGGCGAGGCGATACAAGCACTGTGGTGCGTCTCCGGTTGTGTGGGGCATCGAGGAGGATGAAGGAGCCGAGTCGGTTCTCCTGGACATGCTGGGTGGACTAGGGAGGGCCGATGGCCATGGCTTACGTGATGAAGCAGCGGCGCAGGCTCCGTTCGATCATGAGGAGGAGAGAGAAGCGAGAGGGATAGGGACGGAGGGAGAAGTGGGCGTGGCGCCCGGGGAGGTGCGTGGCATCTCCGAAGTCGAGGCGGCGAGCGAGAGGCGAGGAGGTGGCGGCGTGTGCCTTGTGTGGCAACGACATGCTCGCCCTCTTGGCTCGGGAGGAAAGGACAGGAGGAGGCGCCAGTGGGTTTGGGCCAACGCAATTTGCAGCTGCATAGTCTTTGAGCCTCTGGGCTGTAGGTAAGCGCCAGGTAAGCTTTCCTCTCTCTCTCTTTTATATCTGTTTTCTGTTATGTTTGTTTTTTTTGTTTTATCTTTGCCACTGGTTTTGAAATTCAAACAGTTTCAGAAACAGTGCCAAATATCCTTTAATAATTTTATGTTGCAAGCGGACTTAAATGCACATAAAATATATCAGAGGTATTTGGAGATATATCCCATATATATTTGGGTATATTTCCAAATTCAAATAGGATAGTCATTTAAATTCAGTGCCCAAAATATTCCACATAAATGTTCACTATTTTTGGTTTGGTCTTCAAAGCCTTGCCAAAATTATCAAACATTTATAAAGGCATGTTGGAAACAATGAATGCAATTTAGAGGTTCTTGCCCTTCTTTTAAATTGATTCTGAGGCTTTCACTTTCCTCATTTCAAGTTTCATTTGAATTTAAACATGATGCAACAACAAAGCTAGTCCAAGGCCAAGGTAAAGCTAGGGATGTGACATGAAAGATGTGACCCCATTGCCCCATCTCGAGGACTTGCGGCAAGGGCTAGGAATGCCCGGCCACGCCTCGTAATTATCTCGCGGACACCCTCCAGGTCAACCCGTCTCCACATCACTCGCAATTAAGCTGTGTGGTACCCTCGTGGCTGACCCGTCTTTAGTAACATGGTTCGATGTAAAGTCATAGTAACCATAGTAATCTGTGTGTCCAAACATCAAGGAAAACCGAGGAATCACCCCGGTGAATTCCACTCGATGTAATCATCAAGCTGAACGTAAGAGGAACCACCCTCGAGGTTCACACTTGAGGGGTTGCTGCAACAGTCGTATTGGAAGAGGTTAAGCGGAATCACCCTCGATGACCCACGATCGAATAGCTACACTACAGGTTAACATCGGAAGTCGTAGAGGTCTCACCCTCGGCACTCGATAGTAACCCAGTAGTGTCGAGCAACTAAGGGGAAAGTGATGTGCGGCGCCGGGGCCTGGTCTTCAATCCCGTTGATCGGGTCTTCGATGGTGAAGCAGGGGCAACAAGGACAAGGTGGGGATCCTTTGATGGATCATGACCAACCTATACTAAGCAGTTTAGGATAAGCGGTAGGTAACAATAAGCAAGTTACAAAAGCAGGCTATGCATCATAATAGGAGCAATCAATTACACTAGCAAAATCTAATGCAAGCATGAGAGAATGGAATGGGCAATATCGGGATGATCAAAGGGGGGGCTTGCCTGGTTGCTCTGGCAAGGAGGGGTCGTCGGTGACTGAGGGAGTCCCGGACTAGGGGTGTCCGGATAGCCGGACTATCGTCACGGCCGGACTCCAAGACTATGAACATACAAGATTGAAGACTTCGTCCCGTGTCCGGATGGGACTTTCCTTGGCGTGGAAGGCAAGCTTGGCGATACGGATATGTAGATCTCCTACCATTGTAACCGACTCTGTGTAACCCTAACCTATCCGGTGTCTATATAAACCGGAGGGTTTTAGTCCGTGGGGAACGAACAACAACAATCATACCATAGGCTAGCTTCTAGGGTTTAGCCTCCTTGATCTCGTGGTAGATCTACTCTTGTACTACCCATATCATCAATATTAATCAAGCAGGAGTAGGATATTACCTCCATCGAGAGGGCTGAACACAGGTAAAAACATTGTATCCCTTGTCTCCTGTTACCATCCGCCTAGACGCGCGATTCGGGACCCCTACCCGAGATCCGCCGGTTTTGACACCGACATTGGTGCTCTCATTGAGAGTTCCTCTGTGTCGTCACCGATAGGCCCGATGGCTCCTTGATCATCAACAACGACGCGGTCCAGGGTGAGACTTTTCTCCCCGGACAGATCTTCGTATTCGGCGGCTTTGCACCGCGGGCGATTCGGCATGCCATCTGGAGCAGATCGAAAGCTACGCCCCTGTCCGTCAGGTCAGATTTGGAAGTTTGAACTATACGGCCGATATCCGCGGAGACTCGATCTTCGACGGATTCGAGCTGCAGCCAAGCGTGTCGCGCCTTTGTCTCGATGGGCATGATCTAGCTCTGCGGCGAGCAAAGTGCCACGGAGGCCGCACTCAGTATCCGCTCCGACCCTTAATCCGGGCCGGATTCCCCGATCGAGGACGCAGTGGTTTGACACACGCCTCGGGGCTACAATCTCTACTGGCGATCGAGCCAAACTCCATCCACATCGCTTTGCGAAGACCTCGACTCCAGTGCGGACTCCTCTCCAGGACTCAGACCCTCCGTGCCCGGCCAATCGAGATCCGAATGGGCGCCGGTCATGGAGTTCACGGCCATGGACATCTTTCGGCACTCGCCCTTTGGCGACATCCTAAATTCAATAAAGTCTCTCTCTTTATCCGGAGAGCCCTGGCCGGACTACGGTCAGGAAGGTTGGGATGCGGACGGCGAAGAAATTCAACGCCCACCCACCCACTTCGTAGCCACTGTCAAAAGTTTACACGACGTGCTCGACTTTGACTCGAAGACATCGGCCGGTATGGACGACGATGTAGGAGACAACAATGAGCCAGCACCTCTAGGATGCTGGACAACCACCTCATCTCGTGATGTATACATGGTGGATACACCTAAAGGAAATGAAGACGAGGAACAACGGACGCTCTGAAGGATAAATCCTCGAAAAGCAGTCAAAGCGGCAATGTAAGCGCCCGAACAAAGTCCCGCCTCAACAAAGACCCAGCCATAAAGCGAGGCGAACCGGTGGACAACGAACAAGCTATTGAGCAATCATCCGAACAAGACAACTTGGATAAACAATCTGTCCCCGGCGAAGACAACAGTCCGGACGATCTGACGCCGGACAAACTATTGGAGCAAAACGACCTCCAGAAAAGGCTCGTCGCCACTGCGCATAGCCTGAAAAAGCAGAAGCGGAAGCTCAAAACAGCGGAAGATGCACTCAGGATCAGATGGAGCAAAGTATTCAGCACCGCAGACAAGTAAATGCAGTGACGATGCCGAACAAAGAGCTACCCGAAAAGAAAGCTACTGCCGAATTTGACGAGGAGGCCTTGAGCCCCCACAATTAAAAAGCAAAGAAGGCCACCCGGTCGGATGGGCGACCTCACGTCAAAAAGAGAGCAGCGAATGATGCCTCACTCTAGCCAATATGAGATCCGCATAAGGATTCACATCAAAAGGATGGCCCAGTTCGGTCCATCTATGGGCCAAGAAAGCATGCTCGTCAAAGCAATGCAACACGCCAAAATTCCGAAGATCACGGCACACCTAAATATAGGGGCGCCGCACACCCCCTATGTTTCATCGATGAGGTGCTGAATCACGAATTTCAATGAGTTCAAACCCGTAAACATAGAGGCATCTGACGGAACAACAGACCACAGATGCAGATTGAGGATTACATCCTCCACATACACATGGCTAGAGGAGATGATCTCCACGCCCACAAAATACTTACCCCTTAAACTCAAAGAGCCATTTCGGCATTGGCTTAAGAGCCTCCCGAAAATACCATTGGAAGCTGGAAGAGCTCCAGGATGCATTTCAGGCAAATTTTCAAAGGACTTATGTCCGCCCTCCGATCGCAGGACGATCTAAGTCACATAACTCAATAGCCCGAGAGTCAGCCGGAAATTCTGGAACAGGTTCCTTACTAAAAAGAACCAAATAGTCATTTGTCCAGGACGCCAAGCCTTAGCAGCTTTCAAACACAACGTCCGAGGCGAATGGCTCGCTGGACACCCTCGGCCAAGAAAAGCCAAGAACAATGGCCGCATTAACAAGCCCTCATGACCCACTTTTACGCGGAGAGGATAGCTGGCTAGCAAGATGCAGACCAGCGACCCAAGTACATCCGAAATCAGGGATGGAAATGGGAGACCACGCAGCGCAACAAGGACGGTAGCGGATTAAAAGGAACAGTCCAAAGAGCACGGCAGTCAACGCCGGATTCAAAAGCTCACGGCAGATCAACAAAAAACTGCCCCTTAAGGACAATAGCGATGAGCTATCCAACTTCAACAAAATCCTGGACAAGATATGTCAAATCCACAGTACTCCTGGGAGGCCTGCTAACCATACCCACCGAAACTGTTGGGTCTTCAAACAGTCCGTGATGAACGCCCGAACACAAGGGCTCGACACACCAAGTGAAGATGACGACGAGCACCACAAGCAGAGCCCTCGAAAACAAAAGACTTTCCACAAGAAGTTAAAATCGTAAACTCACTTCACGTGATCAAAGGGAAAAAGCAGGCGGCGCCCACTAAAAGGCGCGCCAAGCACACTGGTTGTCAAAACCAATCACCTTCGACCATCGTGACTATTCGAAAATATCCGGAACGCGGGATGGACTGCCTACGATATTGGATCCTATAATCAACGGATTCCAATGTATATGAGTCCTCATGGATGGCGGCGGTGACATAAACCCGATATATCGTGACACAATCCGCAGGATGGGGATAAACCCAACCAAAATTCAGTAGCAACACCTCCTTTAAAGGAGTAATGCCAGCCCATATGCCCATTGTAATGGCTCCATACCTTTGCTAGAAGTTGTGTTCGGTTCATCCGCAACTTCCGTCAGCGAAAAGGTTACTCTTCCATATCGCCCGTTTAAAAGTAGCCATCAAGCACTATTGGGGCCTTGAAGCTTTTGCCCGCTTTAATGCAATACCGCATTATGCATCTCTAACACTTAAAATGCCCGTCCACGCGGCATCATCTCATTAAAAGGAAGTATTAAGTGTTACTCGAGCACGGAAAATCTGGAGACCGCCTTGACAGCCCCACAACTATCCGGCTCGCTAGGCAAAGAACCTGAATTGGTCATTCAAACCCCGGACACGGCTAGACGAGTCCGGCGCCTACTAACGGCACACCCTCATACGAGGGGCTGCATGCATGTATAACAAGAGACAATAAAGCTCCACTTTATTCATTTCTTCGAACCATACTTCGTTTATTTACTATTAAGTACATATTTTGCACGATCCTTTTTCTTTTAAACTAAGTTCCTCTCTTTTACAGATGAACAATGTGCTACACCCGTCCAGGATACGGCACAATGGAGACAGCCTTGACGTGCAGTAGGGACCCGCTGCAAGGATTCTTTTTGATTAAGACCCTGCGTAAACCTTTTTTACTATCTCTTGTTGATATACATCCCCGGTTCCTTACTATAACCGAGGAGGAGGCTGGCGTTTTGGCATTGACCGTTTTCTAGAATTTTTTGCGTACACGGACATCGAGGGCTTAGGGCATTATTCTCCCATTTTCATAAACACCGAATACCTTAGGGAGTATTCGGCGTCTCGAAAGTTAGGACTTATATGCATCAGCTCGAATCATGTCTTTGGTCAAATGTTGGGTTGCCCGGCTCCTGTGTTTTGTTGCCTTACGCCCGCTTTCACGGCTAACGCGGCACCGTGGAGAACCATCGCGATTGTGCCCAGTTCGCCGGGCGAGCACCTCGATGGAGAAAGCCGAAATCGATCATTATGATATAGCGAGAGACTGGTCAACCACTCGATGACTTACGTGAATGTTTAGGATTCCTCGCATTAACGAAGGACCAGTTTTCGGTCAGCACATACGCACTCCCCGAATTCGGGAGAGTGCGGGTATTCTGTGGGCTATATCGTAGCCCCACCCTCGAACTCCTATGGCTAAGTGAAAGTGATAAAGCATTATAGTCCGGTTGCCTGGTTTGCTACGCTATCACCTCCTTAACAGGACCAAGACGTTGGATTAAGTGTGAAAAAGCGCTTTCTTTGCAAACACCCCGCACTATGTGCGTGGGGCTGAAACCAAGGACTGCCATCTTTCAGTTATATACACATACACATAAACGGCCGCGAGGAGTAGTTTACTACTTGAACGCACAAGTAGAAAAAGCTCTTATATTATATTGAAACATTGTTTTCACAAATCATACATGTCATCTAAAACATAATATCCTTCGAGCACTACGTCTCTATTAAACGAGCGCCCGGTAGGACTTCTTCAAAGTAGTGCTCGGCAGGTACTCGGCTTCTGTCCGAGTCTTGGGATGCAACATCGGTGGCCTTCACCTCGGCCCAGTATGTCTTGACACGGGCCAGAGCCATCCGCGCTCCCTCAATACACGCCGATCGCTTCATTTCGTCGATACGCGGTACCGCACCAAGGAACTGCTGCACTATACCAAAATAGCTCTTCGGCTGGGGTCCGCCCGGCCACAAGTGGGTCGAGACATGCTTCATGGCAAAGCCGGACAACCGATTCAGCTCGCCCATTCGCCAACCGATCGTTCAAATGACGGAAGGACGATCCGGACTATGGAATTGAGACCAATATAGCTCTTCCCTTCATGCTCCTTTTCCGCCCCGAAGTGTTTCAATCAAGGCCTTCAGCGCTACGCCGCCAAATCCAGATAAGCATCCTCCAAACTCCACAACTTATCCAATTGAGCATATTTTGGATCTGTGTATTTTCTCAGCGGCGAAAGCGGTTTTCCAAATTCGCATTGCCCCGGCCTAACTCAGCTCCTCCTTGGCAGCTCTCAACGCCGCTTGGGCACTCTTGGATTCGGCGGCGGCCTTTTTTAGGCCCTCTTGTTCCGCTTGACGTTCTTTTTCAAGAACCTCGCAGTTGATCGGTAGTATTCCTTAACTTTTTGGCCATATCGCCATTTCCTCTTTGTTGGCAAAGGAGCAGCCCGTTCGGCTTCTAGCTCTTCGCTGCCTTTAAAGCAATCACATTACTGATTCGGCCTGCTCTTTTGCTCGGGCGAAGTTCCGCCGCAGCTCCTCCACGGCAGCGGCACCATCTGCATTAAGCATACGTAATAGTAAGACATGGGCGTCAGGCCCCCTTACCAGGTGTCCGCACAGAAGTCGCATACCTTGTGACTCGTCGAACCATTTATTGACCAGCGTGATGTCCGCATCCGCCTCGTCAAGTCGCCGCATTAGTTCGGCATATTCATCAGTCCGGCTGGCCTCCGGACGCCCCGCCACCTGTTTAGGAGCGGCGATATGTTATAACTGAGAATTTGATCCTCGGCACGTTGTCAATTTTGACAACATACCGAGCCTCAGGGGCTACTATCTATACAGGGCGCATTTTGATGCATAAGCATCGGAAGGTACATCATTTTTGCGTACCTCAAACCCCGTCGATGAAAGCCGACGGCTTCATGCAATCCAATCTCGCGGATGCAATTCTTTCAATCACCGTACCCATTAGGGCATGGTGATCCTCTCAAATAGCCGCCGCCTCGAAGCAGATTCTTTAGCTCTCCGACCAAGCACACCACTTGGCGCCAGACTGTCCGGGCCTCGCCGGACTTGGGGGAACCCTCATGACGACACCTCCGGGTTATGCGCTTCACATGAGGGTGCGGCAAGTGGAGGCGTTCGCTCTCCATCATCCCGGAAGAAGATCCCCGAAGACGAGCTCTGCGAGAAGGGCTGAGGTCCGAACTACAAGGTACAATTTGGTTATCTTCATGAATAAATATAGGGATGTTCCTTATTTACAAGACCCCTTCTTTTTTAACTTACATTTCGGCGGAGGGCTTATCCCCTAGGGGAAATAATGCGGCTGGTTTACTTCTCGGCACCGGACTCTTTGCCGAAGATCCCTTTCCCCTCTTTGAGGCCTTGACCTCCGGATATTCCGAAGCGGTCCTCTTCTCTCCTCGAAAGGTGGGACTCTTAATCCCTCGTTCCTCGATGGCCTCCTTCATAGAGGCAGTTGCTTCCCCGCTCCCCCCTTCGCCTTCTTCTTCAAAAGGCGCGACCTTCAACATCTTGGTCGACATGGGATCCGGCGTGGTCTCCGGGAGGAGCGGACACCTTATCAACTTTGCCTTGGCTATCCATTCCTGTTCAAAAACAGCTCCTTTAAAGGGCACACATATAAAATAAATGAATGAACAGCTTGTCCGGTTACAGGACTACTTACTTGAGTATCTGGGCGATTGCAGCTTAGTCCTGCGTCCTCGGTCAAGTCCGGACACTTCTCTTGTGTGATCCGAAAAACAGTTTATACATCTCCATGGGCGTCGTGCCCATAAAATTTTGGAGAGCTCGTGGTCCCTCCAGATTAAATTCCCACAGGTAGAGGGGGCGACGTTTGCAGGGCTGAAGGCGTCGGATCACCATAACCTGCGCCATCACTGCGACCAGATTAATTCCTCTTTCACGGAGGTCTCGAATCTGCCCTGCAGCAAGGGAACGTCTTGGGCGGCCCCCAGTCGAGCCCCTTGTTGACCCATGATGCGGCCAGCATGGTGGACTGGCGGAAGGCAGGGAGCGCCGCCCATTTGGTGCCCCTGGGAGCGGTGATATAAAACCACTCCCGTTGCCACAAACCAAGCTCCTCTTGAAAAGAGCCCTCGGGCCACGGAGCATCAGCACATTTTCTTATGACCGCCCCTCCGCACTCTACTGGTTGCCCCCCGATCATCTTTGGCTCCACCTTGAAGGTCTTGAGCCACAATCCAAAGTGGGGGGGTAATATGGAAGACGGCCTCACATACGACAATGAATGACGAGATATGGAGGATGGAATCCGGATTCAAGTCATGGAAATCAAGCCCATAATAAAACATGAGCCCCCGCACAAAGGGATCCGTCGGGAAGCCTAAACCCCGAAGGAAGTGGGACGCGAACACCACGCTTCGCCCGGGCTCAGAGTGGGAATGACCTGCCACAGGTAGGCAACCTATGCGAGATCTCGCCCGGTTAGGTACTGGCGTTCGCGACTTTAGCACATCTTCTTTTGTGACAGAGGAAGACATCCATCGGCCATGTTGGTCGGATCCGGACATCGTCGAAAGTCCGGCGCTTTGAATCTGAAGCTTTGGGTGTTGGAACTCGAAGAGCGAGGCGAACTCGATGGAGGGTGTAAAAAAGAAGAGGGCCTTGGTCTCATTATAAAGAGGTTGAATACCAAGAGCCCACCCCGTGGTCGATTAGGACTCGCCTTTGATAGAGGAGGCAGGCCAACGGGCCCGGTTGGGTTACCCACGTCCGTATTGATGAGAATCCCGGAATAAGGGGGCACGATCTATGCTTTCATAAGACATGCCAAGGAAACTGCCTCGCTAAACACGGCGAGGTGGAACAGTAAAACGATTCATATAAAGGCCTGGCCGTGGTGTGATGTCACGCGCTGAATACGTCAGCCAGATCATGCAAAAGTTATTCTCTCTACGGTGTTATGTGGAACTTGTTTTGCGAGCGGACACTATCCTTGTGTTCAAAACCTTCTATGAAGTATTCGGAGGAGGAACCCGCCTTGCAATGCGAAGACAATATGCAGCGTCGGAGTCGTCGTCATTGAAGCCCTTTGTTCAGGGAGACTCTTGAGGGAGTCCCGGACTAGGGTGCCGGATAGCCGGGACCTATAAATCGTCGGCCGGACTCCAAGACTATGAAGATACAAGATTGAAGACTTCATTCCGTGTCCGGATGGGACTTTCCTTGGCGTGGAAGGCAAGCTTGGCGATACGGATATGTAGATCTCCTACCATTGTAACCGACTACAGGTAACCCTAACCTATCCGTGTCTATATAAACCCGGAGGGTTTTAGTCCGTAGGATAGAACAACAACAATCATACCATAGGCTAGCTTCTAGGGTTTAGCCTCCTTGATCTCGTGGTAGATCTACTCTTGTACTACCCATATCATCAATATTAATCAAGCAGAGTAGGGTATTACCTCCATCGAGAGGGCCCGAACTCAGGTAAAAACATTGTGTCCCTTGTCTCCTGTTACCATCCGCCTAGACGCACAGTCGATTCGGGACCCCCTACCCGAGATCCGCCGGTTTTGACACCCCAGTGATGGCGTAATGTCGTACTCGGTCAGCGTCAACGCCGGTCTCGGGGTATACCGGAGAGGAAGAGGGGGGAAGAAACAGTAAATACAGAGCAAACAAGCATCACAAAATATAACAAGGCAATACGCGGTGCTAGGAATGACCTAACGCGGTAGTAAGCGATACTGGTGAAAGGGGAAAACATCCGGGAAAGTATCCCTGGTGTTTGACGTTTTCGGACAGATAATCCGGAGGTGGATTGTTGCACGTTCGCTATGCTAGGGACGTGTGGTCAATGAACGGACTGCGTATTTGGATTCGTCTCGTCGTTCTGAGCAACTTTCATGTACAAAGTATTTTCATCCGAGTTACGGATTATTTTATATTAATTCCCAAAGTTTTAAATGATTTCTGGAATTACTGAATTTAATTTAATTCGAAAATATACTAAATGCAATTGCTATATTTTACCCGAGTTTGTACCCGTGACAGACCACACATGGGGTGACTAGTGGGCCACTGACTGGTCATCAGTCCAACACAGAGGTCGACCGGTGGGTCTCCTCGCCGAGTCAAGGCGGTGACGATTCAACCTTATCCAGTTAAATGGTGGCATGGACCCACCTGTCATGGACTATTTATTCATCAAAGGTTAATTAAGCGGTGGGGCCTGATGTCAGTGTCTAGGTTAGTTATTCTTAACGTTTTAATTAGCAGGTTAGTTAATGTTAAGTTAAGTTAATTAATTAATTACCAATCCTTTTATCTTTTACTTTTATAGCTATTTTCCGTTTTAACAGGGCGCCCTGTTTTGGCCGCCGCCCATTCGGCTAGCCAGGCGGATGGGCGTGGCGCAGCCCACCGGTCGGAGGCCGTAGGCGCGAAGGCCGCAAAGCATTAGCGGCAGGTGGGGCGGGGTCGGGCGCATCACGTGGAGGCGCGGCAAGGCGTAGAGGTGGTCGGGGCGCAAAGCGGCAAGAAGCGGCGCATGGGGCAGCGGGCGCGGTGATGCGAGCCGAGCCGAAAGCACAGAGGCAACGGCGAAGGGCGCAGGCGTGGCGGCAGTAGCAGCAGACGAGCCGAGCATGACCAATGGCGGGAACGGGGCGGACGGGGCGAGGTGAGCGGCGGCCGGCACTCGGACTGGCAGCAGGCGCGGCCGAGCCTGGTGGGGCGCACGGCCGATGCTGTGAACGCGCTGAGCGCGCGCGGGGGGAGGGGACGAAGCGGGGCCGCGACATGGCTAGCGACCCGTGTGGGCGGAGGGCAGAGGGCAAGAGGGAGAAAGGTGCGGTGCGGTGCTCACGGTGGTTGTAGGGGTTCGGGGACAGCGGTGCTCGGGGAGGAAGACGAGGACGGCCGCGTTGACGGAGACGACGGCGACGATGGAGCTCGGCGAGGAGGAGGACGGCGGGGCAGCTCCGCGAGGTGGCTCCAGTGAGGGTGAGGCCGGGTAAGCGATCCGACGAAGTCCGGCCGTGTTGTGGCGGCTCGGGTCGGGATGGGATCGGGGCGACAGCGTTGACGGAGTCGGGCGGCGCTGGGGATGGGCGCAGGTGGCGGGGGCGTGAGGCGGCGCGGAATCGGGCCCCTCCCCGATCTAGATCCAGACGAGTGGGGGGAGAGATGAGGAAGAGAGTGGGGGTCGTGGGGGAGTGGGTTCGCTCGTTTTAGGTCACGGGGTCCGGGGGATAAGGAGAGGTGGGCCGACGGCTTGGTTGGCCAGGGGGATGGGCATTGGCGGTAGGGCCAAGCCCGATTCGCCGAGGCCCAAGGGTAGTGGGGGGGGTTTCTTTCTTTTTATTTTTTTATTTAACCTTTCCTGTTTTCTTTAGATTAGGGCATTAACCACTTAGAAAAAAAATGGTTCACAACCAATATTAACAAATGAAAAATTTGCCACAAAATCAACATTTTAGTTTGCATATTTGAGAAGTTTGAATTTTGACTTTAATTCGAATTTGAGATCTGGGTTGGATTAGAATCAAAGTGAGATTAGCAACAGTAACAATGATGACAAGGCATCGTTAGAAGGGGATTACTATAGCATGATTCTTGGGGTGTTACAGTAATCCTGCTGGCTTCTAATGTTCTGCTTTCACTCTCTGACATACATCACATACTGCTACATACTCGGCAATATCCTTCTTCATACCTGTCCACCAGAATTCACCTTCAAATCCAAATACTTCTTGGTGTTTCCGGGGTGAATCGAGTATGGCGAGTCATGGGCCTCCTGAAGTATTAAGTTCCTGATCTCCGCATTATTGGGCACATATACACGATCCTCAAACCATAAAGTTTTGTGCTCATCCTCACGAAAACCCTTGGATTTTCCTTTGCTCATTTTCTCCTTTATATTAGCAATTTCCTTATCCTCTTTCTGAGCTTCTTGAATCTTTCCCAATAATGTAGACTGAACTTCCATTTCTGCAACAAAACCTCTTGGAACTATCTCCAAACGAAGTTCCTTGAGATTGTCGACTAACTCCTGCGGTAATCCTCCGCTTACGAGGGTATTGACATAACTCTTGCGGCTCAAAGCGTCTGCTACAACATTGGCATTTCTGGGATGATAATGCAACTTCATATCATAATCCTTTATGAGCTCCAACCACCTCCTCTGTCTGAGATTCAGCTCCTTCTGTGTGAAAATATACTTGAAACTCTTATGATCCGTGTATACAACACAACGGTTTCCAATAAGAAAATGTCTCCAGGTCTTGAGCGCATGCACTACGGCTGCTAACTCCAAATCATGTGTGGCATAATTCAACTCGAGAGGTCGAAGCTGACGTGAAGCATATGGAACCATCTTCCGTCTTGCATAAGTACACCTCCAAGTCCTAGGTGAGAAGCGTCGCAGTAAACTTGGAAATCCTTGCGTATATCCGAAAGAATTAGCACTGGGGCTGTAACCAAACGTTTCTTCAACTCCTGAAAACTGGCTTCACATTCTTCGGTCCCTTTGAACTTGGTGTCCTTCTTCAACAACTCTGTCATGGGTTTCGCAATCTTGAAAAAATTCTCAATGAACCTCATATAATATCCTGCGAGTCCCAGAAAACTGCGAATCTCTCCTACTGAGGTGGGTGCCAACCACTCACTGGCAGACTGAACCTTGGTAGGGTCTACTGCTATGCCTTCTCCTGATATAACATGTCCAAGAAATCCAACTTCCTTCAACCAAAACTCACATTTGCTGAACTTGGCGTATAGCGATATTCCCTGAGCTTCTCGAGAACTAAACGCAAATGCTCCTTGTGTTCCTCTTCATTCTTCGAGTGTACCAAAATATCATCAATGAATACCACAACAAACTTATCCAAGAACTCCATGAACACCTTGGTCATCATACTCATAAAATTGGCAGGGGTGTTAGTCAATCCAAAAGACATGACCGTGTACTCATATAGCCCGTAACTTGTGGTAAAAGTTGTCTTGGGTATATCATGTTCTCGGATCTTCAGCTAGTGGTATCCTGATCGAAGATCGATCTTGGAGAATACTTTAGCTCCCTGCAGCTGGTCAAACAAATCATTGATCATCGGTAGTGGGTACTTGTTCTTGATCGTCACTTCATTCAAAGCCCGATAATCAACAACCATTCTCAAAGATCATCCTTCTTCTCAACTAAGAGCACTGGGGCTCCCCACGGTGATGAACTTGGTCGAATGTAACCTTTCTCCAATAACTCTTTAATCTGCTTCTTGATCTCCTCCAGATCATTCGCGGACATCTGATACGGTCTCTTCGATATTGGTCTGGTGCCTGGCAATAGCTCTATTAAAAATTCTATGTCTTGATCTGGTGGCATGCCTGGTAATTCCTCTGGAAATACATCCAGGCAATCCTTCACTACGGGCACTTCTTCCTGAACAACTCCCGAGGGAGAATTTACTTGAGTCCTCCTTGGCGCATGCCGGGACACATACTTGATCCGTTTACCCTCTGGGGTGGTGAGCAAAATTGACTTACTAGCACAGTCGATGTTTCCTCTATACATCGATAGCCAATCCATGCCTAGTATCACATCCAATCCTTGTGACTCCAAAATTATTAGGTCTGAGGGGACAAGATGCCTACCTATGGTCAATGGCATCTGAAAACATCCTATGCTTGCCATATACTCCGCTCCTGGCGAGCTTACTAACATAGGTGTCTTAAGAACTTTGGTGGGCAACTTATACTTATCCACAAATCCCCTCGATATGTATGAATGCGATGCACCGGTATCGAAAAGAACAATTGCAGTAAATGAATTAATCAAAAACTTACCTATAACTGCATTTGGCTGTTCTTCAACCTCCTCCATGTTACGTGGTTCACCTGTCCTCTATTTAAAGGATCACCTGTCCTCTGTTGAAAGGGTTGGGCTTCTTCCCAGAACTTCCATTGCCATTTCCATTCTTTACTTCAAGACATTCGGTGGCCTAGTGTCCAGTCTTCCCTTGCACTTGAAACAAGTAGCGGACTTGGATCCTTCTTGGCAGTGTAGTGGGGTTGAGACAGCTTCGTCCGTTGTTTCCTCCATTCCCATTACCATTCTTAGGGCCACTATGGTTGTGTGAGCTTCCTCCATTGTGAGTATGGCCTCCATGGTTATGATGGGTATGTCCTCTCAAGTTCGAGGGGTAAAAGCGAGGCTTTTGTTGGGCTCAGAATTGCACTTCCCCTATCCATACTTCCTTTTGCGGCTCTCTATCTGCTGCTGCTTGCCTTCGATCATAAGGGCCCTGTCTACCAACTCCTGGTAGTTAGCAAACGTTGCCACCATCAACTGCATACTCAGTTCATCATTTAGCCCTTCCGTAAACTTCTCCTGCTTTGCGACATCTGTGGCCACATCATCCGGGGCATAGCGGGCTAACTTGCTAAACTCATCCATGTACTACGCCACAGTACGATTTCGCTGGCATAAGTTGCGAAACTCATGCTTCTTCATGCTCATTGCTCCAGTTGAGACATGGGCTGTGCGGAAAGCTTGCTGAAACTGATCCCAAGTGACATTTGCTATGGGGAAAGTGACTGTATAATTCTCCCACCATGAGGCTACGGGTCCATCCATTGGTGTGCGACAAAGCGCACCTTCTCAAGATCTGTGCAACTGCGGTGGTTAGCTCCTTCCAATCCTGCGGAGCCGATCGCCGGCAACAATCGGCTCGGTGCTACTAGAAAACACGGCAGATTCAACCTCGTAAAAACAGACTAAGTTGTCAAGCCCCGGGGTGGTGGCGGCGGGTTGTTGTTGTTGTTGCCTTGGTTCTGGACTAGCAACTGCATCAAGGCATTCTGCTGTTGGATCAACTGAGTGAGCTCCGGTGGGAAGACAAATCCGGGGTCACGTCTCGGAGGCATCTGATGGGTTTAGAGGGGAGAGATTAGAATAGAGTGAGGTCTAAAGAGAAATCACTACCCATATGCACATGAGACAAACACATTCATATCACACCACTCAATTCAAACAAGGGCATACAAACGATCTAACTACCGTTACAAAATACTCGGACTATTACTATATACATGGGGAAATACTACTGATAATTTGGTGGTCGACTAGAAATTTTGATCGGTGGAAGATTCCATGATATCCGCTCCAGCTTCATCTTCATAATCATCATCACTATCGGGGTTAGAGTCGGTGTCATCGATGATGATGTAGTCTTCTGGGTGGTTGTCCTCCTCTAGAGCGAGATCTCCCATGAATATTCCTAGCTTCTTCTTGAGGTCTTCATTCTTCTCCAAAGAGTAATCGCAATCTCCTCTTCATATCCATTGCATGTAGACTTGAGTTCCTCTTCTAGCTCCATGTTCCTGGTCATCATCTTCTTCATGTCGATCATGCCGGCGCACGTCTGGTTCTCCTGACGATGAATGTGTTGGTTTAACTCCTAGATGTAGGCTGCAATGGATTTATCCCTCCTGGTGCAACTCATCTCCCATTGCTCATCTCGGCGTCCACATATCTGGTAGATGGTGTCCTTAAGATCCTTGTGGTATACCTCGCCGATGCATCCGATGGCGATGTGGGCTGCCATGCTCTTTCCTAGACTCCGGGTTGGTGCATCAAAGGAAAACTCTCTGGCTCAGAATCGTGTGAACACATTCTGGAACATGAACTTGAATCATCCAGGCGCTCCTCTTACGGTAAAGTGGCGGTGTAGGTTCCGTTGAAACTTGGTATTCTGATGTTCAGGTATCTAGTGGCTTCCTTCAAGAGTCGTCCAAAAGGTGTGTCTTCATCCGGTTGAGCAAACTTGTTCCTTGGGTCTGCCATCTATGGAGTAGAAAATGGAGAATAGTCAGAAATGAGTAGAGAATAGTGTCCTATAGCATTTCTTAGTGGTCGCGTCCAACAGTCAGCGTGTGCTCTGATACCATCTTGTAGCGACCTAACCTCAGATGGTAAAATCTCTGTGCCTACGTGTCATCCCTGGATCGGTAATGCTGACACACACAGTACTCGAGGATTTATAACAGAGTTCAATCACACACTTATTACATCGAATGTCTCAAAGAGAACTTATTACAATAATATGGCTTAAGGCCATCTAAATAAGATAACAGCGGAAGCTTTGGAGATAATATGTCCATCAACTCCAACGGCATAGCTGAGTGCACGACAACGACCTAGCGCACCTTACTCTTTGTCTAAAAACTCTGCAACATAATACGTTGCAGACTGTAGGTCAAAGACATGGAATATGTCAGCAAGATAACACTATAGAGCAAAGAACAAGTAACAGCTATAACTATATGCATATATGGCTGGTGGAGGCTCTATGGTTATCATTTGCATAAAGCTAGTTTTTCCCTATAACAAAGGAATATATTTTATTTAACTACAAAGTTTGTTGAAAATATTGAGAAGGTTCCTCCAACTCAATCCCAAAATAATAATTATCAACCCAACAAATTAATTAAGTAACGTGATGAGATCAAATCAATAATTCAAGTACTAGATATTCAATATGTCCATAACCGGGGACACGGCTAACCATGATTAGTTTATACACTCTACAAAGGTTTGCGCACTTTTCCCCACAAGACTTGATCTCCTCCATTGAATTTCTACGCACTTGCGGTGTTTGAGAAAGCGGATGACCGAGACACAGTCTTTACGAAGAGGTCCCCTTAACCGATAGATAGGCCGGTATACCTACAATCCCCTACATCTGCTAGCCCATCATGGAAAGATTCCCACAACTTACTCAACTATGCCAGAGCCCATAATGGCTTGTGGCTGCACACCGAAGTTTCTAGCATGAATAAATTATGATCCCTTTGAGCCTGGGTGGAATTCCATAGGATGATCACACGGGTACTCCGGGATATCCCAGGACAACGCTGGATTGCTCCAGGTGCCCAGACAACCACTGGGTGCTCCAGGGTGCCTCAACCAATCCACCCGGATGTGTATTAAATTAGCCACCTTAAGTTTAACCATTGCTAAATAACAACTCTCACATCTGTCATGGATCACTCAAACCAAACCACGTCTACGAGCATAGCATAACAATATAAGCATAACGCAATAACTCCTAGGGTTTGATATAAGACAATAGGTTCTACTATCAACTACTTCCCAAAACCCACATGTTAATCATATCCTAACCATGCAGTGTTTGAGGATTGAATCTAATGCATAAAAAATGGGTAATAAAAGGGGTATGATCAAAGTGTTACTTGCCTTGCTGACGATCTGAAAACCCTAGTGACTCGTATAGCAAGCCTCGCACTCCGGAAACTCTATCATGAACAAACAATAACATACATAAGCACTCCAGCATAAGATGCAAGGGTAAAACACAACAGAAAAGATCCAAACTGAAAGTACAAGAGAAAAGCTTCGATTTGCAAAAAGAATCAATCGAATCGGAGTTACAAAACTAAAACTACGATCAAAAGAAGTATGAAGACAAATCTGCTTGAAACCAAATTTTAAATTTGTCAAAACCATGTTAAAGTTGATTATCTGGAATGAGGGGAACAAGACGAAGATTTTGGCGTTGGTTTCACTGGATTTGGACAAACGAGCAAAAAGTAGCGAGTGTTTGAAGTTCAGGGACTGATCTGTGATAAAAGTATTCGCGGATAGGTCCCTGGCCGAAAAATAAAAAGAAAAAGAAAAATCTAACGAACGAACATTCGCTAATAGAACTAAGCGGACGAATTCGTTAGTTAAAACGATCTAACCGAAGAATGCTCGCTATTTAACCTAATACAATAAAAAACGATTTAGTCTAAACCGAAAAAAAATCGAAAGAAAAAACCGGGAAAACCAAGCGGTTTTTACCGGTCACAATGTGTGAGGTCAACGGCGGGCGGCGGATCTGGCGGCGTTGGCAGGCGAGGCAGGCTCACTCGGCGGATTGGCGCTATGTGATGTGTGGCATGTGAGCAAGAAATGACGCGCACAAGGTGGTGAAGTGGAGGAGGCGGCGGGGGTGGGGCGGCTTATAAAGGGGCCGGGGGGTGCTTTCTTGAGGGACAGGCGGCGGCGAAGTGGAGTCCGGCTCGGACTCCATGGCGACCACAGCCAGGACTCCGGCGAAGTGGCGGCGTGGCGCCATGCAGGCTGTTGGTCAGTTTGGGCCTTGACCTAGTCCGTGAAGATTTATCTTTAATAAATTTCATGAAAGAAAAATCTAATAAAACATAAAAAATTCTAAAAATACCAGAAATAATTTTCACCGTGCAAACCTAATATTTAGGACAAGATGAACATTTTTCTAGCCTAAAAATGCAATTTTCAAAAATGCATATTTTTCCAATTCAAAGAAAATAGCAAATAAAATACATAATTTGATTTTAAAATTTCTTATCCAATATTCCTTTCTTTTGAAGAAGTCATTTTATCTCCTCTCATTTATTTTGGACAACGCTAACGCCCACACGTGTGGTGGGAGCCAAACCCGTCCACACGCCCTACAACACACACACTACGCCATGTCACTGCATGCATGCATGTGGGAATCTTTTTGGATTTTCAGTTTACAAAATGTTTTATCTCTTAAATGAAAAATCCAATTGAAGATCCGTTTTCACCATTAAATCCCTCGCGACGAGATCTTCGAAACTAGATCTCATATCAATATATTTCGATGATTTTTTTAAAAAAGTTGCCATGTCTATTGCACATGAATTGCCATGATGTTTACACTGAAATTGCCATGATATTTTCAACTATTTTCTTCTACATTTAATAGTAAATTTTGACATATCATAAAACAAAGAATTAAGAAACTAGACTTGACATGCACCATAAACTAAAATTGCCATGATACATGCGAAAATACAAAGGTGAACATGGGTGCGCGGGCACCCACGTGAATAGTAAATTCATAAAAAATAGTAGAAAAAATAAAAAAATCTAAAATTTCACGGTATGAAACTTAGTCGATCATTCTACTCACGTGTGAAGTTTCATGATGTATTGACACCCATGGTATTCTTGGTGAAGAAAATACAAATGCGACCATACTATTCATTAAACAGTGTTTTTTAATATAGCTTCGATTTTGTCATTTTTGCCCAGAT
Organism: Aegilops bicornis; assembly: GCA_021605145.1. Lineage (NCBI taxonomy): Eukaryota > Viridiplantae > Streptophyta > Magnoliopsida > Poales > Poaceae > Aegilops > Aegilops bicornis. Next base: position 91,531 of record JAHIAL010000020.1, read on the forward strand.
TACTACGGATGTGATTTCTTCGTGAAACTTCATATGCGAGTATACCGATTGACTAAGTATATTACAAGAATAAGTTCAGATTTTTTTGATTTTTTCTAGCATTTTTTTGAATTTAATATTCATAAAAGGTGCGCGCGCACCCATATTCACCAAATCCGCGTCCTGATACATGCACTTAAAATTGCCATGGTTCATAAAAAATATATTTTCATGGTCAAAGTACTGGAATTGCCATCATCAAAAAACTAAAATTGCCATGCTCTACAAACTAAAATTGCCATTGCTCTACAAACTAAAATTGCCACATGGCAACTTTAGTTTAAGCACTACGACAACTACAGTGTAAATATCATGGCAACTTTTGGGCAAAAAAAATTCGTCGAAACATATCAACATGGGGTCTAGTTTTAAAGATCTCGTCGAGACGGATTTAATGGTGAAAACGGATTTTTAATTTGATTTTTTAATTAGGAGATAAAAAAAATTAAGCCAAAAACCAAAAAGATTTCTGCTGATGTCATCTGTTCATACGTGGCAAAATGAGTGGTGATGGAGGCATGTGGGTGATGTGCAAACGCGCACACGTGTGGGCGTTAGTTTTTCCGTTTATTTTTATTGAAGAAGTCATTTTATCTCCTCTCATTTAATTTTATTATTAAAAATAATTTGTGAGAAAACATTAAAATTAAATTGATCCTCTTTTCAAATTTGAGAAATGATACGTCCATTTTGCACCATGATTTTATATCGATATTTATTGCATTATGGGATATTATTATACGTTATGTCACAATACTTATGCCTATTCTCTCTTATTTTACAAGGTTTACATAAGGAGGGAGAATGCCGCAATTTGAATACTTGGAAAAGGAGCAAATATTAGAGACCTATTCTGCACAACTCTAAAAGTCCTGAAACTCCACGGAATATCTTACAATAAATAATAATAAATCCTCGCAAAGATGAAGGCCAGGGGCCCACACCGCTCCATCACGAGGGTGGGCGCCCCCCTCCTAGGGCGCGCCCCCTACCTCGTGGGCCTCCTGGTGGCTCTCTGATGCCCATCTTCTGCTATATGAGGTCTTTCATCAAGAAAAAACTTGAAACAACCTTTCGGGATGAAACTCCGCTGCCACGAGGCGGAACCTTGGCGGAACCAATCTAGGGCTCCGGCAGAGCTGTTCTGCCGGGGACACTTCCCTCCGGGAGGGGGAAATCATCGCCATCATCATCACCAACGCTCCTCTCATCGGGAGAGGGCAATCTCCATCAACATCTTCACCAAAGCACCATCTCCTCTCAAAACGCTAGTTCATCTCTTGTATCCATTCTTGTCTCCAAGTCCGGGATTGGTACTAGTAGGTTGCTAGTAGTGTTGATTACTCCTTGTAGTTGATGCTAGTTGGTTTATTTGGTGGAAGATCATATGTTCAAATCCTTTATGCATATTATTACCCCTCTGATTATGAACATGAATATGCTTTGTGAGTAGTTACGCTTTGTTCCTAAGGACATGGGAGAAGTCTTGCTATTAGTAGTCATGTGAATTTGGTATTCGTTCGATATTTTGATGAGACGTATGTTGTCTAGCCTCTAGTGGTGTTATGTGAACGTCGACTACATAACACTTCACCATTATTTGGGCCTAGAGGAAGGCATTGGGAAGTAATAAGTAGATGATGGGTTGCTAGAGTGATGTAAGCTTAAACCCTAGTTTATGCGTTGTTTCGTAAGGGGCTGATTTGGATCCATATGTTTCATGCTATGGTTAGGTTTACCTTAATACTTTTGTTGTAGTTGCGGATGCTTGCAATAGAGGTTAATCATAAGTGGGATGTTTGTTCAAGTAAGAACAGAACCCAAGCACCGGTCCACCCACATATCAAATTATAAAAGTACCGAACGCGAATCATATGAACGTGATGAGAACTAGCTTGACGATATTCCCATGTGTCCTCGGGAGTGCTTTTCCTATTATAAGAGTTTGTCCATGCTTGTCCTTTGCTACAAAAAGGATTGGGCCACCTTGCTGCACTTTATTTACTTTTGTTACTTGTTGCTCGTTACAAATTATCCTATCACAAAACTATCTGTTACTACTTATTTCAAAGATTACAGAGAATACCTTGCTGAAAACCGCTTCTCATTTCCTTCTGCTCCTCGTTGGGTTCGACACTCTTACTTATCGAAAGGACTACGATAGATCCCCTATACTTGTGGGTCATCAAGACTCTTTTCTGGCACCGTTGCCGGGAAGTGAAGCGCCTTTGGTAGGTGGAATTTGGTAAGGAAAAATTTATATATTGTGCTGAAATTTCATCATTCACTTGTTACTATGGAAAGTAATCCTCCGAGGGGCTTGTTCGGGTATCTTCACCCGTCCGATGAAAAGAGAGCAAAAGAGTTGCTCCTCAACCTACTGAACCTATTGAAAATGAAACTCCTTTTGAAGTTCCTTCGGTATGATGGAAAAACTGCTAGCTAATCCTTTTGTAGGAGATGGAACAAAGCATCCTAATGAGCACCTAATATATGTGGATGAAGTTTGTGGACTATTTAAGCTTGCGTGTATACCCGATGATGTTGTTAAGAAGTAGGTCTTCCCTTTATCTTTGAAGGGAGATGCATTGACATGGTATAGGCTATGTGATGATACGAGATCAAGGAACTACAAAAGATTGAAATTGGAATTTCATCAAAAATATTATCCTCTGCATCTTGTTCATCGTGATCGCAACTATATATATAATTTTTGGCCTCGTGAAGGAGAAAGCATCGCTCAAGCTTGGGGAGGCTTAAATCAATGTTATATTCATGCCCCAATCATGAGCTCTCGAGAGAAATAATTATTCAAAGTTTTTATGCTCGGCTTTCTCATAATAATCAAACCATGCTCGATACTTCTTGTGCTGGCTCTTTTATGAAGAAGACTATTGAATTCAGATGGAATCTATTGGATAGAATTAAACGCAACTCTGAAGATTGGGACCTCGACGAAGGTAAGGAGTCAGGTATGACACCTAAGTTTGATTGTGTTAAATCTTTTATGGATACCGATATTTTCCGCAAGTTTAGCACTAAATATGGACTTGACTCTGAGATAGTAGCTTCTTTCTGTGAATCTTTTTCTACTTATGTTGATCTCCCCAAGGAGAAGTGGTTTAAATATCATCCTGCCATAGAAGTACAAGTAGCTGCACCTATTAAAGTTGAAGAAAAGACTGTCACTTATAATGATCCTGTTGTTCCTACTTCTTATGTTGAGAAACCACCCTTTCCTGTTAGAATAAAGGATCATGCTAAAGCTTCAACTGTGGTTCGTAAAAGCAATGTTAGAACTTATACACCTCCTGAGCAAGTCAAAGTAGAACCTAATATTGCTATTGTTAAAGATCTCTTGTCTGATAATATTGATGGGCATGTTATTCAATTCTGTGGTGAATCTGCTAGAATTGCTAAACACAGCGCTAAAGATAAACATAACATAGACCTGTGGTAGGCGTGCCTATTATTTACATTAAAATAGGAGATCATTGTTATCATGGCTTATGTGATATGGGTGCTAGTGCTAGTGTTATACATTATGACTTATATAAAGAAATTAAGCATGAAATTGCACCTGCTGAGTTAGAAGATATTGATGTTACAATTAAACTTGCCAATAGAGATACTATATCGCCAGTGGGAATTGTTAGATATGTTGAAGTCTTGTGTGGGAAAACTAAATATCCTGCTGATTTTCTTGTTCTTAGTTCCCCACAAGATAGCTTTTGTCTAATTATATTTGGTAGACCCTTTTTGTGCTACTATTGGATATACTCTTGATGATCTTAAGGGCATTAGTCCCACTCTATGTCAACATAAAATAAATTTGGAAGAAGATGCCAAACCGGTTCGTGATCATCAATGAAGGCTTAATCCTAAGATGAAAGAAGTGGTAAGAAATGAAATACTAAAAGCTTACGGAGGCAGGTATAATTTATCCTGCTGTTGATAGTCGGTGGGTAAGTCCTGCTCATTGTGTCCCTAAGAAGGGAGGTGTTACCGCTGCGTTCCTAATGATAAAGATGAATTGATTCCACAAAGAATTATTACAGGTTATAGGATGGTAATTGATTTCGCAAATTAAATAAAGCTACTAAGAAAGATCATTACCCTTACCTTTTATTGATCAAATGCTAGAAAGATTATGCAAACATACACATTATTGCTTCCTAGATGGTTATTCTGGTTTCTCTCAAATATCTGTGTCGGCTAGGGATCAATCAAAGACTACTTTTACATGCCCTTTTGGTACTTTTGCTTATAGACGTATGCCTTTTGGTTTATGTAATGCACCTGCTACCTTTCAAAGATGCATGATGGCTATATTCTCTGACTTTTGTGAAAAGATTTGTGAGGTTTTCATGGACGACTTTTCAGGCTATGGATCCTCTTTTGCTGATTGCTTGAGCGATCTTGATCGAAGTTTTGCGTAGATGTGAAGAAACTAATCTTGTCTTGAATTGGGAAAAGTGCCACTTTATGGTTAATGAAGGTGTTGTCTTGGGGCATAAAGTTTCTGAAAGAGGTATTGAAGTTGATAAAGCCAAAGTTGATGCTATTGAAAAGATGCCATGTCCCAAGGACATGAAAGCTATAAGAAGTTTCCTTGGTCACGCCGGATTTTATAGGAGGTTCATTAAGGACTTCTCAAAAATTTCTCGGCCTCTGACTAATTTATTACAAAAAGATATACCATTTGTCTTTTATGATGATTGTGTAGAAGCATTTGAAATACTTAAGAAAGCATTGATCTCTGCACCTATTTTTCAACCACCTGATTGGAATTTACCCTTTGAAATTATGTGTGATGCTAGTGATTATCTTGTGGAGGTGCTGTTCTAGGGCAAATAGTTGATAAGAAATTAAATGTTATCCATTATGCTAGTAAGACTCTGGACAATGCTCAAAGAAACTATGCTACTACTGAAAAAGAATTCTTAGCAGTTGTATTTGCATGTGATAAGTTTAGACCTTATATTGTTGATTCTAAAGTAAATATTCACACTGATCATGTTGCTATTAAATATTTGATGGAAAAGAAAGATGCTAAACCTAGACTTGTTAGATGGGTTCTCTTGCTACAAGAATTTGATTTGCATATTGTTGATAGAAAGGGAGCTGAGAACCCCGTTGCAGACAGCTTGTCTAGGTTAGAAAATGTTCTTGATGACCCACTACCTATTGATGATAGCTTTCCCGATGAACAATTAAATGTCATAAGTACTTCTCGTAGTACTCCATGGTATGCTGATTATGCTAATTACATTGTTGCTAAATTTATACCACCTAGTTTCACATACCAGCAAAAGAAAAAGTATTTCTATGATTTGAGACATTACTTTTGGGATGACCCACATCTTTATAAAGAAGGAGTAGATGGTGCTATTAGACGTTATGTACCTGAGCATGAACAGGAACAGATCCTACGCAAGTGTCACTCCGAAGCTTATGCAGGACACCACGTTGGGGATAGAACTGCACATAAGGTATTGCAATCTGGTTTTTATTGGCCTACTCTCTTCAAGGATGCCCGTAAGTTTGTCTTATCTTGTGATGAATGTCAAAGAATTGGTAATATTAGTAGACGTCAAGAAATGCCTATGAATTATTCACTTGTTATCGAACCATTTGATGTGTGGGGCTTTGATTATATGGGACCTTTTCCTGCCTCCAATGGATATACACATATTTTAGTTGTTGTTGATTACGTTACTAAGTGGGTAGAAGCTATTCCAACTAGTAGTGCTGATCATAACACCTCTATTAAAATGCTTAAAGAAGTTATTTTTCCGAGGTTTGGAGTCCCTAGATATTTAATGACTCATGGTGGTTCACATTTTATTCATGGTGCTTTCCGTAAAATGCTTGCTAAATATGATGTTAATCATAGAATTGCATCTCCATATCACCCATGATCTAGTGGTCAAGTAGAATTGAGTAATAGAGAACTCAAATTAATTTTGCAAAAGACTGTCAATAGGTCTAGAAAGAATTGGTCCAAGAAACTTGATGATGCATTATGGGCCTATTGAACTGTATATAAAAATCATATGGGTATGTCTCTGTATAAAATGGTCTATGGAAAAGCATGTCACTTACCTCTCGAACTAGAGCATAAGGCTTATTGGGCTATTAAAGAACTCAACTATGATTTCAAACTTGCCGGTGAGAAGAGGTTATTTGACATTAGCTCACTTGATGAATGGAGAACCCAAGCTTATGAAAATGCCAAGTTGTTTTAAAGAAAAGTTAAAAGATGGCATGATAAAAAGGATACAAAAGCGTGAGTTCAATGTAGGTGATTATGTATTGCTATACAACTCTTATTTAAGATTTTTGCAGAAAACTTCTCTCTAAATGGGAAGGACCCTACGTTGTCGAGGAGGTCTATCGTTCGGTGCCATAAAAATCAATAATTTCAAGGCACAAATCCGAAGGTGGTAAACGGTCAAAGAATCAAACATTATATCTCAGGTAATCCCATAAATGTTGAAACCAATGTTATTGAAACCGTAACCCCGGAGGAATACATAAGGGACACTTTACCCAACGTTTCAGACTCCGAAAAGGAGTAGGTATGTGGTACGGTAAGTAAACCGACTCCAAAACAATTTTTAAGGCAATATTTCTCCGCTTTGGAATATTTAGAACAATAGAACAATAAGTAGCAGTCCGGGAAGGACACGAGGCCCATGGGTGGAGGCGCGCCTCTACACCCCTGGCGCCCCTACCTCGTGGGCACCTCGTGTGCCTTCCGGACTCCGTTTTCTTCTTGCACGATACGTATTTTGGTCGGTAAAAATTCATTATATATTCTCCCGAAGGTTTTGACTCCGTATCACACAAATATCCTCTGCTTTTGTTTCAAGCTATCCTCTGCAGGTTAGATCAACATGTCGCCTCAAGATTCAGAGGAGGATTGCCCGGCTTCTTACCGCCTTTAGATAAAAACATATTCAAGGATACCTATCCATATATATGGTACCCCGATGAGGAAGATGAAGATGAACCAATTCCCCCTCGCTTCAAGCAAGAAAGCAAAGAGGCATTATGCAAAAGGATAATAAAGCTTGAGATCGAGAATGGTGAGTTGAGGATTGATAATTTCACCCTCAAACGCAAGTTGGAGAAAGAGAAGGGCAAGCCCGCATCATCGACAACACCTCCACCTTCTTCACCAACAACAAAGGAGACATAATCACATGGGTATGGGCACCCCCCTTGGCAACTGCCAAGCTTGGGGGAGGTGCCCCGGTATCGTATCACAATCACATCTCCTATCTTTACCGTTTTTCTTAGTTCGATCCTGTTAGTAGTATCTTGATCTAGTAGAATAAAGTTTATGGCATGATCTAGTTTTGAGTTTTGCTTTATGATCTCTCTATGTAATCGAGTCCGTGAGCTATATAATAAAGATTAGTGTAGAGTCAAGGGCTTGATTGTTTTGCCATGATCTTGAGTGACTAAAAGAATAGAGAAAAAGAATAAAAAGAAACAAAGAGTTCATATTGATCTTATTGAGAGTAATGACTTCACATAGAAGAGTATGATGATTAAAAGTTGTTGGGAGTTGGCAAACATAGTTTTGGTCATCGTTGCAATTAATAGGAAGTAATAAGGAAAGAGAGGTTTCACATATAGATATACTATTATTGACATCTTTTATGACATGCTAAAGAGTTGATGTTGGACAAGGAAGACAACGTAATGAGTTACGTTTTCTTATATCTGAGATAAAGTATATTGTCATGGATCATCCAACATGTTGAGCTTGCCTTTCCCCCTCATGCTAGCCAAATTCTCGCACCAAGTAGAGATACTACTTGTGCTTCCAAAAACCCTTAAACCAGTTTTGCCATGAGAGTCCACCATATCTACCTATGGATTGAGTAAGATCCTTCAAGTAAGTTGTCATCGGTGCAAGGCAATAAAAATTTCTCTCTAAATATGTATGATTGATTGGTGTGGGAGAAATAAGCTTTATACGATCTTGTGATGTGGAAGAAATAAAAGCGGACTGCATAATAAAGGTTCATATCACAAGGGCAATATAAAGTGACGTTCTTCGCATTAAGATTTTGTGCATCCAACTATAAAAGCACATGGCAACCTCTCGCTTCCCTCTCTGAAGGGCCTATCTTTTATTATTATCCTCTACCTTATGCAAGAGTCATGGTGATCTTCACCTTTCCTTTTTACATTTTATCCTTTGGCAAGCACAAAGGTGTTGGAAAGATCCTGATTGATATATCTAATTAGATGTAGGGGGCATGAGTTATTATTGTTGACATTACCCTTGAGGTAAAATGTTGGGAGGCGAAACTATAACCCCCTATCTTTCTCTGTGTCCGATTAAAATTCCGTAACCACAAGTATCGCGTGAGTGTTAGCAATTATGAAGGACTAAATGGTAGTTGAGTATGTGGACTTGCTATTAAGCTCTGACATAGACTCTTTCTGATGTTATGATAAATTGCAATTGCTTCAATGACTGAGATTATAGTTTGTTGGTTCTCAATAAAGTTTATGATTCGTACTTTGCATTGTGAATGGATTATTACTTGAACATAAGAAATCATATGGCAATGCCTATATATGTTGCTGTTATGAGAATAATCATGATGCCTTCATGTCCATATTTTATTTTTATCGACGCCTCTACCTCTAAACATGGGGACATATTTATCGTTGTCAGCTTTTCGCTTGAGGACAAGCGAGGTCTAAGCTTGGGGGAGTTGATACGTCCATTTTGCATCATGCTTTTATATCGATATTTATTGCATTATGGGCTATTATTATACATTATGTCACAATACTTATGTGTATTCTCTCTTATTTTACACGGTTTACATAAGGAGGGAGAATGTTGGTAGCTGGAATTCTGGACTGGAAAAGGAGCAAATATTAGAGACCTATTCTGCACAACTCCAAAAGTCGTGAAACTCCATGGATTATCTTACAATAAATAATAAAAAATCCTCGGCAAAGATGAAGGCCGGGGGCCTACCACAATCCACGAGGTGGGGCGCCCCCTAGGCGTGCCCCTCGTTGGAAATATGCCCTAGAGGCAATAATAAAATAGTTATTATTATATTTCCTTGTTCATGATAATTGTCTATTGTTCATGCTATAATTGTATTAATCTGAAACCGTAATACATGTGTGAATACATATACCACAACATGTCACTAGTGAGCCTCTAGTTGACTAGCTCGTTGATCTACAGATGGTCATGGTTTCCTGACCATGGACATTAGATGTCATTGATAGCGGGATCACATCATTAGGGAATGATGTGATGGACAAGACCCAATCCTAAGCGTAGCACAAATATCGTGTAGTTCGTTTGCTAAAGCTTTTCTAATGTCAAGTATCATTTCCTTAGACCATGAGATTGTGCAACTCCCGGATACCGTAGGAATGCTTTGGGTGTACCAAACACCACAACGTAACTGCGTGGCTATAAAGGTACACTACAGGCATCTCCGAAAGTGTATGTTGTCTTGGCACGAATTGAGACTGGGATTTGTCACTCCGTATGACGGAGAGGTATCTCTGGGCCCACTCAGTAATGCATCACCATAATGAGCTCAATGTGACTAAGTAGTTAGTCAAGGGATCATGCATTACGGAACGAGTAAAGTGACTTGCCGGTAACAAGATTGAACGAGGTATTGGGATATCGGCGATCGAATCTCGGTCAAGTAACGTACCGATTGACAAAGGGAATTGTATATGGGATTGCTTGAATCCTTGACATCGTGGTTCATCCGATGAGTTCATCGTGGAACATGTGGGAGCCAACATGGGTATCCAGATCCCGCTGTTGGTTATTGGCCAGAGAGCTGTCTCGGTCATGTCTGCATGATTGCCGAACCCGTAGGGCCTACACACTTAAGGTTCGGTGACGCTAGAGTTGTTGTGGGAAATAGTATGTGGATACCGAAGGTAGTTCGGAGTCCCGGATGAGATCCCGGATGCACGAGGAGTTCCGGAATGGTTCGGCGGTGAAGATTGATATATTGGACGATAGGTATTGGAGTCCGGAAGTGTTCACTGGGGTACGGGGCTATGGCGGCATGACCGAAAGGTGTTTTGGGAGCCCCGACAAGTGTTGGAGGGCCTCATGGGCCAAGGGGAAGGGCAAACCAGCCCACTATAAGTGGTGCGCCCCCCACACCCTTTCCCACGTTACTTGGGGAGGTGGGGCGCCTCCACCTGGCTTGGGAGGCAAGCCTCCACATGCTTGGCTTGGGGGGCAAGTCTCCCTAGGATTTTCCCTAGGCAATCTGCTTGGCCGCCGCCCCCTAGGGGAAACCCTAGGGCGCCTCCCCCTCTCCCCTTGCCCCTATATATAGTGGAGGGGTGGGAGGGCAGCCGCACCTCTTCCCTGGCGCAGCCCCCTCCCTCCTCCAACACCTCCTCCTCCTCCGTAGTGCTTGGCGAAGCCTGCCGGAGAACCACGAGCTCCATCGCCACCACGCCGCCCGTCTTGGAGTTTTCCTTCAACTTCTCCCTATCCCCTTGCCGGATCAAGAAGGAGACGCCCCGGGCTGTACGTGTGTTGAACGCGGAGGCGCCGTCTGCTCAGCCGCTTAGATCGGAATCGACCGCATGATCTGAATCGCTGCGTGTACGACTCCACCAACCGCGTTCTTGTAACGCTTCAAGATCGCGATCTTCAAGGGTATGAAGATGCACTCCCTCTCTCTCTTGTTGCTAGTCTCTCCATAGATTGATCTTGGTGATGCGTAGAAAATTTTGAATTTCTCGCCACGTTCCCCAACACCCCCTACCTCGTGGGCCCCCACAGGTGGCTCTCCGATGCCCATCTTCCGCTATATGAGGTCTTTTCGTCGAGAAAAAAAAACAGAAGCAACCTTTCGATGAAACTCCGCTGCCCACGACGCTGAACCTTGGCGGAACCAATCTAGGGCTCTCGCAGAGCTCTGCCAGGGACACTTCCCTCCGGGAGGGGGAAATCATCGCCATCATCATCACCAATGCTCCTCTCATCGGGAGAGGGCAATCTCCATCAACATCTTCACCAGCACCATCTCCTCTCAAAACCCTAGTTCATCTCTTGTATCCAATTCTTGTCTCAATGTCCGGATTGGTACTAGTAGGTTGCTAGTAGTGTTGATTACTCCTTGTAGTTGATGCTAGTTGGTTTATTTGGTGGAAGATCATATGTTCAGATCCTTTATGCATATTATTACCCTTCTCGATTATGAACATGAATATGCTTTGTGAGTAGTTACATTTGTTCCACGAGGACATGGGAGAAGTCTTGCTATTAGTAGTCATGTGAATTTGGTATCCGTTCGATATTTTGATGAGATGTATGTTGTCTAGCCTCTAGTGGTGTTATGTGAACGTCGACTACATAACACTTCACCATTATTTGGGCCTAGAGGAAGGCATTGGGAAGTAATAAGTAGATGATGGGTTGCTAGAGTGATGTAAGCTTAAACCCTAGTTTATGCGTTGTTTCGTAAGGGGCTGATTTGGATCCATATGTTTCATGCTATGGTTAGGTTTACCTTAATACTTTTGTTAGTAGTTGCGGATGCTTGCAATAGAGGTTAATCATAAGTGGGATGTTTGTTCAAGTAAGAACAGCACCCAAGCACCAGTCCACCCACATATCAAATTATCAAAGTACCGAACGCGAATCATATGAACATGATGAAAACTAGCTTGACGATATTCCCATGTGTCGTCGGGGCGCTTTTCCTATTATAAGAGTTTGTCCAGTTTGTCCTTTGCTACAAAAAAAGGATTGGGCCACCTTGCTGCACTTTATTTACTTTTGTTACTTGTTGCTCGTTACAAATTATCCTATCACATAACTATCTGTTACTACTTATTTCAATACTTGCAGAGAATACCTTGCTGAAAACCGCTTATCATTTCCTTCTGCTCCTCGTTGGGTTCGACACTCTTACTTATCGAAAGGACTACGATAGATCCCCTATACTTGTGGGTCATCAAGACTCTTTTTTAAAGGCGCCGCTGTCGGGAGTGAAGCGCCTTTGGTAGGTGGAATTTGGTAAGGAAAATTTTATATAGTGTGCTGAAATTTCATCGTCACTTGTTACTATGGAAAGTAATCCTCTGAGGGGCTTGTTCGGTATCTTCACCCGGCCCAAGATGAAAGCAAAGAGTTGCTCCTCAACCTACTGAACCTATTGAAAATGAAACTCCTTTTGAAGTTCCTTGGGTATGATGGAAAAACTGCTAGCTAATCCTTTTGTAGGAGATGGAACAAAGCATCCTAATGAGCACCTAATATATGTGGATGAAGTTTGTGGACTATTTAAGCTTGCGGGTATACCCGATGATGTTGTTAAGAAGAAGGTCTTCCCTTTATCTTTTGAAGGGAGATGCATTGACATGGTATAGGCTATGTGATGATACGAGATCATGGAACTACAAAAGATTGAAATTGGAATTTCATCAAAAATATTATCCTCTGCATCTTGTTCATCGTGATCGCAACTATATATATAATTTTTGGCCTTGTGAAGGAGAAAGCATCGCTCAAGCTTGGGGGAGGCTTAAATCAATGTTATATTCATGCCCCAATCATGAGTTCTCGAGAGAAATAATTATTCAAAGTTTTTATGCTCGGCTTTCTCATAATAATCAAACCATGCTCGATACTTCTTGTCAAGGCTCTTTTATGATGAAGACTATTGAATTCGGATGGAATCTATTGGATAGAATTAAACGCAACTCAAGATTGGGACCTCGACGAAGGTAAGGAGTCGTATGACACCTAAGTTTGATTGTGTTAAATCTTTATGGATACCCGATATTTTCCGCAAGTTTAGCACTAAATATGGACTTGACTCGAGATAGTAGCTTCTTTACGTGAATCTTTTGCTACTTATGTTGATCTCCCCAAGGAGAAGTGGTTTAAATATCATCCTCCCATAGAAGTAAAAGTAGCTGCACCTATTAAAGTTGAAGAAAAGACCGTCACTTATAATGATCCTGTTGTTTCCTACTTCTTATGTTGAGAAACCACCCTTTCCTGTTAGAATAAAGGATCATGCTAAAGCTTCAATCGTGGTTAAGTAAAAGCAATGTTAGAACTTATACACCTCTGAGCAAGTCAAAGTAGAACCTAATATTGCTATTGTTAAAGATCTCTTGTCCGATAATATTGATGGGCATGTTATTCAATTCTGTGGTGAATCTGCTAGAATTGCTAAACACGCGCTAAAGATAAACATAGACACCTGTGGTAGGCGTGCACTGTTATTTCTGTTAAAATAGGAGATCATTGTTATCATGGCTTATGTGATATGGGTGCTAGTGCTAGTGTTATACCTTATGACTTATATAAAGAAATTAAGCATGAAATTGCACTGCTTTGAGTTAGAAGATATTGATGTTACAATTAAACTTGCCAATAGAGATACTATATCGCCAGTGGGAATTGTTAGATATGTTGAAGTCTTGTGTGGGAAAACTAAATATCCTGCTGATTTTCTTGTTCTTAGTTCCCCACAAGATAGCTTTTGTCTAATTATATTTGGTAGACCCTTTTTGAACACCGTTAATGCTAAGATAGACTGCAAAAGAATGTTGTTACTATTGGCTTGGATGATATGATTCATGAGTTTAATTTCTCTAAATTTAGTAAACAACACCGTGAAGAGGAATTGCTTAGTAAGGATGAAAATATTAGTCTTGCTTCTATTGCCGTACCTCCTAGTGATCCTCTAGAACATTATTTGCTAGACCATGAAAATGATATGTTTATGAATGAAAGAAGGGAAATAGATGAAGTATTCTTTAAACAGAACCTATTCTCAAACATAATTTGCTGTTGAAATCCTAGGGGATCCTCCTCCACCCAAGGGTGATCCCATGTTTGAGCTTAAACCGTTGCCCGATAATCTTAAATATGCTTATCTTGATGAAAAGAAAATATATCATGTTATTATTAGTGCTAACCTTTCAGAGCATGAAGAAGAGATATTATTGAAAACTCCAAGAAGCACCGCGGCTACTATTGGATATACTCTTGATGATCTTAAGGGCATTAGTCCCACTCTATGTCAACATAAAATAAATTTGGAAGAAGATGCCAAACCGGTTCGTGATCATCAATGAAGGCTTAATCCTAAGATGAAAGAAGTGGTAAGAAATGAAATACTAAAGCTTCTGGAGGCAGGTATAATTTATCCCGCTGTCGATAGTCGCTGGGTAAGTCCTGTTCATTGTGTCCCTAAGAAGGGAGGTATTACTGTCGTTCCTAATGATAAAGATGAATTGATTCCACAAAGAATTATTACAGGTTATAGGATGGTAATTGATTTCCGCAAATTAAATAAAGCTACTAAGAAAGATCATTACCCCTTACCTTTTATTGATCAAATGCTAGAAAGATTATGCAAACATACACATTATTGCTTCCTAGATGGTTATTCTGGTTTCTCTCAAATACCGTGGTCGGCTAGGGATCAATCAAAGACTACTTTTTTACATGCCCTTTTGGTACTTTTGCTTATAGACGTATGCCTTTTGGTTTATGTAATGCACCTGCTACCTTTCAAAGATGCATGATGGCTATATTCTCCTAATTTTGTGAAAAGATTTGTGAGGTTTTCATGGACGACTTTTTTCCGCTCTATGGATCCTCTTTTGATGATTGCTTGAGCAATCTTGATCGAAGTTCTTGCAGAGATGTGAAGAAACTAATCTTGTCTTGAATTGGGAAAAGTGCCACTTTATGGTTAATGAAGGTGTTGTCTTGGGGCATAAAGTTTCTGAAAAGAGGTATTGAAGTTGATAAAGCCAAAGTTGATGCTATTGAAAAGATGCCATGTCCCAAGTACATCAAAGGTATAAGAAGTTTCCTTGGTCACGCCGGATTTTATAGGAGGTTCATTAAGGAATTCTCAAAGATTTCCCGTCCTCTAACTAATTTATTACAAAAAGATTTAACATTTGTCTTTTATGATGATTGTGTAGAAGCATTTGAAATACTTAAGAAAGCATTGATCTCTGCACCTATTTTTCAACCACCTGATTGGAATTTACCCTTTGAAATTATGTGTGATGCTAGTGATTATGCTGTAGGTGCTGTTCTAGGGCAAATAGTTGATAAGAAATTAAATGTTATCCATTATGCTAGTAAGACTCTGGACAATGCTCAAAGAAACTATGATGCTACTAAAAAAGAATTCTTAGCAGTTGTATTTGCATGTGATAAGTTCAGACCTTATATTGTTGATTCTAAAGTAACTATTCACACTGATCATGTTGCTATTAAATATTTGATGGAAAAGAAAGATGCTAAACCTAGACTTGTTAGATGGGTTCTCTTGCTACAAGAATTTGATTTGCATATTGTTGATAGAAAGGGAGCCGAGAACCCGTTGCGCATGTTTTGTCTAGGCTAGAAAATGTTCTTGATGACCCACTACCTATTAATGATAGCTTCCCCGATGAACAATTAAATGTCATAAGTACTTCTCGTAGTACTCCTTGGTATGCTGATTTTGCTATTATATTGTTGCTAAGTTTATACCACCTAGTTTCACATACTAGCAAAAGAAAAAGTAATTCTATGATTTGAGGCATTACTTTTGGGATGACCCACATCTTTATAAAGAAGGAGTAGATGGTGTTATTAGACGTTGTGTACCTGAGCATGAACAGGAACAGATCCTACGCAAGTGTCACTCCGAAGCTTATGCAGGACACCACGTTGAGATAGAAGCGCACATAAGGTATTGCAATCTGGTTTTTATTGGCCTACTCTCTTCAAGGATGCCCGTAAGTTTGTCTTATCTTGTGATGAATGTCAAAGAATTGGTAATATTAGTAGACGCCAAGAAATGCCTATGAATTATTCACTTGTTACTTGAACCATTTGATGTGTGGGGCTTTGATTATATGGGACCTTTTCACTGCCTCCAATGGATATACACATATTTTAGTTCTTTGTTGATTACGTTACTAAGTGGGTAGAAGCTATTCCAACTAGTAGTGTCGATCATAACACCTCTATTAAAATGCTTAAAGAAGTTATTTTTCCGAGGTTTGGAGTCCCTAAATATTTAATGACTGATGGTGGTTCACATTTTATTCATGGTGCTTTCCGTAAAATGCTTGCTAAATATGATGTTAATCATAGAATTGCATCTCCATATCACTTACATGTCTAGTGGTCAAGTAGAATTGAGTAATAGAGAACTCAAATTAATTTTGCAAAAAGACTGTCAATAGGTCTAGAAAGAATTGGTCCAAGAAACTTGATGATGCATTATGGGCCTATTGAACTGTATATAAAAATCATATGGGTATGTCTCTGTATAAAATGGTCTATGGAAAAGCATGTCACTTACCTCTCGAACTAGAGCATAAGGCTTATTGGGCTATTAAAGAACTCAACTATGATTTCAAACTTGCCGGTGAGAAGAGGTTATTTGACATTAGCTCACTTGATGAATGGAGAACCCAAGCTTATGAAAATGCCAAGTTGTTTAAAGAAAAAGTTAAAAGATGGCATGATAAAAGGATACAAAAGCGTGAGTTCAATGTAGGTGATTATGTATTGCTATACAACTCTTATTTAAGATTTTTTGCAGGAAAACTTCTCTCTAAATGGGAAGGACCCTACGTTGTCGAGGAGGTCTATCGTTCCGGTGCCATAAAAATCAATAATTTCGAAGGCACAAATCCGAAGGTGGTAAACGGTCAAAGAATCAAACATTATATCTCAGGTAATCCCATAAATGTTGAAACCAATGTTATTGAAACCGTAACCCCGGAGGAATACATAAGGGACACTTTCCAGAACGTTTGGACTCGAAAAGGAATCGGTATGTGGAACGATAAGTAAACCGACTCCAAAACAATTTTTAAGGCACTATTTCTCCGTTTTGGAATATTTAGAACAATAAGTCGCAGGCCGGGAAGGACACCAGGGCCCCACGAGGGTGGAGGGCGCGCCCGACCCCCCGGGGTGCGCCCCCCTACCTCGTGGGCACCCCGTGTGCCTTCCCGAACTCCGCTTTCTTGCACGACACGTATTTTGGTTGGTAAAAATTCATTATATATTCTCCCGGTTTTGACTCCGTGATCACGCAAATATCCTCTGCTTTTTGTTTCAAGCTATCCTCTGCGTGTTAGATCAACATGTCGCCTCAAGATTCGAGGAGGATTGCCCAGTTTCTTACCGGCCTTTAGATAAAAAACATATTCAAGGATACCTATCCATATATATGGTACCCGATGAGGAAGATGAAGATGAACCAATTCCCTCGCTTCAAGCAAGAAAGCAAAGAGGCATTATGCAAAGGATAATAAAGCTTGAGATCGAGAATGGTGAGTTGAGGATTGATAATTTCACCCTCAAACGCAAGTTGGAGAAAGAGAAGGGCAAGCCCGCATCATCGACAACACCTCCACCTTCTTCACCAACAACAAAGGAGACATAATCACATGGGTATGGGCACCCCCCTTGGCAACTGCCAAGCTTGGGGGAGGTGCCCCAGATCGTGATCACAATCACATCTCCTATCTTTACCGTTTTTCTTAGTTCGATCCTGTTAGTAGTATCTTGATCTAGTAGAATAAAGTTTATGGCATGATCTAGTTTTGAGTTTTGCTTTATGATCTCTATGTAATCGAGTCCGTGAGCTATATAATAAAAGATTAGTGTAGAGTCAAGGGCTTGATTGTTTTTCCATGATCTTGAGTGAATAAAAGAATAGAGAAAAAGAATAAAAAGAAACAAAGAGTTCATATTGATCTTATTGAGAGTAATGACTTCACATAGAAGAGTATGATGATTAAAAGTTGTTGGGAGTTGGCAAACATAGTTTTGGTCATCGTTGCAATTAATAGGAAGTAATAAGGAAAGAGAGGTTTCACATATAGATATACTATTATTGACATATTTTATGATTGTGAGCACTCATTAAAATATGACATGCTAAAGAGTTGATGTTGGACAAGGAAGACAACGTAATGAGTTATGTTTTATTATATCCGAGATAAAGTATATTGTCATGGATCATCCAACATGTTGAGCTTGCCTTTCCCCCTCATGCTAGCCAAATTCTCAGCACCAAGTAGAGATACTACTTGTGCTTCCAAAAACCCTTAAACCAGTTTTGCCATGAAAGTCCACCATATCTACCTATGGATTGAGTAAGATCCTTCAAGTAAGTTGTCATCGGTGCAAGGCAATAAAAATTGCTCTCTAAATATGTATGATTGATTGGTGTGGGGAAATAAGCTTTATACGATCTTGTGATGTCAAGAAATAAAAGCGACGAATTTGCATAATAAAGGTTCATATCACAAGGGGCAATATAAAGTGACGTTCTTTCGCATTAAGATTTTGTGCATCCAACTATAAAAGCACATGGAAACCTCTGGTTCCCTCTGCGAAGGGCCTATCTTTTATTATTATCCTCTACCTTATGCAAGAGTCATGGTGATCTTCACCTTTCCTTTTTACATTTTATCCTTTGGCAAGCACAGTGTGTTGGAAAGATCCTGATTGATATATCTAATTAGATGTAGGGGGCATGAGTTATTATTGTTGACATTACCCTTGAGGTAAAAGGTTGGGAGGCGAAACTATAACCCCTATCTTTCTCTCAGATCCGATTAAAACTCCGTAACCACAAGTATCGCGTGAGTGTTAGCAATTATGAAGGACTAAATGGTAGTTGAGTATGTGGACTTGCTATTAAGCCTCGACATAGACTCTTTTCGATGTTATGATAAATTGCGCTTGCTTCAATGACTGAGATTATAGTTTGTTGGTTCTCAATAAAGTTTATGATTCGTACTTTGCATTGTGAATGGATTATTACTTGAACATAAGAAATCATATGGCAATGCCTATATATGTTGCTGTTATGAGAATAATCATGATGCCTTCATGACCATATTTTATTTTTATCGACGCCTCTACCTCTAAACATGGGGACATATTTATACGTTTATCGACTTTTCGCTTGAGGACAAGCGAGGTCTAAGCTTGGGGGAGTTGATACGTCCATTTTGCATCATGCTTTTATATCGATATTTATTGCATTATGGGCTATTATTATACGTTATGTCACAATACTTATGCGTATTCTCTCTTATTTTACAAGGTCTACATAAGGAGGGAGAATGCCGCACTGGAATTAAAATTTGGAAAAGGAGCAAATATTAGAGACCTATTCAGCACAACTCCAAAAGTCCCGAAACTCCACGGAATATCTTACAATAAATAATAAAAATCCTCGCTAAAGATGAAGGCAGGGCCCACACCACAATCACGAGGTGGGGGCGCCCCCCCCTCCTAGGGCGCGCCCCCTGTTGCAAATATGCCCTAGAGGCAATAATAAAATAGTTATTAATATATTTCCTTGTTCATGATAATTCTCTATTGTTCATGCTATAATTGTATTAACTGGAAACCGTAATACATGTGTGAATACATATACCACAACATGTCCCTAGTGAGCCTCTAGTTGACTAGCTCGTTGATCAATAGATGGTCATGGTTTCCTGACCATGGACATTAGATGTCATTGATAGCGGGATCACATCATTAGGAGAATGATCAGATGGAAAAGACCCAATACTAAGCGTAGCAAAAAGATCATATACTTCGTTTGCTAAAGATTTTCTAAAGTCAAATATCAATTCCTTAGACCATGAGATTGTGCAACTCCGGATACCGTAGGAATGCTTTGGGTGTACCAAACGTCACAACGAATCGGGTGGCTATAAACGTACACCTCTGAGGCATCTCCTAAAGTGTATGTTGGGTTGGTACGAATTGAGGCTGGATTTGTCACTCCGTATGACGGAGAGGTATCTCTGGGCCCACTCGGTAATGTATCATCATAATGAGCTCAATATGACTAAGTATTTAGTCATGGGATCATGCATTATGGAACGAGTAAAGTGACTTGCCGGTAACAAGATTGAACGAGGTATTGGGATATCGACGATCAAATCTCGGGCAAGTAACGTACCGATTGACAAAGGGAATTGTATACGGGATTGCTTGAATCCTTGACATCGTGGTTCATTCGATGAGATCATTGTGGAACATGTGGGAGCCAACATGGGTATCCAGATCCCGCTGTTGGTTATTGGCCAGAGAGCTGTCTCGGTCATGTCTGCATGAATCCCGAACCTGTAGGGTCTACACACTTAAGGTTCGGTGACGCTAGAGTTGTTATGGGAAATAGTATGTGGATACCGAAGGTAGTTAGGAGTCCCGGATGAGATCCCGGACGTCATGAGGAGTTCCAGAATGGTTCGGTGGTGAAGATTTATATATTGGACGAAGGGTATTGGAGTCCGGAAGTGTTCTGAGGGTACCAGGCTATGGCCAGCATGACCGAAAGGTGTTTTGGGAGCCCCGGCTAGTGTTGGAGGGCCTCATGGGCCAAAGGGGAAGGGGCAAACCAGCCCACTAAGGGGTGGTGCGCCCCCCACACCCTTTCCCATGTTACTTGGGGAGGTGGGGCGCCTCCACTTGGCTTTGGAGGCAAGCCTCCACATGCTTGGCTTGGGGGGCAAGTCTCCCTAGGATTTTCCCTAGGGAGATCCAATGCTGGCCTTGACGCCGCCTAGGGGAAACCCTAGGGCGCCTCCCCTCTCCCTTGCCCCTATATATAGTGGAGGGGTGGGAGGGCAGCCGACCTCTTTCCCCGGGCGCAGCCCCTCCCTCCTCCAACACCTCCTCCTCCTCCGTAGTGCTTGGCGAAGCCCTGGGAGAACCACGAGCTCCATCGCCACCACGCCGCCGCGGTTGCTGGAGTTTTCCCACAACTTCTCCTCTCCCTTGCTGGATCAAGAAGGAGGAGACGTCCCGGCTGTACGTGTGTTGAACGCGGAGGCGCCCGTCAGATTCCGGGCGCTTAAGATCGGAATCGACCGCGATCTGAATCGCGCTGCAGTATGCGATCCACCAACCGTTCTTATGGTAACGCTTCCGCATCGCGATCTTCAAGGGTATGAAGGTGCACTCCTCTCTCTCGTTGCTAGTCTCTCCATAGATTGATCTTGGTGATGCGTAGAAAATTTTGAATTTCGCTACGTTTCCCCAACAAAGGCATCATGAGCTAGGTCTATGCGTAGTTTCTATCCACGAGTAGAACACAAGTTGTTGTGGGCGTCGATTTTGTCAATTTACTTGCCGTTACTAGTCTTATCTTGGTTGGCGGCATCGTGGGATGAAGCGTCCCGGACCAACCTTACATCGCACGCTTTACGTGAGACAGGTTCCACCGACCGACATGCACTAGTTGCATAAGGTGGCTAGCGGGTGTCCGTCTCTCCCACTTTAGCTCGGATCGTGATTCGATGAAAAGGGTCCTTATGAAGGGTAAATAGCAATTGGCATATCACGTTGTGGTTTTGGCGTAGGTAAGAAGCGTTCTTGCTAGAAACCTATAGCAGCCATCAAGAAAAACTTGCAACAACAATTAGAGGACGTCTAACTTGTTCTTTGACATATGTCGTGGTGATGTGATATGGCCAAAAGGATGTGATGAATGATATATATGTGATGTATGCGATTGATCATTTTCTTGTAATAGGAATCACGACTTGCATGTCGATGAGTATGAAAACCGGCAGGAGCCATAGGAGTTGTCTTAATTTATTGTATGACATGCGTGTCATTGAATAATGCCATGTAATTACTTTACTTTATTGCTAAACCGTTAGCCATAGTAGTAGAAGTAATAGTTGGCAAGACAACTTCATGAAGACACGATAATGGAGATCATGGTGTCATGCCGGTGATGATGATGATCATGGCGCCCCGAAGATGGAGATCAAAAGGAGCAAAATGATAGGCCATATCATGTCACTATTTGATTGCATGTGATGTTTATCATGTTTTTACATCTTATTTGCTTAGAACGACGGTAGCATAAATAAGATGATCCCTCGCTAAAATTTCCTCAAGAAAGTGTTCCCCTAAGCGTACACCGTTCTGCGAAGGTTCGTTGTCTCAAGCACCACGTGATGATCGGGTGTGATAGATTCTAACGTTCGAATACAACGGGTGTAAGCCAGATTTACACAAGCAAAACACTTAGGTTGACTTGACGAGCCTAGCATGTACGTACATGGCCTCGGAACACAAGAGACCGAAAGGTCGAACATGAGTCGATATAGCAGATACGATCAACATGAAGATGTTCACCGATGATGACTAGTCCTTCTCACGTGATGATCGGACACGGCCTAGTTGACTCAGATCATGTATCACTTAGATGACTAGAGGGATGTCAATCTGAGTGGGAGTTCATTAAATTAGACGAACTTAATTATCATGAACATAGTCAAAAGGTCTTTGCAAATTATGTCGTAGCTCACGCTTTGGTTCTACTGTTTTAGATATGTTCCTAGAGAAAAAATTTAGTTGAAAGTTGATAGTAGCAATTATGCGGACTGGGTCCGTAAACTGAGGATTGACCTCATTCATTGTCGCACGTAAGGCTTATGTCCTTAATGCACGCGGCTCAATGTGTCGTACCTCGAACGTTATGCATGGATGTTGCGAACATCTGACATACACGTTTTGATGACTACGTGATAGTTCAGTAATGTTAAACGGTTTAGAATTGAGGCACCGAAGACGATTTTGAAACGTCGCGGAACATATGAGATGTTCAAAGGGCTGAAATTGGGATTTCAGGCTCGTGCCCACGTCAAGAGGTATGAGACCTCTGACGAGTTTCTTAAACCTGCAAACTAAGGGAGAAAAGCTCAATCATTGAGCATGTGCTCAGATTGTCCTGAAAGTACTACAATCACTTGAATCGACCGGGAGTTAATCTTCCGGATGAGATAGTGATGGTTCTCCATAGTCACTGCCACCAAGCTATTAGAGCTTCGTGATGAACTATAACATATCAGGGATAGACATGATGATCCTTGAGCAATTCGCGATGTTTGACACCACAAACGTAGAAATCAAATAGGAGCATCAATTGTTGATGGTTGGTAAAACCACTAGTTTCAATAAGGGCAAGGGAAAGAAGGGATACTCCATGAAACGGCAAATCAGTTGCTGCTCTAGTCTAGAAACCCAGGGTTGAACCCAAACCCGAGACTAAGTGCTTCTGTAATGAGGGAACGGTCACTGAAGCAGAACTACCCTAGATACTTGGTAGATGAGAAGGCTGGCAAGGTTGACAGAAGTATATTGGATATACATTATATTAATGTGTACTTTACTAGTACTCCTAGTAGCACCAGGGTATTAGATACCGGTTCGGTTGCTAAGTGTTAGTAACTCGAAATAAAAGAGCTACGGAATAAACGGAGACTAGCTAAGGGTGAGATGACAATGTGTGTTGGAAGTATTTCCAAGGTTGATGTAATCAAGCATCGCATGCTCCCTCTACCATAGAGATTGGTGTTAAACCTAAATAATTGTTATTTGGTGTTTGCATTGAGCATAGACATGATGGGATTATGTTTATCGCAATACGGTTATTCATTTAAGGAGAATAATGGTTACTCTGCTTATTTGAATAATACCTTCAATGGTATTGCAGCACCTAAAAATGAATGGTTTATTGAATCTTGATCGTAGTGATACACATGTTCATGCCAAAAGATATAAGATAGTAATGCTAGTACCACATACTTGTGGCACTGCCATTTGAGTCAAATTGGTATAACACGCATGAGGAAGCTCCATGTTGATGGATCTTAGGACTCAGTCGTTTTTGAAAAGATTGAGACATGCGAACCATGTCTATTGGTATATATGCATGAAGAAACTCCATACAGATGGCTAGTTTGGACTCACTTGATTTTGAATCACTTGAGACATGCAAATCATACCACATGGGCAAGATGACTGAAAGGCCTCGTTTTCAGTGAGATGTAACAAGAAAGCAACTTGTTGGAAGTAATACATTTTGATGTGTGCGGTCAATGAGTCTTTGAGGCACGCAGTGGATATCGTTATGTTCTTACTTCACAGATGATTTGAGTAGATGCTAAGTATATTTACTTGATGGAACACAAGTCTGAATTATTGAAAGGTTCAAGTAATTTCAGAGTGAAGTCGAAGATTGTCGTGACAAGAGGATAAAATGTCTACGATATGATCATAGAGATGAATATCCGAGTTACGAGTTTGGTACACAACTAAGACCTTGTGGAAATTGTTTCATAACTAATACCGCCTAGAACACCATAGTGTGATGGTGTGTCCGAACATCATAACTGCACCCTATTGGATATGGTGCATACCATGATGTCTCTTATTGAATTACCACTATCGTTTATGGGTTAGGCATTAGAGACAACCACATTCACTTTAATAGGGCACCACGTAATTCCGTTGAGATGACACCGTATGAACTATGGTTTAGAGAAACCTAAGTCGCTGCTTTCTTAAAAGTTTGGGGCTGCAACGCTTATGTGGAAAAGTTTTAGCCTGATAAGCTCGAACCCAAAGCGGATAAATGCATCTTCATAGGACACCCAAAACAGTTGGGTATACCTCCTAATTCAGATCCGGAAGCAAAAGTGATTGTTTCTGGAAACGTGTCCTTTCTCGAGGAAATGTTTCTCTCGAAGGAATTGAGTGGGAGGATGGTGGAGACTTGATGAGGTTATTGAACCGTCACTTCAACTAGTATGTAGCAAAAGGACACGTGAAGTTGTTCTGTGGCGCCTACACCAATTGAAGTGGAAGCTGATCATGAAACTTTGATCAAGTCACTACAAAACCTCAGAGGTCGACAAGGATGCGTACTACTTGAGTGGTACTTAATCCTGTCTTGGAGGTCATGTTGCTAGACAACAATGAACCTACGAGCTATGGAGAAGTGATGGTGGGCCCGGATTCCGACAAATGGCTCGAGGCCATAAAATCCGAGAGAGGATCCATGTATGAAAACAAAGTGTAGACTTTGGAAGAACTACTTGATGGTCGTAAGGCTGTTGGGTAATGATGGATTCTAAAAGGAAGATGCACAATGATGGTATATGTGTCACCATTAAGAAAGCTTGACTTGTCGCTAAGATGTTTTCCGACAAGTTCAAGGAGTTGACTACGGTGAGACTTTCTCACTCATAGCGATGCTAAGAGTCTGTTGGAGTTGTATTAGCAATTACTGCATTATTTATGAAATCTTGCACATAGGATGTCAAAACATTGTTTCCTTGACAATTTTCTTGAGGAAAGGTTGCATGTGATACAACCAGAAGGTTTTTGTCAATCCTAAAAGATGCTAACAAGCATGCAAAGCTCCAGCAATCCTTCTAAGGACTGGAGTAAGCATCTCGGAGTTGGATTATACACTTTGATGAGATGATCAAAGATTTTGGGTTTATGCAAAGTTTATGAGAAACTTGTATTTCTAAAGAAGTGAGTGGGAGCACTATAAAATTTCTCGATGAGTATATGTTGTAAACATATTGTTGATCGTAAATGATGTAGAATTCTGGAAAGCATATAGGGTTATTTGAAAAGTGTTTTTCAGGGGAAAACCTGGATTAAGCTACTTGAATATTGAGCATCAAGATCTATAAGGATAGATCAAAATCGCTTGATAGTACTTTCAAATGAGTACGCACCGTGACAAGATTTTGAAGGAGTTCAAAATAGATCGGCAGAGAAGGAGTTCTTGGCTGTGTTATAAGGTGTGAGTATAGAGTAAGACTCAAGACCTGACCACAGCGGAAAGAGAGAGAAAGGATGAAGGTCGCCCCCTATGCTTTAGACGTAGGCTCCACAAGATGTTGCTGTCAGGTACCGCACCTAAAGTGTGCCTTGCCATGAGTCACTAAGGGGTACAAGTGTGGTCCAGAATGGATCACGGGACATCGGTCAAGGTTATCCTTATTAACTAGTGGACTAAGGAATTTTCTCGATTATGGAGGTGGTAGAAGGAGTTCGTCAGAAAGGGTTACGCCCGATGCAAACTTTGGCACTAATCTGGATGACTACGAGTAGTAGACCGGATTCGTATAGTAGAGCAGTTATTTGGAATAGTTCCAAATAGCGTGGTAGTAGTACATCTAGGAGATGACATAGAGATTTGTAAAGCACACACGGATCTGAAAGATCTGCACCGTTGACTAATAACCTCTCTCACTAGCGAGATTTGATCAAACCCAATGTGTGTTGGATTCATTGCAATCACATAGTGATGTGAACTAGATTATTGACTCTAGTGCAAGTGGGAGACTGTTGGAAATATGCCCTAGAGGCAATAATAAAACGGTTATTATTATATTTCCTTGTTCATGATAATTGTCTATTGTTCATGCTATAATTGTATTAACTGGAAACCATAATACATGTGTGAATACATATACCACAACATGTCCCTAGTGAGCCTCTAGTTGACTAGCTCGTTGATCAATAGATGGTCATGGTTTCCCCGACCATGGACATTAGATGTCATTGATAAGCGGGATCACATCATTAGGAGAATGATGTGATGGACAAGACCCAATCCTAAGCGTAGCACAAAGATCGGTAGATTCGTTTGCTAAAGCTTTTCTAATGTCAAGTATCATTTCCTTAGACCATGAGATTGTGCAACTCCGGATACCGTAGGAATGCTTTGGGTGTACCAAACGTTACAACATAACCGGGTGGCTATAAAGGTACACTACAGCATCTCCGAAAGTGTTTGTTGGGTTCGCATTTAATCGAGAGATCGATTTGTCACTCCGTATGACGAGAGGTATCTCCGCCCACTCGGTAATGCATCACCATAATGAGCTCAGTGTGACTAAGTAGTTAGTCACGGGATCATGCATTACGGAACGAGTAAAGTGACTTGCCGGTAACAAGATTGAACGAGGTATTGGGATATCGACGATCGAATCTCGGGCAAGTAACGTACCGATTGACAAAGGGAATTGTATATGGGATTGCTTGAATCCTTGACATCGTGGTTCGTCTGATGAGATCATCGTGGAACATGTGGGAGCCAACATGGGTATCCAGATCCGCTATTGGTTATTGGCGTAGAGCTGTCTCGGTCATGTTCGCATCATTCCCGAACCCGTAGGGTCTACACACTTAAGGTTCGGTGGACGCTAGAGTTGTTATGGGAAATAGTATGTGGATACCGAAGGTAGTTCGAGTCCGGATGAGATCCCTGACGTCACGAGGAGTTCCTAATGGTTCAAGGTGAAGATTGATATATTGGACGAAGGGTATTGGAGTCCGAAGTGTTCGGGGTACCAGGGCTATGGCCAAAGCATGAACGAAAGGTGTTTTGGGAGCCCGGCAAGTGTTGGAGGGCCTCATGGGCCAAGGAAGGCAAACCAGCCCACTAAAGGGTGGTGCGCCCCCCACACCCTTTCCCACGTTACTTGGGAGGTGGGGTGCCTCCACTGGCTTGGGAGGCAAGCCTCCACATGCTTGGCTTGGGGCAAGTCTCCCTAGGATTTTCCCTAGGCAATCTGCTGGTCACGCCCCTAGGGGAAACCCTAGGGCGCCTCCCCATCTCCCCTTGCCCCTATATATAGTGGAGGGTGGGAGGGCAGCCGCACCTCTTCCCTGGCGTAGCCCCCTCCCTCCTCCAACACCTCCTCCTCCTCCATAGTGCTTGGCGAAGCCCTGCTGGAGAACCACGAGCTCCACCACCACGCCGTGGTCGTCTGCTGGAGTTTCCTTCAACTTCTCCTCTCCCCTTGCTGGATCAAGAAGAGACGTCCCGGGCTGTCTCGTGTGTTGAGCAGGAGGCGTGTCGTCAAGCTTAGATCGAATCGCTTGATCTGAATCGCTGCGAGTACGACTCCACCAACCGCGTTCTTGTAACGCTTCCGCATCGCGATCTTCAAGGGTATGAAGATGCACTCCCCTCTCTCTCTCTCTCTTGTTGCTAGTCTCTCCATAGATTGATCTTGGTGATGCGTAGAAAATTTTGAATTTCTGCTACGTTCCCCAACACCCCCTACCTCGTGGGCCCCCTGGTGGCTCTCCGATGCCCATCTTCTGCTATATGAGGTCTTTCGTCGAGAAAAAAAACAAGAAGCAACCTTTCGGGATGAAACTCCGCTGCCACGACGCGGAACCTTGGCGGAACCAATCTAGGGCTCTCGCAGAGCTGTTCTGCCGGGGACACTTCCCTCCGGGAGGGGGAAATCATCGCCATCATCATCACCAATGCTCCTCTCATCGGGAGAGGGCAATCTCCATCAACATCTTCACCAACACCATCTCCTCTCAAAACCCTAGTTCATCTCTTGTATCCAATTCTTGTCTCCAAGTCCGGGATTGGTACTAGTAGGTTGCTAGTAGTGTTGATTACTCCTTGTAGTTGATGCTAGTTGGTTTATTTGGTGGAAGATCACATGTTCGCATCCTTTATGCATATTATTACCCCTCGATTATGAACATGAATATGCTTTGCGAGTAGTTACGTTTGTTCCCGAGGACATGGGAGAAGTCTTGCTATTAGTAGTCATGTGAATTTGGTATTCGTTCGATATTTTGATGAGATGTATGTTGTCTAGCCTCTAGTGGTGTTATGTGAACGTCGACTACATAACACTTCACCATTATTTGGGCCTAGAGGAAGGCATTAGGAAGTAATAAGTAGATGATGGGTTGCTAGAGTGACATAAGCTTAAACCCTAGTTTATGCGTTGTCGTAAGGGCTGATTTGGATCCATATGTTTCATGCTATGGTTAGGTTTACCTTAATACTTTTGTTGTAGTTGCGGATGCTTGCAATAGACGTTAATCATAAGTGGGATGTTTGTTGAAGTAAGAACAGCACCCAAGCACCGTCCACCCACATATCAAATTATCAAAGTACCGAACGCGAATCATATGAACGTGATGAAAACTAGCTTGACGATATTCCCATGTGTCCTCGGAGCGCTTTTCCTATTATAAGAGTTTGTCCAGGCTTGTCCTTTGCTACAAAAAGGATTGGACCACCTTGCTGCACTTTATATACTTTTGTTACTTATTGCTCGTTCCAAATTATCCTATCACAAAACTATCTGTTACTACTTATTTCAAGATTGCGCAGAGAATACCTTGCTGAAAACCGCTTATCATTTCCTTCTACTCCTCGTTGGGTTTGACACTCTTACTTATCGAAAGGACTACGATAGATCCCCTATACTTGTGGGTCATCAAGAAAAATCAAATATGAAAATATGTGAAACCTCCAACTCTCTCCTTGGGTCCTTGAGTTGCTTAAGATTTCTAGGATCTCACCAAAATGTAAATAAAATATGATTTTCATATGATGACCTATGTATAACATCAAAATTGAAAATTGGGATGTTACACCTTGCTGCATTACCTTGCAAAGAAGGAAAAACAGAAGTTCACATATGAACAACACAGAAGTCCAACTTGTACAACGACCCTTAGATGATCTAGAAAAAGTGCATGCATACTTGGGCTAATCCCATGATTGCTCATGAGACAAAGTCTAAAAAAACATCCCAAGAATTAAAATTACAAAAAAAACAAAACAAAGAAAATATAGAACACAATGCACCTTGGCCTTGCAAATGTGGAATTGAATTAGGAAAGCCAGAAGTTCAACCATTAATAAAAAAGAAGTCCAGCTTCTACTGAAGATTGTGGATGATCAAAAAACTATCCCAAAACATATATTAAAGGAAAAGAGGATGCATGTGCATGTGGTCCAGCTCCATAGTTACACACATGACGACAGTCAACAACATTAAACATACTTGATTTTTTATATGACAACAGCAATAGACTAGATCGTATTGCCTCATCTCCTAAAAGCACGCGTAAAGAGCACAGAAGTTGAAGTACGAATGTTATAGCAGTCCAGCTTGTACAGCAGAACCTAAAATGATTCAAAAAACAACCCCGATCAAATTTTTTTCCCCAGATTTAATCGTTTGGGTCAATTCCAACACATCAACAGCCATTTCGAACGTCATCATACTCTAGATAAAACATCAAAAATGATCTGCCATCAAGTCGTTTCATTTCGAACAACGAATCTCATCAATGAAACAGAAGGTCCAGTCCACAATTTCTAAAGGAATGAGCCAGCCAAATCAAATTAACAACGCGGGAAAGGACTCAACTGCCATTTTGAACGTCATCATGCTCCAGATAAACTTGAAAATGATTCTCATCATGTTGTCCCTCAAACATAAAACCACAGCGGGAGGCAGAAGATCCAATCGCCGGATTTCGATTTGTATGAGCCCGCATAATGAAATTAACAACATGGGCAGGGTTCAGTCTCACTAATACTGGGCACTAGATCAATAGGTTAGTCCAATAAATCATATAAAAAGTTGCCAAAAGTATGTAAAACTTGTATAATATTGGCATGAAACAATAAAAAATTATATATACGACGGAGACGTATCAGTCCTCTATACTGTATATTGCGCTACTCGTACTACTACCTCCCTCTTGGTTTATTGGTCCCCTTCATAATCTGTGTCAAACTTTGACCATAAATTTAACTAACTAAATGTTAATGCATGTCACAAAAAATTATATCGTTTGATTCGTATTTGAACATAGATTCCAATGGTATAATTTTAGGTGACATGCATTGACATTTTGTTAGTTAAACCTACTGTTAAAATGTGACACTAAATACGACTAGGTAAGTAGTACAGTAGTAGTACTAGTATACATCGGTCAAATTATTCATCATGTCCTCACGCTGAATTGACATGACAACACACTGCGCCTGAGGTGACACAAGAGTCCCAGCGGCGTGTTCGGGTATTGTGGACATCAGATTTGGAGTACCACTTATCTATCGAAATCTTTCATAATTCACTTAAAGAGTCGATTGATCATACATTGAGTACTATATAACTGAATTAACTAATGCAAGTCCAAGAAGGATTGGCGGTGTCAGCCTTGCAAGGCCAAGTTCGATCCCACGGATCAGAGTCGATCGTGGCACCTTGAGGCCAAAGTGCAGGTCGATAAGGCGAGATCGCACACCCTCATCAATTTGTTCATACCAACCATAGACAACGAGCACCAAGATATGCTACACCCATCCCGAGAAACTTCCAAAGTAGACAATCGATCGGCCGCCTACTTGCACAAACATATTCCTTTGTTTATAGCTCTATTTTTATTTTTAGATGCGCACCTAGTGAAGCAATTACAATTTGACAGTTAAGAAAAGTGAAACAAGTGATCGCAACATGCCAAAGATATTATGAAAATGCCAACCACGTGACACTAAAAACCTGTATTCGATAACATCGCAGTATCACATCGAAAGTGGCGAAGCGTGCATTTCTTCCAGCCGCAACCTGTATGCTCAAAAGGGGCACATCGACGCGTCACAAGATATAGTCGGAGTTTGGCATGCATGCGATGTGGCACAAGACCGGCAATACCTTGCCGGTGATGGTCAACGGCCGACAAACGGGCAGCAAAAAGGTTCTGTGTCAGACACCAACAAGAACTTTGACCAAAGAGGACCAATCGGGTGATGCACCAAAGACCACCTCAGGACTCGAGCAAGAAAAGCAGCTGAGCCGGTACTGCAAGATTTTCTACCGCATTTAACACTAGGGCCAGGACTAAAAATATTATAAGTTAGTTTGGTATTGGCACTTGTACTACCTGGTCGTCTACAAGTTGGTATTATTGTTAACGATCTTCCGGTATGAACTTGGCATTTGCTTCCAACCATCATGTCGAGGGTCGATGTGGATATAAAGCTGAATCATTTGTTTCAAAATGAATTTTCAGGCACCTGATTTTTATTTGATGGGTAGCATAAGCACCTTCCATTCGAATTCCTAGTTCTCCAAATTACTTACATCTTTGAAGTACGCAGGGGATCCATCCGGTTTCACAGGCTGATAGTTGGACACAAGACGCCTGGAATCGGGTTGTGGCATGCCAAGCCCAGCTGCAAATTGTTAAAAGAGAGGAGCGATGGATTTGGGCCTTCCAGAACATATAAGTGTCGTGACCTCGATCGGGAAGCGCCTCCCATGGACTAAAAAAAAGGCCTAGTGCGTTATTATTAGTTGAAATATGTAAAATATTCCATAATGAAAATAAATATGTAAAATGCAATTAATTTAGTCCGCTTTCACTGAAAACCATCTGACGGTATGAAATTGCATGTGGAACCACAAGACGGTTGTCCATATAGAGCCTAACCATAAGGAACCAGCAGGTCCATGGCCGTACGCAAGCAAGTGCATGCACTTATTATCACCATGGAAAAATAATGCTAACGTCTGAGACGGTGAATCCCATGAAGTCTTCAACGTACTCAATAAACGAGAGAATTCTACGAGTACAGATTGATAACTAGGATCCAGCAGGTATATTGTTTTTTCAGGTCGAGCGAGTTTCAACTGGGCTATAGACTGCCCAGGCTTGGTTTTGTTTTTAATAGACCCAAATTTAGCGACGCATAACGGGACACAAAGATCCAAATAGGTATTCATCGCCTCCGCCCCGCCAAATAAGAAGTTATATTTTGTCTTAAAACATCTGCAGACAGTTTTTTTACTGAATCAAACACACAACCTAGTTCTATTTTCCTCTTGAAACGCCATGTCCTACTTCCGTTTTCTAATCTCTACCTATAGTTTTACTAGTTCATATACATGTATTATTATATTAAAAATGCATAAAGTTCCCTTTTCATATTTACATCCTTATTTTTTTGTTGTTGTTTTCCCTCCCAGCACTGATTTTTTTACCACTGGTTTCCCCTTAAACCAACTCAATTGTCCCACGTCTTATTTGCTTACAAAAACAAAACAATTTTTTTGGCAAATCAATAAGTTCTTAAAAAATAAATGTTTATCATTTCTGGATTAAAACAGCTCGGACTCCACCGAAATTTGCAAAATAAGGTTGAACTTTTTGATCGTGGTCCTGGGAAGAAAACGGGCTGTGATAAATTCCTTAAGAATTAGCAAATGGATGCAAATTAAAAAAATAGCAAATGGGCTCTATGTTGTCTGCCACAGATTTGGAGGCTGACTTGTGGGCCTACTAAGTTCATG
Organism: Aegilops bicornis; assembly: GCA_021605145.1. NCBI lineage: Eukaryota > Viridiplantae > Streptophyta > Magnoliopsida > Poales > Poaceae > Aegilops > Aegilops bicornis. Next base: position 124,576 of record JAHIAL010000020.1, read on the forward strand.
CGTACACAAGGTTTCTCAATAAAAAAAGAAACTTAGTCAAAATCGACTCTACTAAGCGCTAAACCGTTAGATGTCAATCTAACGGCAATCGTGCTTCTTCGCCTCTCGATCTTCCCGCCCAAATAGCCTAAACCAGCCTCGGCGGAACCACCTGCTCCTACCTCCCGTGGCGGGCTGTGTTGCCGGGCAGGCCTCACGGCCCCACCATACTCGCATCCCTCGCCTAGCTATCCCTCTACTCACCCACACCTTCTGTTATATTCTCCTGGCCACGCAGCCTTCACACCGCTAGCCGTAACAAGTAAAACCTCGTACCCACTCCGCATGGAAAACAACCGCCGAGTCTTCCTCGGCTCGGTCGCTTCCCTTGCCTTTAATACGCCGTCCACCGCCTTGGTGCTCTCGGCACGGCGTGGTCAACGAACGACATCCATCGAAGAGGAATATATGTGGAGAGGTCGACAAGCCCCGGGTCCAGTGGGCGACGCATGAAGTGGCTCCTTTTTTGCGTGTAGGAAGTGCCTCCTTATTACGCGCAAAATAATGATTCCACCTCCTGACAGCTGGGACCCACCGGAAGGGCCTCTGTATTTCGCGAAACAAAAGTTCCTCCTACTGAGAGCTCGGGCCCACCAGCTATATCTTCGCACGCAAGGAAGTGCCTCCTTATTACGCAAAAAAAAATGAATACTCCCCTACTAGCTGGGACCCACCATAGTGGGAGGCTGACTTGTCGGCCTACTAAGTTAACGCGGACAGAGGGCTTTGTCAACTTAGTCAATATGAACGATCATAGCTCCAGTTGTCGTACGATGTCCATCCAACGGCCGTAGTGCTTCTTCAACCTTTGGTCTACTTGCTCTAGCTGCCCAAACCAAAGGTTTGCCGTCAGGTTGGCCGCTTCCCCGCCTCCCCGTGGCCGGCAGGAGCATATTGAAAGTTGTTGTTCTCAGTGTTGTCAATTATGTGTGGCATTTTGTATCTGCTGAACGTCATTTCCTGCACAAAATGGCCAAGCTGCATTATCAAGTTAAATGAATCAATCATGCGAATCGCAATGTGTTTGAAAGGGTATCGCAACCTAATGCATCACCGATCGTGATCACCAAAGAAGGTGAATCAAGCAACCGCACTGCATAGTTGTCCGTAATGAACCTATACAAGCGTACTGCTTAACCCTGCAAGTGTACTGCATAACCGAGCAAGTGCACTGCATTTTTTTCACGGCGAATCAAGTAACCGTGACCGCATCGCTTTTTGGAGGCGCATCGCATCTGCGGTACCGCTTTGTCTGCAATAAGTAAACTGAGAATAGTTGAGGGAGTGTACTGCTTACCTCGTGTTGCAGTGCTTTCTTGCGTTTGCAGGAAGAAGCCCCCTTCTTATCCGTTTGCAGAACTTTTGCGTTCACCCGTGCAGTCCACTAGCCCTTCAGAAGTTCATGAGCGGTCTGGACGTTGGTCAAGGTGGGTGGTGACGGAGGAATTGCTCTGAAGGTCGTTGCAGGCTTAATCCAAGAAGCTGTCGTGGATGAAGGAACCTTGCGCACATTCCTCCTTGCTCAAATTGGTTTGATGTCGAGGCAGCACCAATCCACATCTGATGAAGTACAGGTAATTAAAGGCCCAGAGGAGTTCGATGGCTGGCGCGCTACCGAAGCCGCCGCCGCAGAAGAAGGCCGGCGATGCTAGCGGGGAGGTGTTGCCCGATTGCTGTCGCCATGGAAGAAGGCCGAGGTAGCGGCGTCGCGTCATTGCAGCGCTGCACAAAGAACGCCGAGCGAGGGGTGGCGTCGCTGCCGGCCGCCATTGCGGAAGAAGGCCGAGAGGGGAGGGGCGGTGGCGCTCCTGAAGCCGCCCATGGAGAAAGTGGAGGGAGGATGGCATCGCCCGGGGCCATGGGAAGAAGCCCGAGGGAGGGGCGGCGCTCTAGGCAGCCTGCCATGGAAGAAGGCCAAGAGGGGAGGGGCGGCGGCGATCTAGTGGTGGATGTGCAGAATAAGGTGGGTGTTATCAGAATAAGACTCTTAAGGGGTGTTATCATAATAGACCCACCCCTATATATATATATTGATATGAGAAGGGTTCCAATGGTTACCTCAAAGTGTTCCTTCACCAGATTAACTAAGCTAGAAAGCTACATGTCCCAATACCTGGTATGCAAAGCGGCTTAAGTAGCTCCGGTGAATCTCGCTTTCATGTTGAAGCATAGCTTTCCAAGTCCAATTTCCATTTTCCTTATCACAAATGAGAGAATTCCTCTTTGGCACTGTGTTTTGATAAAACGGTGGGATGGCCTGGCTCTGTATAACTAGTCCCAGTAACTACGACATCCTAAGCCTCTTCTTCAGCAGGCTTGGCAAGACTTGGCGGTTTAGCATGAGGCGGCTCAACGTCCATGGGATCCGCAACGAGGTATTGAGAGTTTTTGGCAGCGGGTCATCAACATGAGTATGGTGTGAAGCTACAGATATGGTTGGTTCAGCAACCTTGGGGTCTTCAGCCGACTGGTTTATCTTCACATTTTTGCTTGGCTTGGCTTTGCCACTGGAAATAAGACATATAAAGAGGTTAGCATGATAATTTGTAAAGTATTTAAAGGAAAAGAAATTTAAAGTTCTCACCCATGAGCAACTTTGAAGAGGGGGATCTGAGTCCCAGTGGAGTCGCCAAATGAGGAGTGAAAGGTTCCTTGATAGGTTGAGTCAGAAGGGTTAAGGGGTAGTCGAATAAGACCTGCCTTTGGAAAAGCTAAGTTGGAAATCTGTGAAACCTCTGCTCGGCGTTCGCGAGGGATCGCTATATTGGGCAAGCCGGCATGTAGATCTCCTCCCCACTGTTCCATGTTGAGCGCCGAGCTTCATGCTGTTGTTTCTTCAAAATAAAGTTTGGATCCAAGTAAGCCAAAGGGTGAGAAAACCTTACTTTCCGGGTCACTCGCGAGCTTTCTGTCCTGGTAAAGGCTCTGAGTCGGAGGAAATGATATTTACCTCTGCAGCCTCAGCCTGGCTGGTCTCCGCGTCGTCCTGAGAGGGGTCAGCATCAATAAGGTGTACAAAAAATGAGCCAAGGGAATCAAGTTCTACCTCCGACTCATCATCGTTCGGTGCAAAAAAATCTGATGTATTTGCCTTCTTCTTGGCGGTTTTCTTGGGAGCTTTCGTCTTATCCGTAGCCTTCTTGGTCGGCTTGTCTTGCAATTTCTTGCTCCAGAAGGGAGCGTCAGCCTGAAAAGGAAGCAAACCAAGATGAAAAAATGTGCAATTCAATATGGATAATGATTATAAGAAAATCGGGATAAGGTACTTACGGCTGGAGCCGGGTTAAGTGTGCAGAAGGGGTTCAGCCCCGCTTTGCTGCAAGTCTCCAAACTCTCGTTGAGTAGAGTATTAGTCATATCATTTATCTCTTTATCTTCCAAATGGATTGGAGAGTAACACAGCGGGTCTTTGACATCGCCGGTATATTCACACATTAAACCGGAGCGGCGGCTTAAAGGTATGATTCTCCAGGTGACCCAGCACCGAACCAAGTCCACTCCGGTCAATCCATTGGCAAGCAAAGCCCTCACCTTTGAGAAGGTAGGCATATACATGGCACGTTCAGCAGTGGTGAGCCGGTCTGGATGTGGATGCTTCGGGCTAAGCCGGCGGTCGTGGAAACCCGGCAAAGGATTTTCGTCAGATGGAGAAGTATCCTGGCAGTAGAACCAGGTTTGATTCCAGTCCTTAGGATGACTGGGAAGTGAGGCTGCAGGAAAGATGGCGTCTCTTCGCCTTTGGATTGAAATGCCCCCAAGTTCCAGGCAAGGTACATCTGTGAATTCAGTCTGGCGGTTTAGATAATAATATTCTTGAAACAGATTGACACTGGGCTCCTCTCGAAGATAGACTTCACAAAAGACTTGAAAGTTGCAGATGTTGGAGATGGAATTGGGTCCGATGTCCTGAGGATGTAGGTTGAAAAGGTGCAGCACGTCGCGGAAGAATTTTGAGCCGGGCGGAGAGAAGCCGCGGTTCATATGGTCAGCAAAGACCATGACCTCGCCCTCCTTAGGTTCTGGTCTCACCTCTATTCCTAGAGCTCGCCATTGAATAACCTCTTTGGCGGACAGAAAGCCCACTTGAACGTACTCTGTGAGAGTTTTCTCTGTGATAGTGGAAGCGACCCAGTCGCATGAGGTGACGGACTTGGTCATGTTTAACAATGAACGCCTGAGGAATACGACACGATGGATTAATATTGAAAGGAAGAATTCCCCAATATCTTCAAGGTTCATGGTTAAGTCGGCAGTTTTATATAAAAGGTGGTGGCCATTCAGCTGGTGAGCCGGATGAAGCTATGTCGGGTCACAGAAGGTTAACGGTTAAGTCGCCTAGTGAGTAAATGGCGAGTCGAGTAGCCTATCAAGGCAGGTAAATATTTCACTAAGTAATCGAACAAACAAGTTCCACAGATCAGTTCTACGATTTTGGATCTACCACAGCTCGAAAAATAGATGAAAATTGTTAAACCTAGCGCACAGTGGATGAACTAATACACCAAAGTTTAATCTGAAACGGAGGGGAGGCATCTACAAGTGCATACGGATGTTACAAACAAGAATCACACATTTTCTGTGTTGAAGAGAGATCAAATAAGGCATGAGCGGAGGTATGGCGAAGAACTCCAAAGAATGGCCGACGAACGCCAACGGACGGCCAAAACCCTAATGCAGATCTGCTATGGGGAGATGTGAGTACTTACTGTCGTTGATGGACAACGGAGGTGCGCTGCGTTTTTTTGGTCCGTTCAGGTTGATGCAACGGCCGGAGTGGATGCCATTGGAGGAAGATGGCGGTGGCAGAGCTCGGGTTGCAGCGGCGTCGCAAGGAAGGAGACAAAGAGGAGGAGGCAGGGTAAAGGGTAAAAAGGGATGACCCCTGTCCCTATTTATAAGGAAATGATAAGATGGCAGGCGCGAGAATCGAGGGGGCAAAATGATTATTCTGGCAAAGCGGATGCCTCGATTTTTGGGAGGTTCATTAAGATAAAGATCTGTTGAGGTATCCTGGGCCTTGTGCGGAGTTAATACGCATGACGTCATGGCGGGTTACAAAGGTTACGCTACATGACGTCATGGCGGGTTACAAGTGATTGGTAAGGAATGGATAGTGGAAAATTTCGCTAAGATAAGTAATGAAGATTGACGTGAACGAAGTTCAAATCAACCTCGGGCCTAATGTTGAGATATAATTCCAAGGTATGACCCACCCAGGAGGGGACGGGTCACACCGTTGGCGGCTTAAGGTGAGAAGGCCCAAGATGTTTAAAGGCCCAAGGCCCGGAGGTGACCTAAGGCCCAAAGGTGTGAACTGTCGTGTGGTGACTTGTTCTGTAAGGAAGGCTTAGTTAGAAACCGAGCCGGTCACGTTTGTATGAGTCGGCCGGGACTTTGTAAGCCGCCGGGCATCAACCTGTATATAAAGGGGTGACCCGGCGGCGGGTTAGCTCAAGAAAGAATCGATCGAGTACTAGGTCAAGTGTATTCACTCCCTTGTAATCGAAACTCAAGCAATACAACTAGAAGCAGGACGTAGGCTTTTACCCCGACGAGAGGGGCCGAACCTGCGTAAACTTCGTGTGTCCTTTGTCCCGTTCAACCTGAAAGTGCGTTATATCGACTAGAGGGGGGTGAATAGGCGATTTTATGAATTCTTCATTGAGGAATTTCGGGTGAGGAAATTCCTTAGAGAAGAACTACTAGCAGCGGAATAAGTACTCAAAAGTAAACATAACAGAACACAAGCATGGTCATCATGATGAAATGAAGACAAGCACAGAGTACAGAAAGCGTAACCACAGGATAACACAGGATGAAGACAAACGATCAAGAAATTGAACTGAGGAAATTGAGAAAGTCTTCAACAAAGTCTTCAAACAGATATGAACAAGCACACAACAATTGTAATGAGGAAATGAAGGAGTTGAGGAAATAAAACCAGAGGGCTTGGTAGAAGACAATGATTTGGTAGACGAGTTCCAACTTCCATCGGGCTTGTACATCCGGGTTGGAGCGGCTAGGTATTTAAACCCCGAGGACACAGTCCCTGCACACACAGTCCTCATCGTATTCTCCTTGAGCTAAGGTCACACAGACCTCGCCCAATCACTCATGGTAAGTCTTCAAAGCGACTTCCAAACCCTTCACAAACTCGGTCATTCTGACAATCCACAATTCCTCTTGGATGCTCTAGACCATGACGCCTAACCGTCTGGAAGAAGCACAGTCTTCAAAAGGTAAGAAGTGGCCGGATCCACGCAGGATCAATCTCTTCATGATGCTCAATCACTTTGGGTTTGTAGGTGTTTGGGTTTAGTTTTCCTCACTCGATGATTTTCGCTCAAAGTCCCTCGGAGGATGGGATGCTCTCAAATGACAAGTGTCGACGGTTTCTCTCTCGGGCAGCCAACCAGCTAGTGTGAGTTGTAGGGGCGTGACTATTTATAGCCTAGGGAGCAGCTTCGACATGATAAGAAATAAATGCCCTTCAATAATATGACCGTTAGGTGGGTAGATATTTTGGGATAGTCAGGGCCAGAAAGCACAACAACGGTTGGAAATTTGAGTATCAAATTCCTCGTGGCTATCATGTTCCTCAATGTGTAGGCAATCCGCGACCTGCCGAATTCCTAACTCACTGCCGTAACAATTCCTTAGAGACCGTAAGAACTTCGTCTCATCACATCAAGAATATGATCAATCAGATGAGATTTCCAATGGCTTCACTTTCGAAGGATTGGTAGGTGTAGGATTTTGAGTTGAGCATCACATGGAAATTTTTCCTTAGTATTTCCTCGACCCCTTTAGCAAGAGATGGTGTTTCCTATGACTCAAGAAAGAGAAATGAAACTACGAGAACAAAAGTCTTCACGCTTCATGTTCCTCGAATGAATACCAAGTCTTCAAGGTCACACCAATTTCTTCACTTTCAAAGTCTTCGTAAATCCAAAGTCTTCAAATAAGAACTTCATTTTTAGGGGTAGACTTTCTCCAGAAATATCAAACTCCTCAAGACTTATAGACCTGTGTACACTCATAAACGATTAGTCCCTTAACCTATAAGTCTTCAATAAACCAAAATCACTAAGGGGCACTAGATGCACTTACAATCTCCCCTTTTGGTGATTGATGACAATATAGGTTAAGTTTTCAACGGGATAAACATATGAAGTGTAAATATCGATATTGAGGAATTGCAAGATATAGAAGAACTCCCCGAAGATGTGCATAGTGAGGAATTTGCTTTTGAAGCAATGCACACTTGAAGAGTAGAATCATGGAGATCTCCCCTATATCTTGTAATTCATACACGCATTTGACATATAATATGAAGAATTTGAAATGCATGATGAAATATGGTGATCGATGTAATTCAAAGATGCGTGCATAAACATTAATGAGGAATAAGCATGCGAAAAAAACAGCAAAAGTATCGTGTCACCATAGAGTTTAAGTCTACAACTCGATCCAGAAAGTCATCAAGAACGAGAGTTGTAACTTAGCAAAAAAAACGCCCATATAAGATAGACCCGCTTGAAGACTAACTCAAATTTCTCCCCCTTTGTCATCGAATGACCAAAAGGGTTGAAAATGAGGACTAACGCCCTTGAAGAATCTCAAGTTGATGAAGGAGCGCCAGCGTTGTTGGGGTCAGTTCTGCTGATGTAGGCTGTCGCGCAAAGGTCGCCCAAGTCTTCATGCTCATCGATTGTCACGCGATGAAGAATAGGAGCTAGCCACCAAGGAAGGAACCTTGACCTTCTTGTATTTCTTCAAAGGAGGAGCGAGACCGGTCAAAATCTTCCTTAAGACCCATTTTCTTTAGATCTTCCGTGCTATAAATGTGAGATGAACAACCCAAAGCGGTTGAGGGTTTCATGAAGGTAGTAATAGTTTTTCTTCACTGCATTGTGGGTAGCAGTCATGTTGTGAAGAATTGAACCAAACTAACGCTTGACCCATTTGTGATTGCGATCAACCTTCTGGTGAAGACTGAGGAGAAGCTCACGATCGGTCATCACCCTAGGAGCCGTGGCCTTGAGGATTTTGCTTAAAAGCGTTGGCGGCATGTACCATGAGTGGTAGAGTCGTCATTGGTGGAGTAGGATGCAGCCTTGCGAAATTGACCATCCAATGGACGAATGCCTTCATCAACAATAGCAGTAGCCTTGCCCTTGTCATCGGCTGAGGAATACGTTCGCTTGAGGACTTCGATTGGGGGCAAGTAGCTGAGGTGATTCTGAAAATCAGCTTTGTAGTTGAGTGAAGACCTTGTTCTGATGAATCTCATAATCAACGGAGCATAAGGCTTCAACTCAAATGGTGACATTGCGACATTTACCAGAGTCCTCATGAATAAATCATGGAAGTTGACGGGAACGCCATGCATGATATTGAAAAGCAGATTCTTCATGATGCCAACGACTTCTTCTTCATTCGAGTCGTGGCCCTTGATAGGACTCAATGTCTTTGTCGAATGCGATAGACAAATCCGAGGCACATATAACAATTCCTTCACGAGGAATTTGGTCCTCGGGCCCGACTTGGCTTCAATGGCTTCATCAAGACTTGCATATAATGATCTCAGAAGCTCGCTCTTGGTACATGCAACGAAAAAATCAAGGGGAGGACTGAGAGGTAAAGCACGAAGCAATTCAGTAGTTGGTGCCTTGTAGTGTGTATTTTCAGTCATCCAGTCCAGCACCCATGAATTCACATCTTCAGAGTCTTCGGTGATGTGCAACGTTGCATAGAATTGAAGAATGAGTTCTTCATTCCAATCACAGACGTTAGTGCAGAAATTTAACAGTCCAGCATCGTGAAGAACACTGAGGACTGGCACGAAGCATGGCAGAGATTCCATATCCACGTGAGGAATGTGCTCATGACCAAAGACTTTGTCTTTGTTGAACAGCACCGAGGAATAAAAATTTGCCTGGCTGGCTGTCCAGGAATGCCTCTTCCTAATGTGAGCAGAGTCATAGGGGTTGTAATCAGTGAAGAATACGTGCTCGCCGAAGAAATCATCAGTTTTGAATTTTTGCTTCCGTGAGAATGGATCCTTTGGCTTGGGTTGAGGAGTGTCAGTCAGTTGCATCACAACCTCTGGAATCACAATCTCAGGTTCTTCAGGCTAAGGAATTTCTGGTTCCTCTTCAGTGGCAGTCTGTGTCTTCAAAGATTGAGGAACAACAGTTTCTTCAACACTAGTGGCTGGAATTTCTTCATGAACAGATGCAGTGGGTTGATTTTCTTCAGAGCCCATTTGAACAGTTTGTGCAGGGGACTGAGGGATTTGTTGCAATGGCGTAAACAAAGGAGAGTTGGGATGTTGACTTTCCCAAAAATCATCATTCATCAATGGAGTAGTACTCCCAATGTCCACATCAGAATTTTGTTCATCCAATTCCTCAACGCTGGCCTCTTCAACAGTAAAGTGAGGCATGGGCGAGGAGACAATTGGAGTTGAAGGGATTGCGTCCGCTTCAATTTCTTCATCCATCTGCTCTGAGGAAGCAGCAGAGGGAATGTCTTCATCAGATCCGATGGGGATCACATATTCTTCATCGAAAGGGACGATTTCCTTCGATGGCATGCTAGAAACAGGAACAACATCAATCGGATTTGCAAACGAACTGGTCAAAGGCTTCATCTTCTTTGGAGCTGAAGAATCTGATGAAGTTGATGCTTTCCTCTTCTTCACAACTGCACGCTCTGCAGCCTTGGTTTTCTTCACATCTGATGCAGATGGAAGGATCGGAGTTGGGGTAGGCGCAGGAGGAGCAGAGGAATTTGGTTGAATTTCTTCAGGCACAACTGATGCAGTTGCCCTGAGTTCTTCATTTTCTTCAGGAGCACCACTAGTGGATGCCCTGGCAATTTCTTCAATGCAATGGAATGCGATATCAGCCCCGAATTCACATTTTCTTCAAAGACCCTAATTTTCATCGCCGTGTCGGCGTGTTTCTTCGATTGGTTGAGCAGATGCTTCACTTGAGGAATTTCGTTGGCGATGGAGCTGCAACCTTTGAAGTGAATTTCTCAGTCAGTTTGACAAACCTGACCTTGGCTCCTTGCCAATCAGCATATTAAGCATTGAAGTCATCGCTGAGGCCTTTGATTTCAGCCTGGATCTTCACTAGATCTTCAGTTGTCATAGAGACAACGTTTCTCTTCAGGAAGCACTCCTTCCTATAATGAGTTTTCTTTAGCTGCCTAGCCTTCTCAAATTTCCATTTTTCTTCTTCAATGAAGGCAGTCAGAACATGACTTTGACCTGGTGTGAGGTTCATCTCCGGCAAAGGAGTGTTGGGATCCTTGTGCCACAAGTCAATGAAGTCTAGGATCGCCGGATCCAAAAGCAAAGTGGCACATTGCTTCCTTTGGCACTAGCGGCCTTGACTTGTCTGTCTCCTCGATGATTTCGCTAGTTCTTCATCATCAGCCTCATCATCATCGGAGGAACTTGGAAAGCAACTCGCTTCTTGTGAGGACTTGGTCGAGGACCTCGTCCAAGAAGTGGTCTTCTTCTTCAAAGAGAGGGGCCACCGAGGAACTTGGAGCGGTGAGAACTTGCGGGCAGCTCCTGAGGAAATAGATATGCCCTGTAGTCCTTTGGCACGTGGCGAGATGCACTGTGCAGGATTTGGTCTGAGCACCAAGACTTTAAGGAGGAGCCGAGGACTTGGGAGGAGCAGGAGCGGTTTGAGGAGTGGCCGTGAGGGCTTTGAGGAATTTGGCCGTGAGAGCATTGCCGAGGAACTTGGCCTTGAGGGCATTGAAGGTGAAGCACTTGGCTTATGCGCGCAGTTTTTTTTCCATGGCCTTCTTTAGGGCTTTAGCGAGGCCTCAAGAATGAGTAGAGCAGCAGCAGCAGAGTCTTCGTTGAATTTCCTCGCCGCTTCTCCTCGACTTGTCTAGCTAACTTGGCTCGGCGCTTGGCCCATTCATCGTAGATAATCCTCACCGCGCTTGAGGCTAGTGGGATCTACTTCTTGGCCAGTTGCCAATGGAGGTCTTGGGCATGGAGGATTGAGTGCGAATTTCTTCATGTATTTTGGAGTAACATATCTGTGCTCCCTCCACTCTCTTGCCCATCTCCTCTCAATCTTTTGGATGCGCACCTTGCGCTGATTTTTATCTTCCTCGGGGGTGCAAGATCAAAGATAGATGTCCTCGTGGATTTCAAAAGCAAAGTGTTGACCTCAGCCTCTTTCCTCCTTTCTCTGTGGCTTCTACCGTCACCATTTTCTTTAGATGAGGAATTTGAATAATAGAATTCTCTCAAGAAGTATGCAACTTTTCTTCAAGAATGCCGCAAATGAGTTAAGTTGATGAGAACCTAGTGATTCAAAGAAATGGACATGAGTACCGTGAATAGAGTATAGTTGCAAGGAATTTGGAGAGGTCATATGCTCTCGGAGGTTTTTAAAAAGAACAAGTTTGAAGAATTTGACCAGATGAGTCTTGAAGAATTTCACTAAGCGTTCTTTGTCTTAGGTTCCGTGAGTTGTATAGATTGAGAATCCACACAATTGAGGAATCTTGAAGAAAACATAGCTTAGAGAAATGAATCAAGAATGTATGACATGTGAGGCGTTTAGTGTGTGAAGATTTGAAGAAAAACACCTTTGAGGATTTTGTAGAAATCATTTGAATCAAAGAGGGCAGTAAAAGTAACTTTTAATTACCCTGGACGAAGAACACGATGAACTGGGATGTGGAGATGTGAAGTTCATCAGTTCAGATCTTCCACGCCCTAACTCGGTAGAGAGGAAGATGCCTACTACAAGGGCCGGAGTGAAGAAATCAAGGGCCGTAGCGAAAGTAATGACGGCGACAAGGTCGAGGCAAGGAAGCTCTTTCTCACCCAAGCATTTATGAAGTAGCGGGCGGCGCTAGGGTTTGAGAAGCTCGGCGAGTAAGGTCAAGCGGAGTAAAGGAGAAGTGAGGAAGGGAAGGTATTTATAGCCACGGTGAAAAACTGCTCACCAAGAATTTGGACTTAACGTGCCTCGACCCTTCTCATTAAACTTGACATGTGTCACCCACGTACTGAGAAGTGGAGATCGTGTGAGATTGTGGGTGAATAGATAAGTATTATCGTGGGATTCAGAACGGTTTGAGCGGCAAAAATCGAAAATTTTGGATAAGATAAGTTTTAACGTTGCGTTCGCAAATTCTTCAGCTGACAAGGACACAGTCAAGATTTTGAACGAGTTTCAAATAGAATGCACATGAAGAATTTTTGAATAGATTGGGTTGAGTTTAGCATAGAGGGGGAAGGGTCTGATCACATTCAGTTAGCAGAAAAAGCAACTTGAAGAAATAGCAATAAGTGAATGTTGTAGAGGACATAAACTCATATATATATATATATATATATATATATATATATATATATATATATATATATATATATATATATATATATATATATATATATATATATATATATATATATAGCCAATGAAGAAAAACGATGAAAATGGTGAAGACAATGCAAAGTTGAAGAAAATGAACAACCGAGGAACTTCAAAATCGAGGAAAAACTCAAATTGAAGATTTTCAACTTTGGTGGTGGCATGACCCAATCAGATAATAATGATGATTTCGCATAATCGCGTATAAATTGTCGAGGGTTCTCGAGAATCAAATTCTTCGTTAATTTCTTCACATTTAGAGTGTTATTCTTCATTGATTGAAGAAAAACGTTTCTTCATGTGTTGCACATCTAAGTCATTAATTTTGCATAAGTGTTAGGATGAGTGTCCTTTTCAAAGAATATTCGAAGATTCTAAGATATTTAGCTCACACCGCAACTTGCTAAATCTCTTCTCATCCAAGGCATTTCTGAAGAAGTCGGCTAGCAGTTCTATAGACTTCACATGCTCAATAGAAATGTCGCCCTACAACACATGATCACGAAGAAAATGATGACGAATCTGAATGTGCTTTGTCTTCGAAAGTGCCGAAATGGGTTGTGAGCAATCTTCATGGCACTCTCATTGTCACGTAAGAAGAGGCACATTATTCACGCTGACGCCGTAGTCCTTGAGAGTTTGCTTCATCTACAAAGAATTGAGCGCAAAGAAGAACCAAAGAAGAATGTACTCGGCTTCAGCAGAGATGTTGATACAGTTCTGCTTCTTCGAGGACCAATGCATCAAAGATCGTCTGAGGAAATGGCATGTGCCGATGTTGACTTGTCATCCACACGATCACCAGCATAGTCGTAGTCCGAATATCCAATGAGATCAAAATTCGAGCCCTTGGGGTACCATAATCCAAGTGTTGGTGTGTGAGCTAGATATCAAGAATATGCTTCACAGCCTTATCGTGTGATTCCTTCTTGTAGCTTGAAACGGGCACACATGCAAACACTAAGCATTATATCCGCCTAGATGCACATAAGTACAATAAAGAACCAATCATGGAGCGGTATACCTTATGATCGAAGTCAATACCATTTTCATCAAAGGTACGATGGCCATTTGTGGGCATAGGAATTTTGACGCCTTTGCAATCTTGCATGCCGAATTTCCTCAAGACATCCTTGAGGTATTTCTCTGAGATATGAATATGCCATTGCGTTGTTGATGAATTTGAAGACCTAAGAAGAATTTCAATTCTCCCATCATAGACATTTGATATTCTTCACTCATCATATAGGCAAATTCATCACTATAACGTTGGTCAGTACAACCAAAGATAATATCATCAACATATATTTGGCACATAAACAATTCACCATCATAAGATTTAGTGAAAAGAGTAGGGTCGAGTGAACTGGTTTGAAGCCTTTCTTCATGAGGAATTCCTTCGTGAGTATCATACCACGCCCGAGGGGCCTGCTTGAGGCCATAGAGGGCCTTATTGAGTCTCAAGACTTTGTCGTGATGCTTTGGATCTTCAAAACCCGGGGTTGAGCAACATATACTTCTTCCTCAAGCTTACCATTGAGGAATGCACTTTTCACATCCATTTGATATAAAGTGATATCATGATGGTTAGCATAAGCAAGTAATATGCGAATAGCCTCAAGTCTAGCAACAGTGCAAAAGTTTCATCGAAATCAATTCCTTCAACCTGTGTAGCCTTGAGCTACAAGTCGAGCCTTATTCCTCACCGCAAGGCCATTTTCATCTTGCTTGTTGCGGTAGATCCACTTTGTGCCAATGATATTGTGCTTGCGAGGATCCTCGGACGTTTGACCGGGTTCCCTGTGCACGTTGTTGAGCTCGGGAATTGATGTAATTCTTCTTGCATAGCTTGAATCCACTCAGGCTCCATAAATGCTTCATCTACCTTAGTGGGCTCTGTGATAGAGACAAAAGCAAAGTGCCCACAAAAGTTAGATAAATGTGAAGCTCTTGAGCATGTGAAAGGACCTGCTGCTTCAATGTCATCGATGATCTTTTCAACTTGCACATCTTTTGCAACGCGAGGATGAGCTGGTTGTCATCGAGGAATTTGATCAACATTTTCTTCAGCACCATTTTCTTCAGCATTTTCTTCAGGTGCATTAGCTCGACGTTCTTTACATTCTGGAATGAATTCTTCAGTAGATTCTTCGGTCGGAATGACATCCTCAAGAGTTTTGAACTTGATAGATTCCTCGTGGTCTTTGGTTCATCTATCATAGAAGGTAGGTGCTCTTCTTAAGTAGCCATTGGTTTCATCAAACCGCACATCTACAGCTTTCAACAACCTTGTGAAGAACGTTGTTGAAGACTCAGAGGTGTGCGTAGTCCTTTCCATAACCAAGCATAAAACCTTCATGTGCTTTCGTGCAAATTTTGAGTTGGGATGAGGATCTCTAATCCAAGATTTAGCAATCAAGACTTTGAAATAACTCACATTGGGTTTCTTCTCAAAGGAGGAGTTCATAGGCAGTCTTCTTGAAGAATTTGTGAAGAACTGTTGATGATGTGGCACGCAGATCAATTGCATCAATCCGTAAACGACGAGGCGTTTTGTATTCATCAAGCATAGTGCAGCCATCTCAACAAGAGTCATGTTCTTGCGCCTCCACGACGCCCATTCTCACGAGGAGTATAAGGAGTGTATAACTCATGAGTAATACCAAGTTCATCAAGGTAGTCATCAAGGCTGTAATTCTTGAACTCGGCCCATTGTCACTTCGATGTGCTTGATCTTCACACCAAAGTTGGTTGAAGCCCTCGAGGAAAATTGTTTGAAGACTTCCTGCACTTCATGTTTGTAAGTAACAATGTGTAACCATGTGTATCGAGAGTAATCATCAATAATAACAAAGCCATATTGATATGCATCATTTGAAACTGCAGAATAATGGTTAGGACCGAAGAGATCCATGTGAAGCAATTCAAATGGTCGAGTAGTGGTCATGATAGTCTTCGCTGGATGCTTAGCCTTTGTCATCTTTCTCCAAATTTCACAGTTCGCATAAGTGATCCTTGAGGAATTTGACATTCTCAATGCCAATGACATGCTTCTTCTTCGCAAGCGCAGTAAATTCCTCATGCCCGCATGACCAAGTCGCCGATGCCATAGCCAGCCTTCTAAGCTTTTGCAAGTAGGCACACGACGGGTTGAGGTCCTCAGAGAGAAATCAACAATATACAAGTCTCCTCTCCTAAAGCCATCGAAGACTTTAGAATTGTCAGCTTCCATGATCACAACACAACGATACTTGCCAAAGACAACAACCATATCAAGATCGCAAAGCATTGAGACAGACATGAGGTTATATCCTAAGGACTCGACAAGCATGACTTTATCCATGTGTCGATCCTTCGAGATCGCAACCTTACCTAGACCCAATACCTGACTTTTGCCTTTGTCAGCGAAGATGATATGGTTCAGATGCGATGGAGACAAGGGAGCATCCATCAATAGATTCTTGTCACCAGTCATGTGATTTGTACATCCACTATCGAGGTCCCACTCAGTGGCTTTGGGTTGATCATCCTACAGATGAATTAGTGTAGCTTACGAACTTCATATACTTCATCGCTGAAGAATATGACATCAATTCATCGATCAATTTCATCAAGCAATGCAATGTATAAAGCAAGATGAGGACGTGAGAAATGAGAGTTCATTTCTTCATGATTAGCCTCAAGTCCTTTCGTGCACTTTCGTGTCTCCAAAGAAATTCTTCAGACGCTTACGCATGTCCTGGAGACCTCGACCTGCAGAAGAGATTAGTTCTTTTTCTTCACCACCCACATCTGAAGGGGTGGCAAAGAGTTCATCACTCTGCGAGCTCCATATGAGAAAGGTGGCATAGAAGGCAACCCATTTCGTTTCACATAAGAGGAGTTAGGATAAGCATATGAATAAGCAGAGAAATTCTTCGAGGACTTATGAACATAATGGTTAGAAGAATAATGCTCATATTCATAGCCCTTAGCTCTTCCCTGAGAAACAGAGTTGTTAGCACGATGATAATCATATGAGGACTTTGAACCTTTTGAGGAATATGATCCACGTGAGGAATTTGGTCCGTATGAGGACTTGGATCCATATGAAGCATTTGGTCCACATGAAGAATTTGATCTGGGGTTCCTATTCTTCACAGGTGGTGTCATGAGGACATTCACCAAGACTTTCAAGGCACCTTTGGGAACCCAGATTTTCTTCATAGGGGAACCGTTCTCCTCAGCTAGTACCAACATATCTAGCAAATACTTCACCATTCTCGATTTTTGAACAGTTTATAGTTGGAGTCAAATGACTCATCGTAAGAATGAGGAGATTCACATGTAAAGCCGTATAAATTAGATGGATCAACCTGGAGGTCCCTTTGCAAAGAACCCGTGAGGTTTTGGGGTAGTGCTCACGCTTCCAATATGTACCATCAACATTGAGTTTCCTCTCAAAGGCAATACCCTCTTTCCTAGGGTTCCTGTTGAGGATCTGCTTTTTAAGCACATCACAAAGAGTTTGATGCCCTTTGAGGCTTTTGTACATGCCTCACATGTACAATTCCTTCACCCTCAAGATCATCGTTGATACTAGCAATGTCCTCGATGAGGAATTACCGATAGCAGAGATGTTGAAGAATTTGTAGCATTAGAAGCATTTGAACATTGGTGAAGAATTAGCAGATTCACGTTCAATGCATTTCAAACATGGAGGAACAAATTCTTCCAGAGAAGCGGCCCGATTTGTTGAGCAAGTAATGAATCGCTCCTTCAAGATCTTCATAACTCACTCTTAGCTTTTCAAGATCTTGATTTCTCTCAAGAAATTCATAAGAAAGCTTCTCATGATCGATAAGAGAGTGTTATGATGACCTTGAAAGGTTGTCAAACCTAGTCCAAGTCTCTGAAGATTTTCACCAAGGTTTTAGGCGATCCATTTCTTCACCCAACATATCATCACTTTTGTCTAGCATGTTTTGAACCTTTTCAAAAGCCCTTTGTTGTTTCATAGCAATCTTAGCAAGTTTAGAGTAGCTGGGCTTGAGGTTTTCATCGGGTTCATTCTCACTTGATTCAGAGGAGGTATATTTGAGTACCTTGGCACCCTTTGCCATGAAGCAATAGGTGGGAGTGTAGTCATCATTGCCTTCATCACTTTGTTGGTGAAGCCATTTTCTTAAGAGTTGAAGATAGACTTCTGTCGATCGAATGCAGAGCGAGAGCTAGACCTGCCACACCGCACTGGACTCCTCAGATGCCTCCTCTTCCTCATGTTCCTCGATTCAGCCTCAGAGTCCATTTCCTTGCCAATGAATGCCCGAGCCTTCTTGGAGTTGCTCTTCTTGTGAGACGAAGACTTCGAGGATTTTCATGATGAAGATTTTGAGGATTTCTTCTTTTTCTTCGCATCATCAGAACTGTAATCCTTGTATTTCTTCTTCTTTGATTCCTTTTCCCACTGAGGACAATCTTGAATGTAGTGACCAGGTTTCTTGCATTTGTGGCAAAGCCTCTTCTTGTAGTCACTGGATGAGGAATCATTGCTCCTTGAGGGTTTTCCAAAGCGACCACGCCTTGAGAACTTCAAATTTCTTCACGCAGCGGTGCTAGTTCATGGCTCGGTTCTTCAGATCACCAAGGTCACGCTGTAATCTTCATCTTCGATTGAGACACCGCTTTTGGCCTTCAGGGCACGTGATCTGCCATAGCTCGAACCATAGAGATCTCTCTTTTCAGCAAGCTGGAACTCATGAGTATTTAGCCTCTCGAGGATATCAACATGATCAAGTGACTTGTAACCAACACGTTCTTGTATCATCAATGCCAGAGTATCAAATGAGGAATCAGCGATCTCAAGAATTTCTTCACCACCTCATGGTCGGTGATGTCGATTAGCACCAAGCGCTTTTAAGCTCATTTGAGATGTCGATGAGACGATCGAAGGTTTGTTGAACATTTTCATTGTCGAGTCTTTTGAAGCGGTTGAAGAGTTTGCGAAGAACATCAACTCGAGAGTCACCCTGTGTTGAGACTCCTTCATTGACTTTGGACAGCCTATCCCGCATAAGCTTAGCGGTTTCCCAGCACTCACTCTTCCATACCGTCCTTTGCTCGGATGGCCACATATGATATTCTTCACTTGAGAATCGAGTTGCTTGAATCTCTTCACATCGCCAGAGATTCGTGAGAAGGTGTGACCGAGGGAACACCATTTTCCACAACATACCGTAGATCGTTATCACTTGCCTCAAGATGCATTCGCATCTTATTCTTCCAAAGAGGGGTAGTCCGTCCCATCGAAGGTAGGTCACCCAACGTAGACCTTGATCATACCTGCGGTCGACATAACTAAAACTCCAGGCGGTTAAACCAAAATCACCTGTAACAAGGGAGTACCTTGCTCGATACCAATTGAAAGTGCATTATATCGACTAGAGGGGGTGAATAAGCGATTTTATGAATTCTTTCTTGAGGAATTTATGGTGATGAAATTCCTTAGCGAAGAACTACTAGCAATGAATAAGTACTCAAAAGTAAACATAACAGAACACAAGCATGGTCATCATGATGAAATGAAGACAAGCACAGAGTACAGAAAGCGTAATCACAGGATAACACAGGATGAAGACAAACAGACTGAAGAAATTGAACTGAGAAAATTAAGAAAGTCTTTAGCCAAAGTCTTCAAACAGATATGAACAAGCACACAACAACTGTAATGAGGAAATGAAGGAGTTGAGGAAATAGAACCGATGAGGGCTTGGTGAAGACAATGATTTGGTAGACCACCTTCATTTGCCTCGGTTGTACATCCGTTGGAGCGGCTAGGTATTTAAACCTGAGGACACACATTCCTCATCAGATTCTCCTTGAGCTAAGGTCACACGAGACCTCGCCTAATCACTCATGGTAAGTCTTCAGCGACTTCCAAACCTTCACAAACTCGGCCACTCTACGATCCACAATTCCTCTTGGATGCTCTAGACCATGACGCCTAACCGTCTGGAAGAAGCACAATCTTCAAAGGTAACAAGCATCGGATCCACGCATGATCAATCTCTTCAGTGATGCTCAATCACTTTGGGTTTTTAGGTGTTTGGGTTTGGGTTTTCCTCACTCGATGATTTTCACTCAAAGTCCTCGGAGGATGGGATGCTCTCAAATGGTAAGTGTCAGTTTCTCTCGGAGCAGCCAACCAGCTAGTGGTTGTAGGGGGCGGCTATTTATAGCCTAGGGAGCAGCCCGACATGATAAGAAATAAATGCCCTTCAATAATATGACCGTTAGGTGGGTAGATATTTTGGGGACAACCGGCCAGAGTACAAAGAATCTGGTCGGAAATTTTAGTATCAAATTCCTCGGGGCTATCATGTTCCTCACTGTGTAGGCAATCCAAGATCGGCGAATTCCTAACTCCTCGGTCTGTAACAAATTCTCGTGAGACTAGAAGAACTTCGTCTCACATCAAGAATATGATCGAATCTGTATGAGATTTCCAATGGCTTCACTCGAAGGGATTGGTAGGTGTAGGATTTTGAGTTGAGCATCACATGGAAATTTTTCCTTAGCATTTCCTCGACCCCCTTTAGCAGTATGGTATTTCCTATGACTCAAGAAAGAGAAAATGAAACTACGAAAATAGAAGTCTTCACGCTTCATGTTCCTCGAATGAATACCAAGTCTTCAAGGTCACACCAATTTCTTCACTTTCAAAGTCTTGAAAAGTCTTCGAAATCCAAAGTCTTCAATTCGAAGAACTTCATTTTTAGAAATTCGACTTTCTCAGTAAATATCAAACTCCACATAGACTTATAGACCTGGGTAAACTCATAAATGCATTAGTCACTTAACCTATAAGTCTTCAATACACCAAAATCACTAAGGGGCACTAGATGCACTTACACAACCCCTTTAAGCAAACCTAGTGCGATGGCTCCACGCTTAAGTCCTTTTGCTAGGACATCTGCCGTGTTAAGTCCAGGACAGTTAGGGACCAGTGTCTTCAGCTCGTTTGGCGTAGCCTTCTTCATCACAACATCGGCCTCCTTGTGCATGTCATCGATGCTGCTGAAGTTTGAGCACACTTCCATGGTGTGCTCAAACTTCTTGCGGTCACCGAGCGAGCACCCAAGGAAGAAGGCCTCCATCCAATGCCCCAGGGGAAAAGGTTGGGGTTGGAGTGGGAGTTCATGGCGAGAGAGAGGTGGTGAAACAGAGAGGTGGAAGAGGAGAGGTGGTGAAGCAGAGGGGTTTTGAGTGCGGTGCTGGGTTAGTAGGGTGGGTTAATATATGAGTGTTAGGCCGATATGAATGAATGCTGACCATTGAACTGTGTGTCGTTTATAATGCAGATGGACAAGGGCAATGATGTCGTGCCACCATTGGAGAAGGGCAGGAGGTTGTGCCTCCATTGGACGAAGTGCAAGTGCTGGATCACCCAAGCCCCAAACGGAGGAACTATGGCCACTTCCATCAAGAGTCAGGACCAAACCACTTCTGCAAGGTTATCCTTGCTCCTAAGCTGGAGAGTCTGCCATTGCCTGTGAACTTCACAAATCACTTCCCCGCCATCCCTACAGAGTTCAAGCTGAAGACGAACAATGGATGTGCATGGAGGGTAACAGTGAGGGTGATCGACGGCAGGGTCACCCTTGATCAGGGTTGGGCCACCTTCGCCGTTGTTCACCAGATCATGATCGAGTACATGCCGACGTTCAAGACGTTGTCCCCCGACACCATGAAGGTGATCGTCTTCTTCGACGAGGGCATGGAGGTGAGCACCAAGTGCAAGGAGCACGACAATGCCTTCGCCGCAACCGCCTGAGCTCCTGTGGTCCAGTCCTGGTTGTTCTTACTTCAAGACTTCGGTTTCGTTTAGAACTTATTGTATTGTGTTGGTTTAAAACTTGTTCTTCGTGGTTAAGAGTTATGTTTGTGCCTAAGATTGTGTTGTTGGTACTAGTTTAGTTCTTACTAGTTCTTACTAGGTCACCCTCACCACATCGAGTAGGAGGTTACCACACAACTGTCCTGGATGTAACCAAACAACCGGACTTATGTTTCCCCTCAAACAAGTCCGCAACCAAACAACAAGCCTTTCGTTTTAGCACATTCAGGCTAGAGGGGATGCAGACAACCAATCAACATGTAGATGTTGGTTTTTAGCATGTATATGCTCAACAAGGCCCAACTGGGACAAGTATGCAAAATGGCAAAATACGATGCAGGTAACCGAACGCGCCTTAGGAGTTGCTTATGTGTCTTTGTAGGGATGAGTGTATGTGAGTATGACGCATATGGTAAGTAATCCAAACAATCAAAAAGAGTGTATGTGAGTATGTAACGAGGTTTTGTTAAAAAGAACTGCCGTGAAGGTTGGCTAAAAAAGCACGTCGAGATGGAAAACACAACCGGCCATGCACCAGGAATTGGAAAAGTCTTAGTTTCAACCGACTGATATCTCCTCTTTCGTAAGTCGTGTCGTTGGCCTGACACGTGTCCTGTGGACCCAAGCGCTGCTTCCTCCCTCGTCCTTTTCCCCTCCCTTGGGATCGCACGTGATCCGTCTTCTTCCCCAGCGCGGCGACTCTCTCCTCTCTCTCACCCCTCCGCTGACGGGCTCAATCCCTCCTCCTACTACAACTCCCTGGGAGCATCTACCTCATTTTCCCTTTCCTCCCCAACATCCTTCGGTCCTCCCTCATGTGGGACGCTTCGTGCTCTCGGTCTTCAACGTTGGCCATGAGCTGCTGCTAGCTCTCCTCTGGCGTGAGTTTCCCTTTGTGAGCTCTCCGGCCGCATTTGCTGCAGTCGGTCTTGAGGCAGCTTGGCCATGCTCGGTGGTGCATAGCTGAAAGCTGGTGGGTGCCTACTACGAGCGGGGGTGCAAGGTCGGGTGCTCGCGGCACTGCATGCAGCTTCCTGCAAGTGATGCATCGAGGTCATTGTTGTTCACTCCGAGCGGTGCGAAGGGTTGGCGATGGGAAATGCCTCTACTGCGAACCCACCAGCAACGTGCCTTGCTCCATCAATCGTTGGCATACTCAGTGCTGCGACACACCACCCATTGGCGGCTGTCGGTGCTGCAACAAAGCATCGCTAGCGGCCGCCGGAGCATCACCAGTGCGGCAATGAAGCTTCGTCGGGCTGGCAAAACCTCACAGGGTGCTGTAATGGAGCATCGCCGGTGCTGTGTTGGAGCACTGCCGGGCCGCGGGAGCATCGCTCGTGCCGCGACGAAGAATCGCCGTTGTTGTGTTGGAGCATTGCCAGGCTGCCGGAGCATCGTCCATGCTGCAACAAAGCATCACCGGTGTTGTGTTGGAGCATTGCGGGCCCGCCGGAGCATCGTCGGTGCTGCAACGAAGCATCACCGGTGTTGTGTTGGATCATTGCCGGCCCGCCGGAGCATCGTCGGTGCTGCAACGAAGCATCACCGGTGTTGTGTTGGATCATTGCCGGCCGGAGCATTATTATCGTCTTACGAAGCATCACGGCGTGTTGTGTTGGATCATTGCCGCTTGTCGAAAGCATCGCTTGCGGTCTTCTGCAACAAAGCATCACCGGTGTTGTGTTGGATCATTGCGGCTACCGAAACATCGTTGGTGCTTTAGCGAAGCATCACCGGTGTTGTGTTGGATCATTCTTGCCGTCAAGAAGAGCATCATGGGGTCTGCAAACGAAGAATCACCGGTGTTGTGTTGGAGCATTGCCGGGCCGTCGGTGCATCGCCGGTGCTGCAACGGAGCATCATCGGTGTTGTGTTGGAGCTTTAGTGTCACGGAGCATCGCCATGATCGCGCAACGAAACATCAATGATGTTCTCGTTGGAGCTTTCTTGCCGTCGAACATCGTCGGTCTTTGCAACGAAGCATCACCGGTCTTGTGTTGGAGCATTGCCGAACCGCACGGAGTGTCCGCCTATGTTTCAAGGGACGTCGTTGTCAAGAAGTCGGCGATGTACTGCGTGGCCGATGCTCGGCGAAGCTTCGTCCGCTGCTTTGCTCTCGAGATGACCGATGTGAGGGTCATTGGGTCAGCCGCAACTCGAAACAAGAATGTTTAGCACGTATGGCTGGCTGGAGTCGCTGTGCGAGAGAAATAGGCCTATTGGGACGGAAGTGATATTATGGTCCAGACTCTAGAGATCAAGCGGCCCAAACAACGCAAATCAACGGCTGTCGAGGCGGTTTAAAAATCCCTACCATCACCGACGACGGCAACAAAGGCCCTCGGAATTGTCATCCGCGATCAAGCATCGAAAATATCAGGTGCTACGGGAGCATCTAAGTTTAGGTGCTCCCGGAGCTCCTCAGCCGTTGGATCTATAATCTGGCGGTCATCTAGAAATGCGCTGGATCTGGTTGTAATAACGGACCTTTAGGGATGTTTTTTTGAATAAATGCGCGAGCTCTCTCCTTGGTCTTTGGATTTTAGATCCAACGGCTGAGAAGCTCCGGAGCACCAAAAGTCGCGTCGCAAAAGTTTCCGGTCCCACATATACCTCGCTTCGGCGCTTCGCTACGCACCTGCCTATTCCCCAACAACTGGATTCCAACCCCCTCCTCGCCCCGTCGAATCCATCGAGGCGAGGAAAAAAAAGAGTAGAGGTTAGGGTTCCGAATGGACGATACTAGAAGGTTCTAGAAGCGTACGCTCGTTGGGAGGGCTGCGGGCGGTGCGCTGCGGTGGTTGATGGAGGAGGAGAAGGCCAGGGGGTTGTCCTCGGCGGCCTCGTCGCTTATCCCGCCGACATCCCCGGAGATCGACCTCGAGGCCGGTGCCGGAGGACCAGCTCCAGTGCCGGATCTGCCTCGAGACCGACGGTACGTACGGCTGGATCCGTCCTGCGCGAGCTGTTCCCGCCGCTGCCCGCCGTTATCCTTGGCCGTGTTTTCTTTGTTTTGGCAGGGGTTGACTGCTTCTCTCGGTGTGGGAGAGACTTCATCGCGCCCTGCAAGTGCAAGGGGACATCCAAGTACGTGCACCGCGACTGCCTCGACCACTGGAGAGCGGTCAAGGTAGGCGCTCTCATTCCGCTGATGCCCTGGTGCTATCAGGGAGCTCCGAAGCGATGTGATTGTGTGATGGATCCACCCAGGGTTACAACTGTGGTTTCTTAGCTTAATTATGTCAATGTGTGGAAGCTATACTCCGTGTATGTGCTTATAGATAGAGTTGTAGCCATTTAGGAATGACTGCCTTGCATTGTACTAATAATAATCAATCAATTCATTCATGGATCACATAGAGCACAGACAACTAGAATACATATGGTAAGTTCATCAAGTTTCGCCTTCAACATGTAGGCCTATAGCTCTTGACCTGCTGTTGGAGTCGATCCTGCCTGTGTCTTTCTTCTATTTTGTTGATTAGAGTTTTGTGTGACAAGTGGCAACCCTGTTTTTCGTGTCTAAGTTATGCCATTTACGAACGTGATTGTAGAGACTAGAGAGCAACTCCAGATTGCTTGGACATTCATGTATGTCGACAGTCTAAACGGAAGAAAAATTTATAAAAGTTTTACAACAACAATGCATCATATGGATGAACGCTATGCAACTGCATTCTGTTGTAACTAGGAATTCAGTAACTAAAAAATATATAAAAAACTTGCACTATCAGGTAGATCCATGATTGACATGATATTGCCATAGTTGGCCCAAAGAGACATGCTTCTGAAAATGCGTTAATCAAGGTTTGTATTACTAGTAAATACCACCTATAAGTATTCCACTATCATTTAACAAATTTGCTATGCGGACCTTTGGCACAGTTTCAGGTCAAAACAAAAAGTTCTGTATTGCATGAACATTCTGAATATACTGATCCTCTCTCTGTACCTTGAAATTTTGATTTAAGATGCAGTAGTAGGTCAGATCTTTCCTTGTCTGACAATGCACTCTTATGGAATTTTGTAATATGGTTCCAGTTTATCAGGCAGATGTTCCTAGGTCCAGTTATGGTATTTAGCATTGGAAACTCTGCTTTCTGTTAGGATGTTGGGATGTCTACATCAAAATGAAGTTGTGCTGTTTGGTAAGGTTATATGGAGGTTGTTGGCTTGGATATGACATAAACCATGCTCTTCTAAGGATGGATCCAATAGTTTAGAGTAGAAATGATGTATGATACCATTAGTCCAAATATCGGCCAGTTAATCGGCATCTCGATCAGTTAATCACTACTTGGTGAGTCACCGAATAGCTGATTTATCGGCTGATTAACTGGAAAATTCGCCCATTTATCCCTACTCACCACCTGACTGATATGGTACCAGTTACCGATATCCTGAACATTGTATGATACACATTTTCTCTTTCAATTGTTGGGAATATGAATTCTATTTGTTCAACAAAAAGTTAAATATAACCTCTTCCTGTTGCATATGCAAAAGCATTCAGTCATCTGTCTCTTTGCATTTTGTTGTCAACTCGTCTGAGCTATTTGTAGCTTGCCTTAATGAAATTGTGTCTTTCTTGCGAGATACTAATAGTGCTTGATGCTTTGTCACATACAGGAGGGGTTTGCATTTTCTCATTGCACCACCTGCAAGGTTCCTTATTACTTGAGGGTTCATGTTCACACTGACAGGAAATGGCGAACGCTAAAGTTTCGTTTCTTTGTTACTAGAGATATATTATTCATCTTTGCTCTAGTCCAGTTTGTAAGTCTTTGATATCCGTGTCACTATTCTTTGTCTAATGATGTATTGAGTGATAAACAGTATTTCTCACTCCTTTGTTCAGGTTATCTCTGCATTGGCTTATTTGGTACATTTTATTGATGGGTACCAGCAATATTGGTTGAGGACGGCCTGGGGTTTTGATAACGAAGTTACTTTTTATTATATATGTGGTAAACAACTTAATCATTTGCACATTTTGTTATTACTTGTACCTGTTTTGCGTGATTGTTTGACAATGAATTTATATGTTTTCCCCTTGTCTGAATGTGTGGGGTGGAGTTCAATCCTTGCCCAGACAACACAAGTCCCTGTTCATCCTTAGGACTCAAGTGCACGGGAGCTGTACGGTTTACAAAGTAAAATATACAATTAGATTCTATCTGGCCAATCTCTGTTATAATTATAAGAGTTTATCTGTGTGCAAAAGAAAACATGTGTGGGGAAATGTATTTTGTTAACAGTATACACTGCAAAGTAGATGAAAGATGTATGACCTAGCAGCTGCCTTTATCTTTTACATGCATGTCAATGATTGTAGTTGCTCTTTCATTCCTACAAGACCTATTCATTAGTTTGTTATATTTATGCTGTGATGGACTAATACTAGGGTATCATGTTATGATCTACACTATGTGACGTGCACTATGTAGTCCCTAAATATATATGGAGGCTACGTTGCTGAGATATATGATGCACTTATGTTGCCCATTTGATTTGAATTCTGAACTGAGTTGAGCATCTCTCATTCATTTTACAGGAGCTTTGTTGTTTTTTGCTTTACTCGGGTTATCAGGATGCTTCATAACGTGTTATGACCGAAGAGTACGGAGTGACTTGGCTCAGCCTTGTCGAGAACTGTGCCTCTGTTGCTGCCAGCAAGGGTATGTTTCGATTAATTCAATGACTATATTATATTAGTTAAGCTGTTAATGCTGCATGCTTGGTCATCTGTATGTTGTACGCTCACCTTCCTATTTCATTTCAGGATGTGTGCAGATTGCCATCTTCCTGGCACACTTTGCATGTGGACTGACTGCACCACATGCTTTGAAGGCTGTGCAACTACAGCCGGGGAGTGTGGTGGTTGCTTGGGAGGTGCAGGGGAAGCAGGGTTACCATTGTTCCTCATCATGGGAGTAATCGTGCTCGGGCTGTTCACGGTTGTCGGCATCTTCTATAGCGTTCTGGTGGCAACTATGGTAGGGCAGAGGATCTGGCAAAGACACTACCACATCCTTGCGAAACGAATGCTAACAAAGGCGAGCACTGCTATCCCTGAGTTGATCAATCATGGTTTTTCCTCCTGTTTATAACCCCAATTTGGTGTTCTCCAGGAGTACGTTGTGGAAGATGTTGACGTTGAACGTGCAGATTGGTCTCCGACGCCACTCCCTGCTGAGCACGTCCAGCAGCTCAAATCCCTGGGACTCCTATAGCCCATGACATGGAGCTGATGGCTGTTGATGATGATCTTAAGTTGAGGACCAGCACCACGCACTGCCCCAGCTGTACAGGAAGCACATACTAAGCCGATGGCAGGGCATCTCTTGTATCCGCAATTTGCACAGCCCAACATGGTGCGATATCATGGTCCTTTTTGTATATTGTAACAGGAAACTGACTACACCTTGATTTTTATACAAACGAGTCAACTCGTGCCCGTCTTGTGCAAAGTTACTGCTCTTCGTTCTTTCACTGGTCTCGTGCACAGACAGATGCGGCAGTTCCAAGGGCATCATAGGTGATGTAGTGCTATATTTTGCTGCCATCTTTGTTGTCAAAGACAATGCGTGTGTGCCATTTTGCCAATGACGCTGACGTCGTGCGCGCATCATTGCCGCATGCGCCGTCGGCAGGAGGAGCTCACCAGGGATAATACTAGTAAGCATCAGCGACCAGCCAGGAATGGCCTCCAGCGTCCTGACGAGCTGACGATGTCGCCCTCGCTCAGCAAGCGTGAGGCTGGCCGGCGGAGATGTGGGTACACCCTATTGGGGACGCGGCTGGGGCGTTATTTCGGTGCAGACGTGAAAAAAGTCGCCTGAGGGCGAAAAGTCCATTCAAAAAATTTCAAAAAATTCCAATTTTTTTTTGAGAAAAACATTGACAAAAGTTCTAAGTGCCTGCAAAAATTCATCATGAAATCACATCCTGTAAGGCGTGGCAAAAAAAAAAAAAACAAATTCAGTGCTTTAAAATGCGTTTGAAAGTAGCTTTTTCAGAGTATTATTTTTGTTTTTTCTGCCACGCCTTCTAGGAATGTGATTTCATGACGAACTTTTGCAGGTACTTAGAATTTTTGTCAATGTTTCTCCCAAAAAAATTTTGAAATTTTTTGAATATTTTTCGATTTTTTTTGATTTTACTGTTCATGCAGGAGCATATGAGCTCGAGTGCAGATTAGCCGCGTCCGCCTGAGGGGTGTTATTTCGGTGCAGACGCGAAAAAAGTCGCCTGAGGGTCCTGTTGGGGGTGTGGTTGGAGATGCTCTCAGAGTCGAGCACTCTCCTGAGCTTGGCACTGCCTACCATGGGCGTCATGGCTGGGCAGCCAGCGGCGGGTTGAGCTTGAGGCTAGCAGCATGCGGAGTTGATGAGGACATCAATACCATTGTTACACCCACAACCCCTGCTGCTATACATACTG
The DNA here is from genome assembly GCA_021605145.1 of Aegilops bicornis. Lineage (NCBI taxonomy): Eukaryota > Viridiplantae > Streptophyta > Magnoliopsida > Poales > Poaceae > Aegilops > Aegilops bicornis. The sequence goes on from JAHIAL010000020.1 coordinate 153,361, forward strand.
GACCAATTACTAGAGCTCACAAGACGCCAACTAAATTACCAGTACTTTCGCTTCTTGGTAATGATTCTAATGTTCATGAGAATATGATGATGCCTAAATTGGATACATTTGTTTTGCTTACAAATGAAGGGCCTAGCTTGGAGAAAGATGAACATTGGAGCAAGAACAAGCATGGAGATGATGGCATGCAAGGGGAACAAGAACGGAGTTACACGTGATGATTTCTGTGACTTTGAAGCCACCATAATGAGTACATGAAGCCTTGGACGAAATATACAAGATGCCACTTCATAAACTTCGTCCGGAGGCTATTCTAGGTGTCACGTCACCTTATTATTGGGCCAGGCCCATGTAATTTCGAAATACATAAGTATAGGCTGTTTTTAGAGTCCGTATGTGTGGAAACAAGAGATAGGGTTGGTTTGGACCCCTTCCCCAAGGGCCACGAAATTCCCTCTTTCTCCATATATACAGCCCTTAGGGCACCGTTTAGACTTTGGGTTTTGCTTAGATTAAAAGTTCGCCATAGCTGCAACTTCGCGCGCCGTTTGTGTTCAACGACCGGACTAAGGCGCCACAGTAACCCCACCTTGATCAATAAAGCTTTCATCTTATATTCGCAATATCCAGATTGCAATCTCGATTTCTTGCTTGTTCTTCGTTTGCTCGCAGAAATGCAGAGACCCTCGTGGTCGTTGATCGTGCTCTGGCGTGGTCAATAACCTCTCCGGAGTTGGTTTAGCGATTGCTAAGGCGCGACGTCCTCGCGACGTTCGTAGTCGGATCGCCAAAGTCGATTTCCACCAAAGCGATATCCATCATCTCATCGAAGACACCTTTGCCTCTATCAAGTGGTATCGTAGTTCCGTGTTGCTCGGTGAGATTTTACGGTTTTCGTAGTTTAGATCGAGTCTGCTCTTCATCCCTATAGTCCACGAAATAGTCAATAACATTAAGGTGAGTTCATCCTATCCGAACTAGTCTGAGCCTTTGCATAGTCTTTTCAGTATTTGGCTTTGTTGAATTTGCGGTTGCATCGTCGTGTCAAGTTGCTGGTCTTAGCGTCTAGTTTCCCTTAGAGTTTCGAGTTCTGTTCACAAGTTGTCACGCTACCGCCGCACCATCGTCATTGCTTTTGCCATCTACCACCACCGCTTATCCGCACCAATCCATATCCATATACCACCACCAATCCGTATCCATATACCACCACCGATCTGTGTCCATATACCACCACCGCTACCATATACCACCACCGTTGCCATATCCTACCACCATATATCCACCATCAATCCGAGTTCTTTTCATATTAGGTTTGTTTTGAGATCCATCTATTTTCTGTTTCGTGTTTCCTTGCAGAGTAGGTCTCAAAAAAAAGTCCTGGAGACCCCTGGGCAGTTTTAGGCCAAAATCTCGGCGACGAAAATATTTTTCCCTATCCTATTTTTAGGTCCCCAGAGTGTTTTGAGACATTCGCCATCATAGTGATTTTTGTCGCACTTTTTCATAAATAGCTGCCCTGATTTCCGAAAAAAATTGTCAAAAAAATTTCGTGCCCATCCTGTCGCTTGACACGGGAAGAGTTTTGAGACACTCGCCATTATAGTGATTTTTCGCAAAAAAGCAAAAAGCGCAAAAAAAAAGAAAAAAATTCAGTGTGCTCCTCCTTGTTTGCGTGCAGCGCCGTGATTTTGTTAGTGTTCTAGGCTCGCGTCTCTAGCACGGTCTAGCCTAGGACCAAGACAAGACTGTCGTTGAGCGTTTATTCAACTTTGCATCTCCGAATTGATTATTGTCGACCCTTTTGCTACCATATTATAAGCCTTCCCAGCTCCACATACATCTACGTCGTGCGTTTGACTCTCCCTGGTAATCGCTCTATCCAACCTTTGAGAGTTTTGACTACAACGGTTGCCGATCACCGCCTGCTGCTGGGTAAGAACTGGTAAGAATTTGAGATTTGCTTGACGGGTTTGTGATACACCATCACCTATTCCTAGTAGCCTATAGGATCATATTCTTGTTTGTTTCTATTTGCCGCTAACCATGGTAGGATCACAAGTCGATGAGACTGATTGGGAGAACTTGACAAACAAACAAATACATGATAAATTTCAGCAAATGATGAGTGGACAGTGCAAGATGTGCTAAACAGATTTGAAGAGGCCATGGAGAAGATAGATGGCATTGAGAAGACGTTGAAACAAAGCTTGATAACAAATTTAATGAATTGCTCGCGGCGTTTTCCACAACCACCGCCGCTGCACTGTTGCACCTCTCGCAACAACAACAACAACGCCCCTTCCGAATCAAGATGGATTTGAGCGCAGCGTGTCCCTCTTGAGGATGGCCAAACTTCCGGTGTCTTTGTACTGTTGTTCATGCTTCTTTGGCTCCACCTCGGCTGCTTCTTTGGTACCCAGGAGGATGATGAGTATGCGGCGATTATGAGGATGAGGTTGATCAAAATCAGAACTACGATGCAACCACCAAAGCACCACCACCAAAGAAGTTGACCTCAGGTATATAATCGCAATGGTAGGCCTGCACCACCACTTCAGGTACGAGATCATGACCATCTTCCTAAACTGAAATTGAATATTCCACCATTTGAGGATAGATATGTTCCTGATATATATCTTACTTGGGAGTTAGAAACTGAACAACGATTTACATGTTTACAATATCCTGAGGAGAGACGCAGTTATCTTTGTTTGTGCTTTCACTAGCTTTGCATGTGTTTGGTGGTCTGAACATTGTCGATTATATCCTGTTCCAGCTACTTGGGCTGCTTTGAAAACTGCTATGCGTGCATCGTTGGGTTCCACCATATTATCAACGTGAATTACTTCAAAAATTGCAGCGCTTAAGACAAGGAAAAATTCGGTGAAGAATATTATCGAATTACAAATGGCTTGATTAGATGTGGTATTGTTGAGGAGAATGAAGCTATGCTTGCACGTTTTACGGGTGGATTAAATAGAGAGATTCAGACCATTCTAGACTATAAGGATTATAATAATATCACTCGTTTATTCCATCTTGCTTGTAAAGTTGAACGTGAAGTGCAGGATCGATGTGCATTGGCGCTGCACTAACTTTTCTCGCAGTCGACCTTCATCATGGACATCACGTGCATCATCTACTTCCTTTGCACCATCACCTCCTTCAAAGCCACCTCCAACCGTGATACACGAAAGCAGGCACAACCACCCCTATCTGCCAAGAGCACACCTGCCGGACCTGCACAGAGCTCTTCTTCTTCCATGGCGTCAACAGGGCACACAAGTGATATTATTTGTCGTCGTTGTAAGGGAAGATGACATTTTGTGAGAGAATGCAAATCTCAGCGATGTGATGATTGCTCTTGAGGATGGTGGGTATGAGTCCGCTAGTGACTATGATGAGGAGACTTTGGCTCTTATTACACATGAGGAACACGGTGGAGATGATTACGATCATGAGACACAATACATGGCTTTGAAGATGCCGACAGTATGAATGTTTAGTTGCTCAACGTGTTTTGAGTATGCAGTGTTACACAAGCCGAGCAAAATCAGAGGCATAATTTGTTCCATACAAAGGGAGTTGTGAAGGAACGTTCTATTCAAGCGTCATCATAGATGGAGGGAGCTGCAACAACTTGGCTAGCATGGAGATGGTGGAGAAGCTATCTCTCACCACAAGACCACATCCACATCCTTACTACATCCAATGGTTCAACAACAGCGGCAAGGTTAAGGTAACACGTATTGTTCGTGTGCATTTTAGTATCTCTACATATGCTGATTATGTTGATTGTGATGTGGTACCTATGCAAGCATGTTCCTTGTTACTTGGTATACCATGGCAATTTGATAAAAATTCTGTACACCATGGTAGAAACAATTATTATACTCTTGTTCATAAGGATAAAAATATTACTTTGCTTCCTATGACTCCACGATTCCATTTTGAAAGATGATATTAATAGAGCTAATAAAGCAAAAGCAGGAGAAAAATAAGAGTGAAAATCAGATTGTGGCAAAAGAATTTGAGCAACAAATGTAGCCTGATAGTAAACAATCTAGTGTTATTTCTGAAATTAAATTGAAAAGTGCATGTTCACTTGCCACTAAATCTGATATTGATGAGCTAGATTTCAGCAATTCTGTTTGCTATGCTTTTGTGTGCAAAGAGGCATTATTTTCATTCGAGGACGTGCCTTCCTCTTTGCCTCCTCATTGTCACTAACATTTTGCAGGAGTTCACGACGCTCTTTCCACAAGGCGTGCCACCGGGATTACCTCCCATTCGAGGGATTGAGCATCAGATTGACTTAATTCCGGTGCATCATTACTAACCGTGCACCATACCGCATCAATCCGGAGGAGACGAAGGAGATTATGCGTCAAATGCAGGAGCTGCTCGACAAAGGTTATATACGAGAATCCCTTAGTCCTTGTACTGTTCCTATTATTCTAGTGCCGAAAAAGGATGGTACATCACGTATGTGTGTTGATTGTAGAGGCATTAATAATATTACTATTCGTTATCGTCATCCTATTCCTAGGCTAGATGATATGCTTGATGAATTGAGTGGCTCTACAATATTCTCCAAAGTTGATTTGCGTAGTGGATACCATCAAATTCGTATGAAATTGGGAGATGAATGGAAAACATCATTTTGAAACTAAGTTTGGATTATATGAGTGGTTAGTCATGCCTTTTGGGTTAACTAATGCACCTAGTACTTTCATGAGATTAATGAGCGAAGTTTTACGTTGCTTTCATTGGACGATTTGTGGTAGTTTACTTTGATGACATATTGATTTATAACAGATCTTTGGAGGAACATTTGGAACATTTACGTGCTGTTTTTATTGCTCTACGTGATGCACGTTTGTTTGGTAACCTTGGGAAGTGCACCTTTTGCACCGACCGAGTATCTTTTCTTGGCTATGTTGTTACTCCACGAAATTGAAGTTGACAAAGCCAAGATTGAAGCTATTGAGAGTTGGCCGCAGCCCAAAGCGGTCACACAAGTGAGGAGTTTTCTTGGCCTCATTTGGATTCTATAGGCGTTTTGTGAGAGATTTCAGCACCATTGCTGCACCTCTCAACGAGCTTACAAAGAAGGATGTGCCTTTTGTTTGGGATACCACATAGGAAGAAGCCTTCACGGTATTGAAAGATAAGTTGACACATGCTCCTTTACTCCAACTTCCTGACTTTAATAAGACTTTTGAGCTTGAATGTGATGCTAGTGGAATTGGATTAGGAGGTGTGTTATTACAAGATGGCAAACCCGTTGCATACTTTTCTGAAAAATTGAGTGGGCCTAGTCTGAATTATTCTACTTATGATAAAGAATTATATGCTCTTGTTCGTACTTTAGAAACATGGAAATATTATTTATGGCCCAAAGAATTTGTTATACATTCTGATCATGAATCTTTGAAACATATTAAAAGTCAAGCTAAACTGAATCGTAGACATGCTAAATGGGTTGAATTCATTGAGACTTTCCTTATGTCATTAAACACAAGAAGGGTAAAGAAAATGTTATTCTTTGATGCATTGTCTCGTCGCTATACTATGCTTTCACAACTTGACTTCAAAATATTTGGTTTGGAGACCATCAAAGATCAATATGTGCATGATGCTGATTTTAAAGATGTATTGCAGAATTGTAAAGAAGGAAGAACGTGGAACAAGTTCGTCGTTAATGATGGATTTGTGTTCCGTGCTAACAAGCTTGCATTCCAGCTAGCTCCGTTCGTCTTTTGTTGTTGCAGGAGGCGCATGGAGGAGGACTAATGGGACACTTTGGCGTGAAGAAGACGGAGGATGTACTTGCTACACATTTCTTTTGGCCAAAGATGAGGCCAGGATGTTGAGCGTTTTATTGCTCATTTGCACTACATGTCAAAAAGCTAAGTCACGACTCAATCCTCATGGTTTATATATGCCTTTGCCTGTACCTAGTGTTCCTTGGGAGGATATATCTATGGACTTTGTTTTAGGTTTACCTAGAACAAAGAAGGGAGGGATAACATATTTGTTGTCGTGGATAGATTCTCGAAAATGGCACATTTTATACCATGTCATAAAAGCGATGATCTTGTTAATGTTGCTGATTTGTTCTTTCGTGAAATTATTCGCTTGCATGGTGTGCCAAATACTATTGTTTCAGATCGTGATACTAAATTTCTTAGCCACTTTTGGAGATGTTTATGGGCTAAGTTGGGGACTAAACTGCTTTTTAGTACTACTTGTCACCCCAAACCGATGGACAAACCAAGTAGTCAATAGAACATTGTCTACTATGCTTAGGGCTGTTTTGAAGAATAATAAGAAAATGTGGGAGGAATGCTTGCCTCATATTGAATTTGCTTATAATCGTTCATTGCATTCTACTAATAAGATGTGCCCTTTTGAAGTTGTGTATGGTTTCCTACCTCGTGCACCTATTGATTTGTTGCCTCTTCCATCTTTGGAGAAGGTTAATTTTGATGCTAAACAACGTGCTGAATTGATTTTAAAAATGCATGAGTTAACGAAGGAAAACATTGAGCGTATGAATGCTAAATATAAACTTGCTGGAGATAAGGGTAGAAAACATGTTGTGTTTGCACAGAGATCTTGTTTGGTTACATTTGTGTAAGGATAGATTTCTGATTTGCGTAAATCAAAGCTAATGCCACGTCTTGATGGTCCCTTTAAGGTGTTGGAGAAAATAAATGATAATGCATATAAACTTGAGCTGCCTGCAGATTTTGGGGTTAGTCCCACTTTTAACATTGCAGATTTAAAGCCTTATTTGGGTGAGGAAGATGAACTTCCGTCAAGGACGACTTCATTTCAAGAAGGGGAGGATGATGAGGACATCAATACCATTGTTACACCCACAACCCTATTTGCTATACATCTTTGGACCAATTACTAGAGCTCACAAGACGCCAACTAAATTACCAGGTACTTTCGTTTCTTGGTAATGATTCTAATGTTCATGAGAATATGATCTTTGCCTAAATTGGATACATTTGTTTTGATTACAAATGAAGGGACTAGCTTGAAGAAGGATGAACATTGGAGCAAGAACAAGCATGGAGATGATGGCATGCGCAAGGGGAACAAGAACGGAGTTACAAGTGATGATTTCAGGACTTTGAAGCCACCATAATGAGTACATGAAGCCTTGGACGAAATATACAAGATGCCACTTCATAAACTTCATCCAGAGGCTATTCTAGGTGTTGCGTCACCTTATTATTGGGCCAGGCCCATGTAATTTTTGAAATACATAAGTATAGGCTGTTTTTAGAGTCCGTATGTGTGGGGAAACAAGAGATAGGGTTGGTTTCGGACCCCTTCCCCAAAGGGCCACGAAATTCCCCCTCTTTCTCCATATATACAGCCCTTAGGGCACCGTTTAGACTTTGGGTTTTGCTTAGATTAAAAGTTAAGCCATAGTCGCAACTTCGCACACTTCGCTTTGTGTTCAACGACCGGACCACCGGCCACAGAACCCCACCTTGATCAATAAAGCTTTCATCTTATATTCGCAATATCCAGTTGCAATCTCAGTTTCTTGCTTGTTCTTCGTTTGCTCGTAGGAAAGCAGAGACCCTCGTGGTCGGAGTTGATGCGTGCTCTGGCGTGGTCAATAACCTCTCGGAGTTGGTTTAGCGATTGCTATGGCGCGACGTCCTCGCACGTTCGTAGTTGGATCGTCAAAGTCGATTTCCACCAAAGCGATATCCATCATCTCATCGAAAGACGGGACACCTTTGCCTCTATCAGGAGTTGTCCGTGCGCCAAGGGAGGCGAGCAGCGGCATCTACGAGCGGTGGGGTGGAGCAGTAGTGGGGTGAAGTTACACGGCAACTTCAACTGACCGACTCAACCTGACAGAAGTTTTGTCCACTTCTTGTTTTCTAAGAAATTCATTGCTAAGTTCACAACTGTCATTAGAAATTTTTGGTGGACAAGTGTTAGAGAGACTGACTCAAAGAAAAGTCTCTGCCTTAGGGCATAGAAGGATATTTGTACTTCTAAAAGGCGGTAAGGTGGCTTGGGCATCTGGAATCTAAAAGCCATTAATGAAAGTCTCATCCTCACAGCTGCTTGGAGGTTAGCCAATGCTCCTTCTTCTCATTTGTACCTTGTGCTCAAAGCTAAGTACTTTCCTGATACTTCAATTTGGAGAGCCACTACTACCCCACCTAAATATGCTTTTTGGGTCTCTATCTTGAAAATGTTGCCTAAACTGAGAGATCATGCTTTTTATCAACTCACCCAGTGGTAACATTTCTTTGTGGAGCATGCCTTGGTGTAATCTTTTGGTATTCTATTTATGATCATCTTGTTCCACAACAAGCTGGTTTTGTTTACCTGCCTCATGTGAGAGATCTTTGGCTTCTGGTTTGAAAAGTTTGAATCATCCACTCATATTTTCTCTTTTTCGGCAGCCTTTAGCCTCTCACATTGTTAATACTCAAATTTTAGATGATGATGGTCCAGATTTTCTACGTGTTGGGACCTCACCCCAAATGGTATTTGCTCTTCAAAATCTTCTTACAAACTTTGCTTGCAAGAGCTTCATAGTAATCCAAGAAATGCTCCTCTGGATATTCCTTTGGACTTGAAAGATTTTCTTAAATTCATTTGGAAACAAAAAAATTTGCTCCCTCGAGTTCAAACTTTTGCTTGGAGACTTCTTCGAAGGGCTTTGCCTCTCTGGGTATGAGGGCTGGTCGTGTTTCTATTAATATTGCTTAGACTTGTTGTAGATGTGGCCAGCAGGAAGATGAATTCCACCTTTTTTCCTTTGCAACTTTGCGAGAGCAGCTTGGTTTTCTTCACCCTGGTTTCTTCGCTCGGATGTTCTCATCCAAGGGCACTCTACTATGCATTCCATTCTCATTGTGCTTACTCGAATGGGCCATCCTCATGCTTCCATTAAGAATGTTTTAAATTTTTTGTGGTGCCTTTGAAAAGCTAGAAATGATTTTCTTTTTGATACGAAAAAGCATCTTCCTTATCAGGTTAATATTGCTGCTACAACTCTGGACTATGAGCCTGTAAGTGCATCTAGTACCACCCCTAGTTTGGTTTTGGAGTATTGACGACAAACGTGGTTGATGGACTAATGTGTTTGTGAGAATTGCGGGATAACACTGTAGTAGTCCCTCCTTGATTCGGTTTACCCTAGGAGATGACCCTAAAAATGTATGAAGACATTGAAGACAATGTTGGTGCGTGAAGATATTCACATTGAAAACTATGACGAGAAGAAGACATTGAGTGAAGACTATGGAGCCGCCAAGACTTAGCTGTTTCGTTGTTTCTTTTCTTCTTTGTTGAGTCATAGGAACCACCGCCTTTGTTAAGTGGGGTCCAAGTGAACAAAGTCGAGTGGTGAGTGATGCTCAACCAAATCCTATGTCTTCGAGCGAAGACAATGAGAGCAAATCTTATCCAGAGTCAGATAAGTCGGCTTTACTTGTAGCCCAAGTCAAGGCTCGTCGTGTGTTTGAAATCGACCCGTTGTGACACGTGTCGGTTCCTTAGTGACCGGGGTCATTTCAGACAAATCAAGTCGGGTTGCCTAGTGGCTATAAATAGCCCACCCCCTACACCATAAATTGGCGGCTGCTCAGAGTTAGTGCACGGCTTTTGTCGTTTGAGAGCAACCCACCTCCGAAGCTTTTGAGAGAGAGAGAGAGAGAGAAATCCTTGTGAGGACAAAGCCCAAACACCCAGAGCCAAAGAGTGTTAGGCATCACTGAAGTCCTTCTGTCCGCGTGATCTGAAGACTTGTTACACTTGAGGACTGTGAATCCTCCAGCCGGTTAGGCGTCGTGTTACGAGCATCCAAGAGTAATTGTGGATTGCCGGTGAGCAGAAGTCTGTGAAGGTTTGGAAGTCTACCTTGAAGACTTACCAGAGTGATTGGGCGGGGACTGTGTGTCCTTAGCTCAAGGGGAATAAGGTGAAGACACGGTCTTCTGAGTTCAATCTTAGCCTCCCTTACCAGACGTACAGTTGTCACAGCAACTGTTACTGGTCGAACAAATCCTTGTCTTCACAACTCACTGGTTCTATCTCTTGCTCTCCTTACTTACAGTTTGTTGTTGTGAAGTCATTGTTTGATTGCTTTACCTGTTTGACTTCACTGTGTGACTACTTGTTCTGATTGGCTTCATATTATCTTCCATCCTGATCCTACTACATAGCTGCTATCAGTCATCATGCTTTAGCTTCATACTTGTTTGACTACGGCTTGTCTAGTGTAGTTCATCTTCCGCTGCATGTCTATAGGTCCAGTTTTCACATTTGTCTTCGAAACTTTCATGTTTTGAAGACTTTCATAAAAATCGCCTATTCACCCCCCTCTAGTCGATAACTAGCACTTTCAATTGGTATCAGAGCAAGGTACTCCCTTGTTCTGTGTGATTCGGTTTAACCACACAGGTTTTAGCTATGTCATTTGCAGGGATAATCAAAGTCTCCGCTGCGTGTCACATCTTCGATGGCACTTGAATATCCCTCTTTGGAAGAATAAGATGCGTATGCATCTTGAAGCCATTGATGTCGTCGTGGTATGTCATCAAGAATGGCGTTCCCAAAGATCTGTGAAGGTGTCACTCCCTACGATGTCAAGAAGTTCATTCAACTCGATTCCGCTGCGAAGAACATCATCTGTGGTCATCGACCAAAGAGCGATATGGCCGTGTGAGTGCTTTGGAAGCGTCGAAGCTAGTCTGGGGCTGGCTCTCCAAGGTCGATGAAGGCGTTTCAACTCGGAGAGATCAAAAGAATCGATTGTTCTCGCAACCTCTTCAACCGCTTCAAGAGAAATGACAATGAGAATGTCCAGCTCACGTTCGATCGCCTCCGACATCACAAATGAGCTTCGGGCTCTTGCCGCCACCGAGATCACCAAGCATGAAATCGTCAAGGCGCTTACGAGATCTCTTGACAGCTCATTTGACACTCTAGCTCTTATGATTCAAGAACGCATACGACTTCAAGACACTCGATCCATCGACATACTTGAGAGGCTTAACACACATGAGTTCCAAATTTATCTCGAGAAAAGAGATATCTATGGTCCCAACTATGGGCGAACTCGCGCTTTGAAGGCAAAGGCTGTTTCCTCATCGAAGAAGAATCATTGCCATTACGGTGAAGTGAAGACCTTGGAAAGGAGCTTGCTATGCTTGTGAAGAAGTTCGGAAGTTCACTAAGAAGAAAGGATTGAGAGAAAGTCTTCACGATCCAGCTCAAGAAATGATGAAGCTTCTTCCCATGACCACAAGAAGAGAACACATCACAAGTGCAAGAAACACGGTCACTACATCTCCGAGTGTCCACATTGGGACAATGAGAAGAAAAGAAGAAGAGCAAGGAATATGATTACGATGACAAGAAGAATAAGAAATACTCAAAAATCTTCTTCCAAGTCAACTTCCAAGTCTTCATCTCATAAGAAAAGTTAAATGCAGCAAGGTTCGGTGCTTTTGTTGGCAAGGAAATGGATTCAGAGGAGGAGTCTAGCTCGAGGAGGCGTAAGTGGTGGAGTTTGAGGAGGAGTCGGACTACTGGCGTTGCAAGTCTAGCTCGGCTTCGCCTCGTTGCCAAGTCCATCTTCAACATCAAGACAATGTGTCCATCACCAACCACGATGCCATTGACAAGGCGACTCTGCTCCCACTTATCGCTTCATGGCACGCGGTGCCAAGGTAAACTCACGCGATGCTTACTTTCAAACATCAAGTGAAGATGACTACGATTGTGAATCCAAACCCAGCTACAAAACACTTGCTAAAATTGCAACCGAACAATGAGCTATGGAACATATTCAAAAATGTTAGACAAAAGCGATGATGCATTGAATTGGACGAAATATTGACCCGATCTTAGTCCTTAATTGAAGATATAAAAAATCTTCATGTTAAAGTACCAAGAGCTTGAAGGTCATCATGAATCACTCTCAACAACCCATGAAAAGCTTTCCTATGATTATCTTCAAAGGAAGCAAGAACTTGAGAAGTTGAGAGCGGCTCATGAAGATCTTCAAAAGGAAAACGAGTCACTTCGCTCAATAGATCGATCCCTTCGGAAGGATTTGAACCACCATGTTTAAAATGTCTTAAGCATGATAACGCTAATTACATTCTTTGAGTGTTCTCTGCCGCTACTATTTCAATATCTTCAACCATCGATGTGGTAACTAACCCCTCTGCGGAGGATTCCACCTTCTTGTTGCTAATGAAAATGCTAGATTGAAGACATTGCTTGAAACAGGAATGTACAAAAGCCTCAAGGGCATCGACACTTTGTGATGTCCTCAAAAGCAGATCTTGAACCGAAACCCTAGGAAAGAGGGTGTTGGGTTCGAGAGGAAAATGAATGTTGATGGTTCTTCTTGGAAGCCCGAAAGCAAGACCCCAAAACCACATGGGTTCTTTGCAAAGAAACCTTCAATGGATCCATCTACCTTATCTGGATTTACTTGTGCTAACCCAATTGCTATTGATGAATCCTTTGATGCAAACTATAAAGCTGCTTAAGAATCGCAATGGTGAAGTGTTTGCCAGGTATGTTGGTACTAACTGCAGGAATGGACCACCTATGAAAAAGATCTGGGTACCTAAACAGTATATTGAGAATCTTCCTGTGAATGTCATCATGACACCACCAAGGAAGAAGACAAACCCCAGACCTATGGCTTCATATGGCCCAAAGGCTTCATACGGAATCTGAGACTCACACGAGTTACCCTAACGCCAATGTTTTGCAGGACTCGGTCTTATGAATATGAGCGTGTGTCGTCAAACCGCTATGTTCATAGAACTAAGACCTTTTACCTTATTCATATGAGTATCGTTCTTCTCCTGCAAGGCTATTTGCTAGGGCTCCAAAGCCGAAATTCTCAGATGCTGCACTTAGACTCATTGCTTCTAAGCCACCCCTGAAGATGTGGGTGGTTAAGAAGAATTAACTTTCTTTTGCAGGGAAAGGTCTCCAGCCAGAAATCAAAGGCGTCCGACGCTATTGTTGGGGACCTAAAACACATTATGGGGCCTTAAAATAAAATGCCCAAATGGTCTTACTATGTATTTCGTTTACGAATCGCTTGCCGGTCATACCATCAGTCCTAACCTTGATCTCGAGCTTTGATAATCCTCTTGTGTGTCAAATGTTTATGCTTCACAATACTCTTTGTGAAGCCTATCCTTCCAAGCACCTTTGTAGGGTACGACACCTCGTGCTTCAGAATGGATTATGGACAGCGGATGCACTAACCACATGACTGGTGATCGAAGTCTTCTCATGGACTCAACCTTACGTCCATGTGATAAGAGTCACATCACATTCGCTTACACTGGTAAAAGCAAACTATTGGGCCTAGGTAGAGTTGCAATCTCAAGGGATCAGCACATGGACAAAGTGATGCTTGTTGAATCCCTTGGCTTCAACTTAATGTCTGTCTCAATGCTTTGTGACTTAAACATGATTGTGCTATTTGGAAAATATCGTTGCCTTGTACTAATGGAATCTGACAAGTCTCTAGTCTTGAAGGTGCAGGAAAGATGATCTGTACATGGTAGACTTCTCAAAGGACCACGGATGGCCGTATGTCTTCTAGCAAAGTCTTCAGAGTGCTGGCTCTAGCATCAGAGGCTAGGGCATGCTGGCATGAGGAACCTACACACTCTCGCCAAGAAGAAGCACGTCATAGGCATCGAAGGCGTCAAGTTCAAGAAAGATCATCTATGTGGTGCTTGCGAAGCTGGGAAGATGACAAGGGTGTCACGCCCAAGATGCGGCCCTATCATAAAGGAACTCGAAGGTCCCACCAAGGATAGAAGCGCATCTTGAAGACGCTTTTGCAAGGTGGATATCATTACAACAACATTACATAATAGTGGGGATACATCCAAGACATACAAATGCCGCAAGAATACATCAATATACATGAGAACAACATCCGACTACGGATGAAACATAAACAGAAAGTCAAACGACATCCACCACCTTTAGCCAGGCTGCCGACCGTGAACCCTAACCCAAGATCGACGAAGAAGAAGAAGAACTCCAAAACAAGTGAACACCACTCTCACGTCATGATCATCGCAAACCTGTACCTGCAAGCTGGTGTTGTAGTAATCATGAGCCACGAGGACTCAAGCAATCCCATTACCATGGGTATCAAGACTAGCAAAGCTTAATGGGTAAGGAAGGGGTAAAGTGGTGAGGTTGCAGCAGCGACTAATCAAATATGGTGGCTAACATACGCAAATGAGAGCGGGAAGAGAAACAACGGAACGGTCGTCAACTAGTAATGATCAAGAAGTGATCCTGAACTCCTACTTACGTCAAACATAACCCAGAAACCGTGTTCTCCTCTCGAACAACCCCGAAAAGAGACGATCACGCAGATTCGCACACTGATTGGTGTATTTTAGAAGAGTTTACTTCAAGTTTACTACAACCGGATATTAACAAATTCCATCTGCCACATAACCGCGGGCACGGCTCTCGAAAGTTTAAAACCCCGCAGGGTGTCCCAACTTAGCCCATGATAAGCTCTCGCACTCAACGAAGGATATTCCTTCTCCGGGAAGACCCGATCAGTCTCTAATCCGGTTACAAGACATTTCGACAATGGTAAAACAAGACCAATAAAAGCCGCTTAGGATGTGCCGACAATCCCGATAGGAGCTGCACATATCTCGTTCTCGAGCAACATCGGATGAGCAATCCATTACAACTAAAACCAGACCTCAAGTTTCCTTTAGGTAGCTGCAAAGGGCTACTGGTTCGGACCAGCACTTAGAGAAGCACCGCCCGGGGCTAAAATAAAGATGACCCTCGGGTTGGCCGACCCAAGGAAGGGTATAGGTGGTGGTGAGGCAAATGGTAAAACCAAGGTTGAGCCTTCTTTGGAGGAGTTTTATTCAAAGCTAACCGTCAAGGGGGTCCCATAAATCACCCAACTTGCGTTAGGGGCGCAAAATCCGGGAACATAATACCGATATGGCCGGAAACTAGGGCGGCAAGAGTGGAACAAAACACCGGGCATAAGGCCGAGCCTTCCACCCTTTACCAAGTATATAGATGCATTAATAATATAAGAGATATTACGATATCCCAACATAAACATAATCCAACATGGAGCAATCTTCATCTTCACCGCAACTAACAACGCTATAAGAGGGCTGAGCAAAAGCGGTAACATAGCCAAACAACGGTTTGCTAGGAGGGGTGACAAAGGTTAGAGGCTGACATGGCAATTTGGGAGGCTTGATCAACAAGAGATAGGTAGCGCAGCATAGCGATACAACGAAGCAACTAGCATAGGAATGATAGTAATGAGATCCAAGGTGACGATCATCTTGCCTGAAATCCCGCTAGGAAGAAGAACGAGTCCATGAAGAAGACGAACGGGAGTAGTCAAACGAATCCTCACAATCGCAACATTACCGGAACTAAGAAGCAACACCGGAAAGAAACAAACAACATGGTAAACACACAAACATAATCATGGCATGATGCACAAACAAGTATGATGCATGACCGGTTTAATGAGGCATGGCATGGCATGGCAAAGTGCAACAAACAATACTACAAGTTAAGTGGAGCTCAATATGCAACGAGTTGCATATTGACAAAACACCACATTGACATATTTAGTTCTCTCTGGGTTATGTACCCAACAATATTATGATGTTGTTAAACATGACAAGAGGTGAAGCATAAGTAAACTAACTATTTCGACAAGTTTAAATGAGGCCGGAACAATCAAACAACAATTCCGGAAAATCCCCATATGCATATTTTGGATTTGGTACTGTTCTGCCCTAAACCATATTTTATTGTTGTTAAACAGGAAAATAAAGTGCACCATGTTAAACTAGGCATTTTTTCCACCCCATTTACATATAAAGTTTGTTTAAAACCGAGCTACGGTTATTTAGTTATGAAATAAATCATTTTAGCATGGCATTTAAGCAAATTTAAAAAAACAACATTTTAAACATGGATGAAAGTGGCATATTATTAATCTACACAAAATTCTAAGCATTTTACATGTTTAAATCATTTTAATCCGATGCACCAATTGTGAGTTATTAAATGCATGATCTAGAGGACTTTTACGTAAAAGCAGGTTTCACATGGATAATGCTAAAAATCACAGAGCAATTAAAAAAAAACTACATCGGGCCGAAATCTCTTTGGGAGCTGGGCTTGGGGTGGCTCACCATGGGCTAAGCCCAGTCGGTGGAAGCAGGAGGCCAGGCAGGCCGGATCTTGGCACGGCTGGGCCTTGACCAACAAAAGGCAGCGGGCGTGGCCCAAAGCGCTGGTCAATGCACTTGAGGCGCCATTCTCTGCTCGGCGAGGACGAGGCCGAAACAGGGCAAAGCAGGGAGGCAGCGACGCAGCTTGGAACTCCGGCAACGACGAGGCAGATGCGGACGAGGCAAGGGACTTGGTGGCCCGACGATGGGGGCGTCGGAGATGGCCGGATCCGGGCCAGCTCGGGTCGAGGACGAAGCTCCTAGGCATCGAGGCTCCATGCCCGGTGCTGAACACAGAGAGGGAGAGAGAGAAACGTGAGCGAGAGAGGAGAGCGAAAGGAGAGATGGAAGGCGAGGGCACCACACCTGGTGGTGCTCGCCGGAAGAGATGCTGGAATAACGGACGGCGGGGATCCAGTTCAGTATGGCGGGTCCCGTTCCTCACGGATCGAAGTGGATGCAGCGGGAGACGCGAGGTGAGGCCGCGACCTTGGCACAGAGGAGGCACGAGGCTGTATCTACAGGGAATTGACGGGTCGACGAGGAAGAGGGAGATGGCAACTCGATCTGCTCGCGGACGAGCTCCGGCTCGGGATGCTCCTGCGAGGCAACAAAGTCGGGGAAGAGGAGGCGGGACGGCCTGGTTGTTGTTGCTGCTTGCCGGCGGCAGGGACGAGGCAGAGGAGGCTGCATGCGGTGTGGTTGGTGGATCGAGAGGAGTGGCTGGTTGGATCGGTGGCAAAATCGAGGAGGGGAAGGAGTTGGATATGGGAAGATCCCGAGGTGGAAGGAGAGACCGGGTGGAGTGGCGGCGCGGTGATGGAATGGATGGGACATCTCCCTAGATTTTAGGGTTAGGCAGTTTATATAGGTAGGGGATTAGGGTTGGGATTAACTCGGTACGTCCGATCGAAATCGGGCGGTCGAGAAAATAAACTAGGGGGTCCAAATAAGAAAACGGAGATGTTTTATAGATATTTGGGGATGAACCAATGCAACAGTGATGATCGAAAGCGGGTTGGGTCCGGGGCAAGTTTCAGACATCGCCACAGGGGCTGCGAGTCAAGCGAAAAGAGGTTAGGTGGTCACGGTCAAGAGGGAAGCGAAAACCCGATTGGTCTCGGGCAGTCAAAGAAGGCAAGGGGAACGTGGCAACTACGAACGGGTGCAAGCTTTATGAAAACATGTGGATGCAATGCACATGATGCCATGAGATAAGATGCAAGACATGAACAAAAAGCAAAACAAAAGACAAAACCCAACCACGAAGGTAAAATCATATCGCATCTCCGGAAAAGGCAAGAGTTGGAGTTACGAATATGGAAAGTTGTATCCGGGGCGTTACAAAGGGCCAAGCATCCCTCGAAGACAATCATGACTACACCTCGACCTTTTGAGTTGCTCCACATGGACTTGTTTGGTCCCACTCACTACTTTGCTCTCACTGCAACTGCTTGTCTCTATGGTTTCGTTATCGTTGATGATTATTCAAGATATACGTGGGTGCACATAATTCTCTTCAAGACTGAAGTGCAGGATGTCTTCAGACGCTTCGCCAACCACGCCATGAACAACTATGGCATCAAGATCAAGCACATTAGGAGTGACAATGGCACTGAATTCAAGAACACAGGCCTCGACCTTTATCTTAACACCTTAGGCATCACTCATGAGTTTTCTGCTCCTTACACACCTCAGTAGAATGGCATCGTGGGCGCAAGAATGTAACCCTTATTGAGATGGCTCAGGGCGATGCTTGACGAATACAAGACTCCAAGAAAATTCTGGCCTGAAGCCATTGATATGCATGCCATGTCATCAACCGTGTTTATCTTCACAAGCTTCTGAAGAAAACACCCTATGAGCTTCTAACTGGTAAGAAGCCAAACGTAAGCTACTTCAGAGTATTTGGTGCTAGGTGCTGGATCAAGGATCCACATCACACTTCTAAATTTGCACCGAAGGCACATGAGGGTTTTATGCTTGGTTATGGAAAGGACTGCACTTCTTACGTAGTATTCAACCTCTTTCACTACAAAGTGGTTGAAATCAGGATGTGCGGTTCGATGAAACTAACTACCGCAAAGAGAGCACCCGCCAAATGTGCTAGATGGTGTACCGCCGATGAATCAATCAAGCTAATGGGAACAGGAGAGATCATACCATCGAGACCCAGCCTAAAGAGGAACTTATCATTTCGCACTGATCAACTCGAAGACATTGCTCGACGAAGACAATCCTCCAAATGATGACAATGATCACAGGAGCAAAATCTTCGTCAGTTCATCCTCGTGTTGCTAATGAAGTTCAGATTGAGAAGATAATTGATAGCATCAATGCACCGGTCCACTCACTCGTTCAAGAGCAACACAGTTAGCAAATTACCGTGGGCACTTTGCATTTGTCTCAATCTCTGGAACCCAAGAAAGTTCTTTGAAGCCTTTATGGAACACGAATGGATTCAAGCTATGCAAGACGAGCTTCAGTTCAGCCTGTTGAACAATGTATGGGAATTAGTCAAGCGTCCTGATCCTCGCAAGCACAACATAATAGGCACAAAATGGATATATCGCAACAAACAAGATGAGCATGGTCAAGTAGTGAGAAACAAAGCATGGCTCGTTGCTCAAGGATACACACAAGTTGAAGGAATTGACTTCGATGAAACATTTGCTCCAGTGGCTAGGCTTGAAGCCATTCAGATATCGCTAGCTTACGCCAAATCATCATAACATCCTTCAGATCAAATGGATGTGAAGAGTGCCTTTCTCAATGGAAAGATTGAAGAAGAAGTGTATGTTGCACAACCGCCGGGCTTTGAAGACCCAAAACATCCCTGATATGGTATACAAGCTCAACAAGGCAATCAGATGGCCTCCAACAAGCCGCTCGTGCTTCGTATGACACACTCAAAGACTTCCTGAAGAGCAAAGGCTTCAAACCTGGTTCTCTGGATCCCACTCTCTTCACGAAGACATATGATGGTGAACTGTTTGTGTGCCAAATCTATGTGGATGACATTATCTTCGGTTGCACCAACAAGAAATACAGTGATGAATTTGGTCACATGATGCAAGAACAATATCAAATGTCCATGATGGGAGAGCTGAAGTTCTTTCTCGGTCTTCTTCAATCGTCGACAACGCAACGACATCTTCATATCTAAAGAAAATATCTCAAAGATTGCTCAAGAAGTTTGGAATGCAAGGCGCAAAGGATACACGACGCCAATGCCAACCAAAAGTCATCTAAGCCCCGACGCCAATGGTAAAGATTTCGATCAAAAGGTATACCGCTCCATGATTGGCTCTTTACTTTACTTATGTGCATCTAGGCCAGATATCATGCTTAGTGTTTGCATGTGTGCTCGATTTCAAGCGGCACCAAAGGAGTCGCATCACTTAGCTGTGAAGCGAATTCTTCGATATTTGGCTTACACCCCAACACTAGGATTATGGTATCCAAAGGGCTCAGAGTTTGATCTGGTTGGATTTTCGGATGCTGATTATGCTAGTGACAAGGTGGATCACAAGTCTACATCCGGCACATGTCACTTTACGGGTCGATCTCTTGTCTGTTGGTCTTCAAAGAAGCGTAACTGCGTATCACTCTCAACTGCTGAATCTGAATACATTGTCTGTCTTTGGATCTTTTCTGCGCCACTTACGTGGATGAAGCAAACACTTAAGGACTATGGCATCCATCTCAAGCATGTGCCACTCTCATCGCGATAATGAAAGCGCTATCAAGATTGCTAATAACCCAGTTCAGCACTCGAAGACAAAGCACATTGAAATTCGTCATTACTTCCTTAGAGATCATGTTATGAAAGAAAATATTGATATCATTCACGTCAAGACAGAAGAGCAGTTGGCTGATATCTTCACTAAGCCCTTGGATGAGAAAAGGTTTTGCAAGTTGCGGTGTGAGCTAAATATCTTGGAATCCTCGAATGTCCTGTGATTAGGCACACATCCTAACACTTATGCATTTTGATGACTTAAATGTGCAACACACGAAGTAATGTATATCTTCAAACAATGAAGACATACACTCTAAGTGTGAATATATTAATGTGGAAATTGACTTCAGAGCGCCACGATAATTGTGCGCCGTGTATGCAGGTCTAATACTTCCTATACGGTGGGTAACGCCACCACCAAACTCTTATGAAATGTTTTCTCATGGCGTCATATTTGCATAGTCTTCACAATTAATTTGTTTTCAACATTGATTTGAATTCTCGCTTATCTTCACTATGTTGATTTGTTCTTGATCGATACATATATAGTGTTCGTCTCTACAACATTCACTTATTGCTATGTCTTCGCTTTGAATCCTTTGAACTAAGTGAATGTGATCGGACCCTAACCTCTCTATGCTTTCTACCTCAAGCTCTATCTATCCAAATCATATGCATTCTGCTGAAACCGTCAATGTCTTCTCTGCGTCCTTGTCAGCAGAAGATACAGAGACAAACATTTATATATGGTTTTAATGACATATCCTTTTTGCCTGAAACCCGGAGAATTCGGAACGACCACACCGACAATCCAAGCGCGCGTGGGAACGTGGAACAACTCTCAATGCGTTGCATGTTCGCCACGTGTCCATCGATGTGAACCGCCAGGCACCTGCGTAATTGCGTTCGCTGTCTCTCGTCCTTATAAATACCGTCTCGTCTCGGTCAAAATCTTTCTTCCACCTCGCCACCTCTCGCAAACCCTAGCACCTCTAAGCTCTCGACGACGCCGGGCGACGCTTTAGCTGCCGCGACTTCTCCGACGCCGTCCTCACGCCGGCCGCGGACCTCGCCCTCTCCGCTGCTGTCAGAGGTGTCTTCCGTCGCCAAGTTAGGCCACGGAGATCGAATCGCTTTCGGCATCCATCTCCGCCTCCGTCTAGCGCTTCTTCATGTGGTAATAAAATTTTACTTTTTACCGTCTTTTGATCTGATAGATTCATCCTTTCTTACCAAAATTAGTTTCTAGATCTTCAAACATGAATCTATCTCTTTCTGCTTCTCATATTCTGCCTAGTATATTCACTTATGCGCCTTCACAAGTTAGATTCCTCACTTGTACTTATTCTTGGATTTGTACAACTCTGGAACCAACTCTCATCATATAAGTGAATGTCTTCGTTATGAGGTCAATGTCTTCAAACTGATTTATCTTCAAAATCTTCCGAGAATGCATATGACCTCTTCCCCTTCCCTCGCACCTTTAATCTTGTCACAGTACATGTCCGTGGGAGAATCCCTTGGTTCTCATAGTCCGCATTCGCTTGCGTAATTCTTGCAGAGTCACATCAACTCACCCGAAGCAAGTTCCTATCACCCGTACCGTTTGAAGCCATTGCATGTCTTCAAGCCTTTCGGGCTTACACTTCATGGCTCTTGAAAAATCAACAAGAAAGGAAGGAGGCAAATGTTGTCATGGTGACACTTCCAAGGACTCTACCTCCAGATTTGCACGAGATGTACAAAAGCCCGACCTGTAAGAAACCTATATCGAACGCAAGAATCAATCCAATGGATTCAAGATATTGGGCGAAGAATGGTTCAAATATCGCTTCATCACCAAAGAATATGCTGAGAAGAATGCCATCAAGGCACCCGGGGTGATATTTTGTACAAAAATCTTCCACCCGTGACTCGGTGAAGCTATTGAGCAAGGCTTCTATCCTTGCATGGTGCGTGGACCACAGCCCGAGAATGTCGACTGTCTTCACCGCTCGGTGTCGTGGAAGACAATTTGTTCAAGCGCCAACTACCAGTTAGCCAAAGACTCGACTAAAAGAACAAGAAGGATTTAGGGCTTGACTTCAACCCTGGTCCTTCCTCTCCTCGGGACAATGGCACCCGTGAAGCCAATGAAAACAGGATTGGCCCTTCTACAACCTTGCCGCATCATCACTCACATTACTGTTCGAGGTGCCAAAGTGGGTCATTCTGATGATCATGAGGCTGACACCGACGAAGCTCCTACTCCTGCTCCAAAGCCGCAGAAGCAAAAGAAGACTAAAGCTTCAAAGTCATCTGCTGCCCCAAATGCTTCGAGAGTGAAGCCATTGGCAACCCGCCTCCGCTCCCAAAGAATACCTCTGAAGATCTCTCTCGTGATCTCCAAGAGGCGTGAGAAGCCACGAAGACACCTGTTCAGCAACTGAGTAATGCACTAACACCTGTTGCCATTCTGAGGAACGAATCTGAAGCCATTGACTTGTCTTCAGATGAAGAGTTTGGCAATGATGCCCTTGAGCAGTTGATCAAAAGCAAGCAAGAGGCAGAGATCTTCAATGATCTGCCCCTCTTCGATGTGAATATACTGCACACTTTCATTGATGAATGGTTCGACAATCAAGAACTCAGCTTTGATGATCTTCAACTCCTCATTGGCATCAGCGTCTCCTTTCAAGGCGCCATTGCTCCTGAGCTGGCCCTGGCTCAGCGAATCGTTGAACTAAAGCACAAGATTGATTTTGAGAAGGAACAATTCAAGAAGCATGTAGCCAAGCTGAGCGTGGCTGATGTCCAGAAATTCAAGGTGATGCTCAATGACCTCAAGGAGGCGTTTCGCAAGAAACGTGAAGAAGCCAAAGGCTCAAGAGAGCGCATGAAAGCCCTTGCTGCTAAGTGCGTCCAAGCTTACAATGAAGCTGAAAAGCGCAAGACACTTGGCTGCCCTGGCATTGACCCCTCAATGGCTGCCAAGAAAAAGAAGTCAATCAAGCCCCAATCAAGCACCAAGGCGTGGAGAACCTCACATTGTCTTCCCGGCCAAAGATGCGCTGGCTCGAAGCCTAAGGCTCCTTCGGTGACTTCGTAATGTAAGAAAACCAAGGCAGTCAAGCCGATGCCGGGAAGCGCAAAACCAAGAGCACCACCGATGAAGCACCACCCCTAAGAAGAGAAAAACCAAGAAAGAGATCGGGCTGCTCCCACAGGCCCCTTGTTGTTGAACCCTTGCCTTTGTTCCCTCCGTCCGCAAACCAAGAGCGTCGGATGATTGTTCATGAGCACCTTCCACTGTGACGCTCACGAAGCTCAAGAAGTTCCGATCGTCGACCCCATCGCGATCAAGACATCGCATAAGATGATGTAGTTCTTCCTCGCATTGAGCGCCTAACGGTATCATCGCCTGTTCAAACGTAATGATGAGCTTATCAAGATTGGTCGCTCTTTGACACCAATCTCACAAGATGCATCATGGGCTGATCGCCTGACAAGCTACCCCACATCAAGACTCACCAAGTACACCCCAGCCAGCATCTGTGCCCGTCATCAGCCCCATGTCCAATGATGACAACTACATGGAGACATCACCATCACCACAGGCGTCACCCGTATTCCAACGGCTTTGCAAAGGTCTGAGTACATCCATCTCCATGACCACCATCACAGAAGAGGGCTCAAACTTGTTTAGTTCAGTGGCACGTCAAGTGTTTCACGAAGACAATCCTTCCGTGACGGTCCCTCGTGGTCTCGGGCCAATCTTTCTTTGAAGACCCTCCTCTGCATCACCGGAGCAACACAAGAAGAAGAGCGTGTCGCTTCTCCCCTACAACTCAAGAAGAAGTTCATGAAGAGAACCAGTCTATGCCGTAACCTCCACTACTCAAGTGGAGGGTGAAAATCTGAGGCTGCCACCAATGACATTCCCAAGCCAATGACGTTGTCATGGCCGGTTAATGTGGAGCCTTCATAAGGCCAATGCACCAGCTGGTCAATGAAGCCAATGAAGCCCGTGAAGCGTATGAAGTCAATGCCGCGACCGACACCTAATCGCAGCCTGAAGTTAATGCCATCGCCCTGCTTCACCACCAAGGCCACATACTATCGAGCAAGCATACAACTATGGCCAACTTGTCACCGCCGATGGCCTATTCTGATTCCCTCCACCGCTTCGGTCCTCAATTTGATTACCATGTCGAGCATAAGCCTCGATTCGTAAGCCAAAGCCAAGACTGCCCAGATTTCCGTGTAATCGCCACTTCACCGTGGTCTTTCAATGTCAACGGCTTCATTGCACACAACACCTTCTTCGATAGCGATAAGAACCCCTACACCAGGCCCAAGATTTCATCCGATCGGTTCTCGAGTTATCAAGAACAGCAGCTATTATTCATGCATTCAGCATAACCAAGGCCGCATATTTCCAAGATATGCGCCTTTGATATCTGGCTCATAGCTGGCCTCGCCTCGCTTAGAAGAAGCTCTAGATTGCTTCAAAGAGGCTGGCTATCGCATTTAAATCATCGATAAGGAGCATCGAATGAAGAGTTGCTGCTTCAATTCTACGCCACTCTTCATATTAGAGGCTACAACAGGATCCTAAGACTTGGGTCCTTGAGTGGATGACAGAAATGTCCATCATGAAGCCAAAGCATTTGATGTCATTGAGCTTCTTGGCCTGCCCACTGTGTGATCTCTATGAACCTGGTTGTCGACCATTCACACCGCAACTGTGGAAAGCATCTTTCACAAGCCGTGAACCCGACATGAGCCGGATACTCAAGATGATGAAGCCATTGCCTCCGTGATGCGGACTATCCTACGGAGTTCTTTGTTGAAGACCTTGAGTATCTGCCACGCACAATCTATCACATCATAAGGCGAACTCTCTGGCCCATCAAAGGACATTCTCCAAAAGCTAAGCTAGAAGGTGCAATGAAGACATTGGTCTTCCATATTCTTCATGGCAAAAGCTTCAATGCACAGGATTTCTTCATCCGCCAACTTGCTGCATCGAGGATCGGACATTTTGGCTTGAAGTTCTATGCTCCATGGATCTTTGCGTCGATCAAGCTTCACACCGCTTTCAACTATCACCATCTGCGACGTTAATCACATTGTCTTCTTGCCGGATGTCGATATGTCCGCTGAAGCCATCTATCCAGAGCGACAAGGAGCCAATTTATCTTCACAATGCCGATCATCGAGCTTCACTCAGCCCATTGAAGGTGTCTTTGGCTGCCACTCGAGTCTATCCGCTGGCTGGTACTACACGTGCACCTCACCGCGCCCCAACCGAAGCCACTAACAACACAATTGCTCAACGGCCTCGAAAAGGCGATCTCGTGTTCTCAATGACCGAGAGCTTCTCGTTGGCCTCGCATCAAAAGCAGTGATAGGCATCATGATTGGCTCAAGCGCCGGATGCGAGCATCATGACCGACGCCAACCACATTCGCAACCTTGCAACCAAGAATGCCTTTGTCACGCATGAAACCTGTCGACGCACATGGAAAGGGCTAACGCTTATGTGTGCTGAGGAAGATCTTCAGGACGATGGCTTCTCAGGACGATTCAAGTTTGATTCCACTCATTTTAGAATGCCGTTTCAAGGGCGCACTCCATCTCTTGAAGACTCAGAATAATCCTCTTCTGCTGCAACTGTGAATGCACGTGTGATCGATGATCAAGATGATGCTACTTAGCCACCTCCAACGCGTATCGACATTGCGCCAAGTTCGCTTTGCACCGCCAAACCTCGACACCAACCTCAAGATCTTCTCCTACTCCTTCCGGGAACGAGTAGAAGCTCAATGTCTTCAACCCTTTTCGGTCCTTACTGACAAAAGGGGGAGAAGCTATGAGTTGATAGTCTTCAAGCGGGTTCATATGGGCTCAATGTCTTCAAACCAGACTATGAGCCACTTGTTGATCCTTCTTGTCTCCCTACTAAGCAATCTCACTCTAATGATGTTCTTGAAGCTCATGTTCTTCCTTTGCAGGGCAAAACGCTTAAGTCTGACTTGTTAGTTCCTGGGACTAAAATATTCTCTGATGCAGCATTTAGGTCAGCTAAAATCCTGTGTCTCGCACAAGGGCTAGTGGGCACAGGTATAGGTGTCTTTATTTCCATACCTTCGGATCAGGGCGAGCTCAATTTACAGATTCAGGCTTCGGCCCCTCCTACCTCTACTCCTTTGCAGGCTGAAGCTCTGGCTCTCTCATGTGCTGCACGACTAGCTTTGAGGCTTAGGCTGTGTTTGATAGCAAAGGGTGAAATAAACCGAAGTATCCAAAACTGCAGTAATTTTGGCTATAGGTATGAGATACCATGGTTTTACCAAAACACGGTATTTTAGAGTATTCACAATACATAGAACCTGTTTGGTTGTTTCCACACAACTCTGTAATTTTTTTTGCCAAGCCGTTGTGTTCAAACACACCAAAGACTACCTAGTAGAAGTAGGAGGAAAGAAGGATTTGTCTGCAAGTGAGATAGCAAGAACCTAATACATGCCACGGCCTATTCCTTCCATCACCCATGGAGATGAGCTACATGTGGTGTGGGAAAAGGCACGACTGCAGTGTGGAGGAAGGGCCGGCCTCAGCCTTTGGTTTCTTTGGTCTCTCCATCGCCATTTTTTTGTTTCCCCATTGAAAGATCGTGGATGTCGCCTAGAGGGGGGGGGGTGAATAGGCGCTTTTAAAATAATTACGGTTTAGGCTTGAACAAATGCGGAATAAACCTAGCGGTTAATTTGTCAAGCACAAAACCTACAACAACTAGGCTCACCTATGTGCACCAACAACTTATGCTAAGCAAGATAAACTACTAGGTGATAGCAAGATATATGACAAGAAACAATATGGCTATCACAAGGTAAAGTGCATAAGTAAAGAGCTCGAGTAAGAGATAACCGAGGCACGCTGGAGACGATGATGTATCCCAAGTTCACACCCTTGCGGATGCTAATCTCCGTTTGGGCGGTGTGGAGGCACAATGCTCCCCAAGAAGCCACTAGGGCCACTGTGAATCTCCTCACGTCAAGACAATGCAAGATGCCGTGATTCCACTAAGGGACCCTTGAGGGCGGTCACCGAACCCGCATAAATGGCAACCCTTGGGGCGGTCACCGAACCTGCAGACACTTTGGCAACCCTTGGGGCGGTCACCGTGTACTCCGCAAATTGCTCAGGCGATCTCCACAACCTAATTGGAGACCCGGACGCTTGCTCTGAGCTTTACACCACAATGATTGAGCTCCAAGCACCACCTAACTGCCTAGGGCGCCAAAGCACCCAAGAGGAACAAGCTCAAGGGCACCAAGCACCCAAGAGTAATAAGCTTCTCAACTTCGTAACTTCCACGTATCACGTGGAGAACTCAAACCGATGCACCAAATGCAATGGCAAGGGCACACGGAGTGCCCAAGTCCTTCTCTCCCAAATCCCACCAAAGCAACTAATGCTAGGGAGGAAAATGAGAGGAAGAACGAAAGAAGAACACGAAGAACTCCAAGATCTAGATCCAAGGGGTTCCCCTCACTTAGAGGAGAAAGTGATTGGTGGAAACGTGGATCTAGATCTCCTCTCTCTCTTTCCCTCAAGAACTAGCAAGAATCATTGAAGGGATTGAGAGTTAGCAAGCTCGAAGAAGGTCAACAATGGGGGAAGAACACGAGCTCAAAAGGATAAGGTTCAATGGGAAGAAGACCCCTTTATAGGTGGGGAAAATCCAACCGTTATGCTCACAGCCCGCAAGAAAGCGGTAGTACCGCTTCGGCATCACTAGACTACTCGCTAGGGGTAGCGGTATTATCATAAGGGTAGCGGTACTACCGCTTCTTGAAGCGGTACTAAAAAATTACATCCGTGCCTACCACCGCTGGCCTTGTGACGAAGTTTTGGTCCCGAAGGAAGTAGCCACTGAAGTAGCCATGTAGTACTGCTCCAGCGGTAGTACCGCTCCCACGAGCGGTAGTACCGCTTCCCAAGGGCGGTAGTAAAAAATTGCTTCCGCTCCTACCCGCGTGTAGTACCATTGCAGCTTTTCGTAACAATTAAAACTACCATAACTTCGCATTCGGACTCGAATTCGACGAAACCAAGTTTGTTGGAAAGCTAGGGACAAGGGCTAACACAATCTTGAGAGAAATACCAATAATAAGCAAATGAGAAAAGGCCCAAAAGAAAATGGTGAGAACCCTTCCTCGGAAAAAGACCGTAAAACCTCCAACACCGAAAACATCATAGAAGACGATGCAAACTCCATTTTCGATGAACTCAAGCTTGTCATAAAGATGACCATAAGCTCTAAGACTCACAGAGAGAACCAAACAAGAACCAAGAAACATGATGCAAGGATGCAATGGTTTGAGCTCTCGATTTAACGATACGATCAAGCTACTCACTTGAGAGCCCTCCTTGATAGTACAGCTATCGATCCTATAACCCGGTCTCCCAACTACCACCATGAGACCGGTAAAATAGAAAACCTATCAAGGGAAAACCTTTGCCTTGCACATGATCCACTTGAGCTAGATGATGACGATCTTGTCCTCCTCAAGATGGACCACCTTTCTTGATTGTGTTGGGTCGATGGAGACTAGATGATTGCTCCCCCATACTCCACTATGGGTGAGCCACTCTTCGGCACATCTTCACAAGTCCATTGACACCACAATGGATCGCAAGCTTCAAGCACTTGATCTCTTCGTGATGCTTCACTTGAACTTGCACACGGCAATCTTGATGACGATCACCACTTGATGTCATCCTTTCCATGGGTTGTATGATATCTTCCTCTTGGCGCAAGCCCATGGACACGCACTCTAACCCCACATAGACTCTCACATAGACCATGGGTTAGTACATCAAGTGCAATGGATAATGCTTACCATACCATGGGATCACTTGATCCTCTCTAAGACATCTTCTACGCTTTGTGAGTTGATCAACTTGATTCACTCTTGACTTAGTCTTGATCAACCTTGAATCTTTCCAACTCTATTCGCTTGGATGATGTCTTGAAGGTAAACATGAATGATCACACAATCTTATTCTTCAAGACATGTTTGCAATAAGCTCAACACTCACATGACCAATCTTTGGATAATTCCTTAATAGCACCTTGGTCAACACATAAACTCCTTGAAACCAACACATGGACTTCAAGAAATGCCTATGGACAAATCCTTCAAATATAACTCAATGCAACCATTAATCCATAGAGAATGTCATCAATTACCAAAACCACACATGGGGGCACCGCATGTCCTTTCACCCATGGCCGCCGAGGAAGATATCTCCAAAGGTGGCAAGGTCGTGCGGCAGCGTGGGAGCGAGATCTGTTTTAGATCGAAGGAATTGTTGAGAACAACGGGGAAGAATATAACGCACAGATCCTTCTTTTCGGCTGCTCTGTTTTAAAAAAAGAGGTATGAGGTTCATTTTTATATATAGAGAAAATATTGTGGTTTGGAAAAAAACTGCAATATTAAAATCATAGTTTTTAGAGGCAACCAAACAACCCTTTGTAAATAAAACTACAGTAATATAAAAAAACTGCAGTATTTTGAGAATACTTAGAAAATACTTTGTTATCAAACGGGGCCTTAATCTTGCTAATTCCACTTTCCTCATGGATTCTGTCTTTAGCCTCTTTTGCTGCCTTAAGAAATATTTCGCCACTCCTTGAAATATTAGGAATGATCTTGCTCATTTCTTCAAAGTCACATCTAATTTGAATGCCCAAGTGTTCCACATTTCCGAGGATATAAATGGTATTGCTCACAATCTTGCACTGACAGGTTTTTAGATCTAATACTACCACTCAAATCTGTTGCTTTGCTCATGCTCATTCCCATCAGTCTTGCCCTATGGTTTCTCTTCTGTCTCACTTTCAGATTCAGGGCATAAATCTGCATACTATTCACTGTTATTAGCTCTCATGCGCCTGCAAGCAGGTTTTTCTCTTTATCTTTTGCTGAAAGCGCTGGTCTTCTTCCTCTTTTAATGTTCCTTGCATGTTTGCTTTCTGTACAGGATAGCTATGGCCATAAGGGTGTGATATGTAAGTTCAAGGAGCTTGCTGTCAAACTATATTTCTTCTTCAAAGCTTTCTTCAGGATTGGGGGACACCTTCATGCTACGTTTTACTTTCAAGATAGATCTTCTAAGTGCATATGGCTGTATCTCCACAACTTTTAGCTGTAGATCAATTGGTTGACTTGTTTTCAACCTATCTTTGCTATTCCATTCAGCTTCTTTTCCTCGCTGTATCTTTTGTTGTGTATTCTCTGCCTCTGAACCTTGTAATGACTCTTTAAGCTGTCAATGAAAATTGGGCACTTTCTAGGTGCCTTGCTTTGTTCAAAAAATGCGATGACATATTTCACATTTGTGCTGGTTTTCCTTTTTTAATTCTGGTGCCAGATTTCAGAATTAAAAAATGGCCGACAAAAGTCTAATTCTCCCATTTAACTTACGCTTCCAGATTGGTCGTAGGCGGCGTTAGTTCGTCCATCACGTGTCCGTGTCAACTTCTATCGTCACGCAGAAGAAAACTTATCGTCTGATTCAGAAACCAATTTCCTTAGCGAGATGCTATAAAAATAGACTAATCCATTGATTTCGCAAGAACACAATCAATCAAAGCGGATCAAAGAATTAAGATTCGCCGAGGAACGAGTGGAAGCTTCAAGGCGTCGGCCGGAGGCGCCGGAGTTCGATGGCGTGGACGCTTTCCTAGGCCAGTGCAGCAATCCCATCGCCAGCACCTCGGTCCTGCTCGACCACCGCAAGCGGTGAGCAGCCATCGTCCAGCAATCCCTCATGAGCTGTCCGTCCGTCAGACACCCACAGATGCTGCGTCTGGCGGCTTCCTTCCACGACGGTGAAAGCCCGGCCCAACGATTCCCCCGCCTGCCGGTCTCAATCCACTGCACCTCGCGCAAGCTCCTCGTAGCCATCACGATGGAGGCGCATGGCTTCCTCGCTCTACGAGGCGTCGCTGGTGGCCCCGGCGTCCATTAACCTCTCGCTAGACGAGCACCACGACTTAATTACATAAGGCCAAGACCCTCTTCTCCACTGCCGCTCATCACTCGGTTCCGCTCACCAAGACATGTCAAAGAGGCCCAAAGAACAAGCTTTCATACTTGGGAGAATCAGATAGCAAGGGCACCACGAAGCTCGGGAAGAGAGGGGAAAGAAAGAGGAGCTCACCGTGAACAGAAAAATACAAATACAGACAATAGCAAATGAGGAGTGTTGAATATATTGTATAGTCTGGCCCACCTTCTAGTCTTTATATAGTTGATGTTGTGGCCCACTTTGTACTCCATATATACGTGCGCTTTGCACCGATCAATACATCGTGAAGCATTGCCAAAACAATCGCTTCCAACATGATATCATACCTACGATCCTAACCCTAACTCGTGCCGCCGCGCCGCCATGCCCGCCGCCGCCGCCACCTTGTGCCGCCCGCCGCGTGAACCTCCGCGCCGCCGCGCCTTCTGATCGGCCGCCGCCCGCCGCTTCGAGCCGCCCCGCGCCGCCCCAAGCAGCGCCGCGCCCGCAACGCCGCCGCACCACCCCTAAGCCATGGCCTCCCGGTTCCACCGGTACCACCGCAGCCGCCCGCACCAACCGTTCGAAGGTCCCGATCACGTCGTCATCCGCGACCTCAACATCCTCGCCAGGTTCCCGTCGTCCTCGACCACCTCACCTCCACGTACTATGCACGGAAGGCGTACTTCCCCCTCGTGTTCCGTGAGTACAATCTCCGGAATCACATCGATGGCTCCGTGGACTCCCGCTTCATGGAGGGCGATGAGGTGGGACGGCTATCGGCGCCACTCTCATCCGTTGGTTCTACACCACCATCTCGAAGCGACCTCTTCCACCACGGTGGTCTCCGCCCGGACGATGGACGCTCACGCCGTTTGTACCAAGCTCAACGGCCTCTTCACCGACAACGCGCTCCAACGCAAGGTCTTCTTGCACGGCAAGTTTTTTGGGTGCCAGCAGCTTGAGTCGTCTGTTGACGATTATTGCATGCGCCTCAAAAAGCTTGTTGGCCGAGCTCCGTGACCTCGGCGAGAAGGTCTCGATGAGCTTCTCCTCGGCACACTCATCATGGCTTGAGCGATGACTTCGGGAACGCCGCCTCAACATCCCCTCATCACCAACCCGACCTTCCCAAGATCGTCAGCGTACAGCTGGAGGAAGCGGCGGATGCGGATGTCGCGCACCGGAGCCATCCACCACGGCCCTCACCGCCGAGGTACCCGTGGCGGTCTTGCCGCGCCGCCCGCCCAGCCCCCCGCCCTTGGGCCCTTCCGAGCGCCGCCACGCCTGGTTTCTACCACGGCGCCGCCGCAGTTCCCTCCCGCCGATCAGCGGCGCCGGTGGGCGTCGCGGCAACGAGTGGCGCAGCTGCAGCGCGCCGCAGCGGCTGCAGCTGCCGTGAGCGCGCGCACGCCGCCTTCCAACTAGCTTCGCGGCGCCTGGGCAGGCGGCCAGAACCCTGGGCGGGGTTGTGCACGTGTATTCCATGCCTATACTGCGTGCCCCGTCCCCTGGCTCCTTTGGCGCCCGCCGGGCCTCTCATCGAGCCTGTCACGCGGCCCCTCAGTGTACCAGCCAGCGCGCTCTCGGCCCCTCGGGCTATGGGTATGGCGCCACCGCCTCGGCCAGCGCCGTCCGCCCAGCTCTCCCGCCCGGCGCCTTGGGATCCCAAGGCTCTAGCGGCTCCACACCCCACGCCCCAAAGAAGATACATCGGGGCGGTGGCGGTAGTATATGGACACCGGAGCCACGGCTCACATGGCCGCCAACCCCTGTAACCTTCTTGCCGCTCACCCCGTTCACACCGCTGCTCGCATTACCGTGGGTGACGGTTCTTCCATGCCCATTACTCATGTTGGCCATGCTGCTTTTTCTTCTAACTCCATGCCATTATATCTTTCTAATGTGCTTGTTTCTCCTGACATTATCAAAAATCTTGTTTCCGTTCGTTCTCTTACACGTGAAAATCCTGTTATCGTTGAATTTGACATGTTTGGCTTTTCTCTGTCAAGGATGCCCGTGCAGGATGGTGCTCCACCGATGTGACAGCCCCGACGAGCTCTACCGGTCCATCGACCTACCTCATCCATTGCTGCACCCATGGCGCTTTCATGCGGAGTGGACCTTTAGGCACGCTTCGTCTCGGTCATCCCAACACCGTCACTCTTCGTCATATCCTTCGGAGTTTTTCATTCACGTGTAATAAGATCGACGATCACACTTGTCATGCTTGTCGCCTCGGCAAACATGTTCGTCTTCCTTTTAGCAATTCCTCGCATGTCGCATCATACCCGTTTGAGTTAATTCATAGTGATGTCTGGACCTCTCCTGTTGCAAGTAACACGGGCTATCTTTATTACCTTGTTATACTTGATTATTTTTCGCACTATGTGGACCTTCCCGTTCTTGCGGCGAAAGCGAAGACTCTGTTACCCTCTCACCGCCTTCTACTCCTATGTCTCCACGCAGTTTGGGCGTCCCATTCATGCGTTGCAAGCGAGATAACGGGAAGGAGTTCGATAACCTTGCGATCCGAACCTTCTCGCCACACATGGCACGATCTTTCGTCTCACTTGCCCATACACTTCAAACAAAGCGGCGCTGAGCCGGTAGCGTGCCCACTCTCAATGATGCGTTAGCACCCTACTCTTTCACGCCCAACGCATTTACGTTTTTGGCCTGACGCTTGCCACCGCATCACTACTCATTAACATTCGTCCTTGTCGTGACTTTCATGGAATTTTGCACCTCATCACCTCTTGTTTGGCACGCCACCCTCCTATGCCGAGCTCCGCATCTTCGGTTGCTGTACCTACCCGGCATCGCTTCCACCGCTCCTCATAAGCTCGCACCTCGATGCATGGCCTGCATCTTTCTCGGCTATCCTCCTAACACCAAAGGCTATCGCTGCTATGATCCTATCTCTCATCGGGTGATCACTTCACGACCGTTTACTTTGACGAGATGGTTTTCGGTTCCAGCAGTACCTTCGGATGTTGCGGCGGTGATGGCCCCATGTGCTTCTTCTTGGGCGCCTCCCGGCATTGAGGGTGCCCCAGCGCCACGGGTCGAGTCTCTCCCGCTTGGCTGCCCTAGGGGCGCACCTCCCTCGACGCCTGCAGCGCCCCGGCGTCCCGGCCTCGACCACCGCCAGCGGCCTCATCCGCCGCCACGCCGGGCGGCCTCGCCCGCTCACCCCACCGGTGGCCTCGCCCGCCACCTCGTCGGCGGCAGCCTCACTGCGGCTCGTCTGCGCGTGGCTCGCCTGGCGGTCATCTCCGAGGCCGGGCTCGTCTACGTCTCGCCGCCTCCCCTCCGACCCGCTGCCCGTCCGATGACTCGCTCTCGGGCGAGCACCCTTCACCCGAGCACGCGGTACCCCAGCGATGAGTATCTTCTCGCTGCTTCCGCCTCTGAGCCGTCTCCTCTCCCATCGTCAGCTCGAGCCGCCCTTCGGGATCCTCATTGGCTCGCTGCGATGCAGGAAGAATTCGACGCGCTCCAGTGGAACCGTACCTGGCAGCTCCGTCCCTCGGCCGCCCCGTGCCAACATCATCACGGGCAAGTGGGTCTTTCGGCACAAGACTCGTCCGGATGGCACTCTCGAGCGCTATAAAGCTCGCTGGGTGGTTCGGGGTTTTCGGCAACACGCGGGCGTGGACTTCACCGGCCACATTTGCCCCGGTTGTTAAACCGGCACGATCCGCCGCCGTGCTCCAGCTAGCCGTGTCCCGAGCATGGCCTGTGCATCAGTTGGGCGTGTCCAGCGCCTTCTTACTGCACGGCCACCTGGCTGAGCAGTGTTACGTGAGCAGCCCACCGGGCCGTCGGCTGACGCCGCATCCAGATCATGTGTGCTTGCTCTCCCGTTCACTCTACGGGTTGAAGCAGGCACGTCGAGCCTGGTACCAGCGCATCGCTGCCTTCCTGCAGACGCTCGGATTTACATCGACTCGCTCCGATGCGTCCCTCTTCGTGTTTCATCACGGAGCTGACACGGCCTACTTGCTGCTGTACGTCGACGACATCATTCTGACGGCATCCACTGTCGCGCTCCTCCAGCGGCTTACTGCTCGTCTTCGTGATGAGTTTGCCCTGAAGGATTTGGGTCCTCTGCATTATTTCCTTGGCATTGAGGTGCTTCGACGGTCAGATGGGTTCACAGATACAAGGCCATGGACGATGTCGACGGACGGCGGAGCACACAGTCGGGAGAGGCCATAGAAAATGTTGACGGACGAAAAGAGTAGGCCGACAGAGGTGGCGGCATCAGGTGTCCGCGGGCAACATTGCGCAGGCCATGCAACTGTGTTTTTTTAGGGGTACGACGCAGCTGCGAGAGGAAGAAGTTGCTCGGCAATCGCCATGCTGGTACAACCGGTTTAGGGATGAGCTCTTCTGGGCTAGCAGCTATGTAGGGCTAGGCTATAGCCCAATAACGTAAGCCCAGGTTTCTTCCTATTCCTTTATATCCTTTTTTCTTCTTATTTTTCAAATCAAACAACTTTTGAACCGCCTGAATATTCAATTATATGTCAAAAATTGTAATTTTTATGAGGCTTAGATGAATTATTAAATATCCAAGTAAGATATTTACATAGTATACTTAGCTTATATCTTCCCGTGGAACATACAAACTTAATTTAAATTCAAGTGGAGGTTCTGACTACAAGTATATTATTTGATTTTCCCAAATTTGATGAACTTTTACAGTACTGCCTATTATCATTTTAGAAGTATTAAAAAATATAAGACATTTCATAAAGCGAAATCTACTCATTTTAATAGATCTTTGATGCATTTTAATTGCATTTACTACCAAAGAAAACATTTAAAGGGTTTTCCATCCAAAATTCTTTTTTAATAGATCTTTGATGCATTTTAATTTCATTTACCGTTAATGAAAATATTTAAAGGGTTGTCCATCCAAAATTGTTTTAAATTTACATTGAGACTTTTCAAAAGCTCTGAAGGGAAGTTACTTCAACATTCCTTTCTTAAATGGATTTTCTGAGGTCTCAAATTCTCCTCATTTTACATGTGCCCATGTCTGATTTTGAATTTTTATGTCGTTTTATTTGAGGCGAATCCCTATGTTTATGGATTGCAATTTTTTGGAACAAAGCTAAACATGTTGATTTTGGGGATAGAGACGATGCCATCAACGCATCTGTAAAAGTGAGAGTTACTTTTTTTGAAAAGGAGGATTACCTTCAGTCTCTGCATGAGTCGATGCATGCAGCCATAAAAGTGAGAGTTACTAGAAGGAGAAGGGGAATAAAGATAGATGTGGGCCACACACGACTGCTGCGGTTGAAAAAGATTGAACCAAGGGGTAACGATGGTGGGGCAAGGCTACATGGATGTGAGCGTGGGAAATCCATCAGAAGAGCTTGAGGAAGAGCTATTGAGGCGGATACATCAATTGGATTAGCCGACGCACCAGGTGGTTCCTCCTATGAGGTTGAGCAGGTAGCTAGGGTCCCGTACAGCTTTCAGCATTATTTTTCATGCACAATCACCCTCCAATTCCACTGGACCTTGGCTTCACTAGAGTCCTGACGTCCACAACCCTCACAGTAGAGGACTTGAGGAACGCTTATTAGGTTAGGGGCATGCCATTTTTTTCTCCCGTTGCAACGCAAGGGTATGTTTGCTAGTTAAAACTAAAAATATTAAATTAAAGACAGCCAGGCTGCCGCGACATCGTTCTCTTTGGTCAGGTCGACGAAGACCGGCACCGACATCCACGGGAAGGCTGTTAATGCCCGACGTTGCGATGCTGAGCCGCATCATGGTACGCCACCTGCGGGGCCTACCGCTCGGCCTCCTCGTCGGTCTTGCTCAGCCACACGGGCGTGCACGACACATACACCGACACCGTGCTCATCCACTACCACAATTGCCCTCGCAACTATCATGTCTCCTCTACGGTCCTTGACATGCCGCGTCATGGTGCGCCACCTGCATGGCGTGCCGCTCGGTCTTCTCGTCGGTTGCGCTCAGCCACACGGGCGTGCATGACACATACATCGGCACCATGCTCGTCCACTACCACGATTGACCCTGCAACTGCCACGGCTCCTCCGGTCCTCCTTCACAGGCTGCGTCCTGGTGCGCCACCTGCGCGACCTCCTCGTCGCGCTCATCCACACGAGCATGCACGACATATACACCGGCACCATGCTCATCCACTACCACGATTGCCGCTACAACTGCCACGACTCCTCCAGCCCTCCTTCACAAGCTGAGGCCCGGGCCCGGGCGGGGCTGGTGGCAGTGGGAAGCGCTCGCTACACCCCGGCCATCGATTCGGCAGCGCCTACTCGGATGAAGCTCAACCTCTTTTGAAGTGACACATCACCTCTGCCACTCTCAGATTTGTAGGGCTCATACTTCCTATGTTCATGGAACAAATCATGGACTCTCTTCCAAAATGTTTAACCTTTTTGCTGGGCGCCCGTTTTGGGATCTTGTACAATTTTTATCCAAGCCTCGCAAAGCAACTTGTCCTCCTCCTCCGTGTATGCTCCGGTCATCACACTTTGCTACCTCTTTTGTGATCGGGCTTGATGAGATAGTTCCTCCTCAAACAATGGATCTTCCCCGATATCGACACTCTCTTGGCCTTCTGTCTCTTGGCCTCGAGTATCTTGGTTTTCGGTCTTTCTGCCTTGAGTCTCTTGGCCACCATCCCCTTGGCCACCCTCATTAATCATGTCCGCCATGAGATCATCGTAGTACCTCGAGTCATCGGACATCGAGGTCTGCTGATAGAGGCAAAGGTGTCCCGATGTTTCGATGAGATGGTGGCTATCGTTTTTTGTGGGAGTCGACCTTGACGATCCGACCATTTAACGTCTTGAGGCGTCGGCGCCTGAGCACTCGCTAAACCAACTTCTGAGGGTTATTGACCACGTCGTAGCACGATCAACCTGACCACGAGGGCCTGTTTCATGCGAGCAAACGAAGAACAAGCAAGAAACTAATATTGCAATCTGGATATTGCGAATATAAGAGGAAAGCTTTATTAATGAAGTTGGGGTTTTGTGACGCCTTGGTCTGGTCGTTGAACACAAAGCGAAATGCACGCCGAAGTTGCAGCTATGGCGAACTTTTAATCTAAACAAAACCCAAAGTCTAAACGGTGCCCTAAGGGCTGTATATATGGAGGAAGAGGGGGGGGGGGGTGGGGTTTCGTGGCCCTTGGCGAAGGGGTCCGAAACCAACCCTATCTCTTATTTCCCCACAGATACGGACTCTAAAAACAGCCTATACTTGTGTATTTCGAAATTACATGGGCCTGGTCCAATAATAAGGTGACGCAACACCTAGAATAGCATATGGACGAAGTTTATGAAGTGGCATCTTGTATATTTCGTCCAAGGCTTCATGCACTCATTATGGTGGCTTCAAAGTCCTGAAATCATCACTTGTAACTCCGTTCTTGTTCCCCTTGCGCATGCCATCAACTCCATGCTTGTTCTTGCTCCAATGTTCATCCCTCTTATCCATGCGGGCCCTTCATTTGTAAGCAAAACAAATGTATCCAATTTAGGCAACATCATATTCTCATGAACATTAGAATCATTACCAAGAAACGAAAGTACACGATAATTTAATTGGCGTGTGCGAGCTCTAGTAATTGGTCCAGTATATGTAGTAGTAGGGGCTGTGGGTGTAACAATGGTATTGATGTCCTCATCATCTGGATTCCATCAAATAGGTGGTGGGCACTGGGGTAGTTGGCTGGGAGACCACCCGCTGGTGCTTCCTTTGCATCCCGCTGGACTGGCCTGTTGGGGAACGCAGTATTTCAAATTTTTTACCTACGATCACGCAAGATCTATCTAGGAGATGCATAGCAACGAGATGGGAGAGTGTGTCCATGTACCCTCGTGGATCGAAGCGGAAGCGTTAGTAACGCTGCGGTTGATGTAGTCGAACGTCTTGGCGATCCAACCGATCCAAGTACGAGAACGTACGGCACCTCCGTGTTCAAAGACAACGTTCAAGACGATGGCGCCCTCGAGCTCTTGATCCAGTTGAGGACAAGGGAGAGTTCCGTCAGCACGACGACATGGCAACGATGATGATGAAGTTACCGACGCAGGGCTTCGCCTAAGCACTACGACGATATGACCGAGGTGTGTAACTGTGGAGGGGGGCACCGCACATGGCTAAGAGAAACTTTGGTGTGTCTTTAGGGTGCCCCCCTCCCACGTATATAAATGAGGGGGGAGGAGGAGGCCGGCCCAAGGGGGGCGTGCCAGGTGTGGGGAGTCCTACTAGGACTCCCTAGTCCAAGTAGGATTCCCTCACCTTTTTCCTTTTCCGGGGTAGCAAAGGGGGAAAGAGAGGAGGAGTAGGAGAGGGAAGGGGGGGGCATGCCACCTCCTGGCCGGCCCTCTATCTTCTCCACTAAGGCCCATGGTGGCTCATTAACCTGCCCGGGGGTGGGGGGGGGTGGGGTTGGGTTCCGGTAACCCCCGGCACTCCGAAACTCATCCGAAACAACCCGAACCATTCCGGTGTCCGAATGTAACCTTCCAACATATGAATCTTTACCTCTCGACCATTTCGAGACTCCTCGTCATGTCCGTGATCTCATCCGGGACTCCAAACAAACTTCGGTCATCAAATTACATAACTCATAATACAAATCGACATCGAGCGTTAAGCGTGCGGACCCTACGGGTTCGAGAACTATGTAGCCATGACCGAGACACATCTCCGGTCAATAACCAATAGCGGAACCTGGATGCTCATATTGGCTCCTACATATTCTATGAAGATCTTTATCGGTCAAACCGCATAACAACATACGTTGTTCCCTTTGTCATCGGTATGTTACTTGCCCGAGATTCGATCGTCGGTATCATCATACCTAGTTCAATCTCGTTACCGCAAGTCTCTTTTACTCATCCATAATGCATCATCCCGTAACTAAATCATTAGTCACATTGCTTGCAAGGCTTATAGTGATGTGCATTACCGAGAGGGCCCAGAGATATCTCTCTGATACACGGAGTGACAAATCCTAATCTTGATCTATACCAACTCAACAAACACCATCGGAAACACCTGCAGAGCATCTTTATAATCACCCAGTTACATTGTGATGTTTGATAGCACACAAGGTGTTCTTCCGGTATTCGGGAGTTGCATAATTTCATAGTCAGAGGAACATGTATAAGTCATGAAGAAAGCAATAGCAATAAAACTAAATAATAATTAATGCTAAGCTAACTAATGGGTCTTGTCCATCACATCATTCTCTAATGATGGGATACCGTTCATCAAATGACAAAACATGTCTATGGTCAGGAAACTTAACCATCTTTGATTAACGAGCTAGTCTAGTAGAGGCATACTAGGGACACTTTGTTTTGTCTATGTATTCACACATGTATCAAGTTTCTGGTTAATACAATTCTAGCATGAATAATAAACATTTATCATGATATAAGGAAATAAAAATAGTAACTTTATTCTTGCCTCTAGGGCATATTTCCTTCAGTCTCACACTTGCACTAGAGTCAATAATCTAGTTCACACCATCATGTGATTTAACACCAATAGTTCAAATCTTATGTGATTAGTTCACATCTGCATGTGACTAACACCCAAAAGGTTTACTAGAGTCAATAATTTAGTTCACATCACTATGTGATTAACACCCAAAGAGTACTAAGGTGTAATCATGTTTTGCTTGTGAGAGAAGTTTAGTCAACGGGTCTGCCACATTCAGAGCCATATGTATTTTGCAAATTTTCTATGCCTACAATGCCCTGCACGGAGCTACTCTAGCTAATTGCTCCCACTTTCAATATGTATGCAGATTGAGACTTAGAGTCATCCGGATCAGTGTCAAAACTTGCATCGACGTAACCATTTACAACGAACTTTTTGTCACCTCCATAACCGAGAAAACATGTCCTTATTCCACTAAGGATAATTTTGACCGCTGTCCAATGATCCACTCCTGGATCACGATTGTACCCTCTTGCCAAACTCATGGTGAGGTACACAATAGGTCTGGTACACAACATAACATACTTCTATAGAACCTATGACTGAGGCATAGGGAATGACTTTTCATTCTCTTTCTATTTTCTCATTAGTCGTCAGTTTTGAGTCTTTACTCAACTTCACACCTTGCAACACAGGCAAGAACTCCTTCTTTGACTGTTCCATTTTGAACTACTTCAAAAAACTTTGTCAAGGTATGTACTCATTGAAAAAACTTATCAAGAGTCTTGATCTATATCTATAGATCTTGATGCTCAATATGTAAGCAGCTTCACCGAGGTCTTTCTTTGAATAACTCCTTTCAAACACTCCTTTATGCTTTCCAAAAAATTCTACATCATTTACGATCAACAATATGTCATTCACATATACTTATGAGAAAGGCTGTAGTGCTCCCACTCACTTTCTTGTAAATACAGGCTTCACCGCAAGTCTGTATAAAACTATATGCTTTGATCAACTCATCAAAGTGTATATTCCAACTCCGAGATGCTTGCACCAGTCCATAGAT
Source organism: Aegilops bicornis (assembly GCA_021605145.1). Lineage (NCBI taxonomy): Eukaryota > Viridiplantae > Streptophyta > Magnoliopsida > Poales > Poaceae > Aegilops > Aegilops bicornis. The sequence goes on from JAHIAL010000020.1 coordinate 195,008, forward strand.
GGATCGCTGGAGCTTGCACACTTTGTTAGCACCTTTAGGATTGACAAAACCTTCTTGTTGCATCATATACAACTCTTCTTTAAGAAATCCATTAAGGAATGCAGTTTTGACATCCATTTGCCAGATTTCATAAAATGTGGCAATTGCTAACATGATTCGGACAGACTTAAGCATCGCTACGAGTGAGAAAATCTCATCGTAGTCAACACCTTGAACTTGTCGAAAACCTTTTGCGACAAGTCGAGCTTTGTAGATAGTAACACTACTCTTGAAGATCCATTTATTATCAATGGCTTGCCGATCATCGGGCAAGTCCACCGAAGTCCACACTTTGTTCTCATACATGGATCCTATCTCAGATTTCATGGCCTCAAGCCAGTTTGTGGAATCTGGGCTCATCATCGCTTCCTCATAGTGCGTAGGTTCGTCATGGTCTAGTAACATGACTACTGTACCACTCTGCGCCGAACGTACTCTGGTTGACCTACGAGGTTCGGTAGTAACTTGATCTGAAGTTTCATGATCATCATCATTAGTTTCCTCACTAATTGGTGTAGGAATCACTGGAACTAATTTCTGTGATGAACTACTTTTCAATTCGGGAGAAGGTGCAATTACCTCATCAAGTTCTACTTTCCTCCCACTCACTTCTTTCGAGAGAAACTCCTTCTCTAGAAAGGATCCATTCTTAGCAACGAATATCTTGCCTTCAAATCTGTGATAGAAGGTGTACCTTAACAGTTTCCTTTGGGTATCCTATGAAGACACATTTCTCCGATTCGGGTTCGAGCTTATCAGGTTGAAGCTTTTTCACATAAGCATCGCAGCCCCAAACTTTAAGAAACGACAACTTAGGTTTCTTGCTAAACCACAGTTCATATGGTGTCGTCTAAACGGATTTAGATGGTTACCTATTTAACGTGAATGCAACTGTCTCTAATGCATAACCCCAAAACGATAGTGGTAAGTCGATAAGAGACATCATAGATCGCACCATATCTAATAATGTATGGTTACAATGTTCGGACACACCATTATGCTGTGGTGTTCCAGGTGGCGTGAGTTGTGAAACTATTCCACATTGTTTTAAATGAAGGACAAACTCATAACTCAAATATTTGCCACTGCGATCAGATCGTAGACACTTTATTTTCTTGTTATGATGATTCTCAACTTCACTCTGAAATTCTTTGAACTTTTCAAATGTTTCAGACTTGTGCTTCATTAAGTAGACATACCCATATCTGTTTAAATCATACATGAAGGTCAAAAATAACGATACGAGGGAGTCACGGATTAGGGGTCCTCGGACAGCCGGACTATATACTTTAGCTGGATTTGTTGGACTATGAAGATACAAGATTGAAGACTCCGTCCAGGTCCGGATGGGACTCTCCTTGGCGTGGAAGGCAAGCAGCTTGGCAATACGGATATGTAGATCTCCTCCCTTGTAACCGACTCTATGTAACCCTAGCCCCCTCCGGTGTCTATATAAACCGGAGGGTTTAGTCCGTAGGACAACAACAATCATACCATAGGCTAACTTCTAGGGTTTAGCCTCTACGATCTCGTGGTAGATCAACTCTTGTAATACTCATATCATCAAGATCAATCAAGCAGGAAGTAGGGTATTACCTCCATCGAGAGGGCCCGAACACAGGTAAACATCGTGTCCCCGCCTCCTGTTACCATCCGCCTTAGACGCAGTTCGGGACCCCCTACCGAGATCCGCTGGTTTTGACACCGACATTGGTGCTTTCATTGAGAGTTCCACTGCGCCGCCACGATAAAAGGCTTGATGGCTCCTTGATCATCGCCAACGATGTGATCCAGGTGAGGTTTTTCCCCGACAGATCTTCGTGATTCGGGCGGCTTCAGATTACGGGCCAACTCGCTTGGCCAGCCGAGCTTGACGAGAGCTACGCCCACAGCCATCGTGTCAGTTTGGAAACTTGAACTATACTGCCGACATCCACGGAGATCGGATCTTTGGCGGATTCAAGCCCATGTCAAAAGGCCGCGACAGATCACGACGAGCATGACTTAGCTCTCGCCGGACGGTGTTCGGAGATCACACCTGCAACTACTCCATCCCTCAATACGAACAGATTGCGCCCGTCGAGGGCGGAGTGGATGGACCCGCCATTTAAGGCCACACTCCGGTGGCGATAAGCGAATCTTGACTTCACTTCCTATGAGACCCGTGTTGCGGACACTTGGATTCGCCCCCGCCATGGGCTCTGAGCCGCTATGCGTCCGTGCTCTATCGAATCCGATTGGGCACCGATTATGGAGTTTTCCTCCGCGGATATCTTTTCGGCACTCACCATTAGGCGGCGTGCTAAACTCATTGAGGTCTCTCTCCTTGTCGGAGACCACAGGCGAACTATGTCCGGCTAGAATGGGATGCGGACGGCGAAGAAATTCGCTCCCCACCCACCACCCACTTAGTAGCCATCACAACGATTTAACCGACATGCTCGATTTCGCTCGAAGACATCGAATGAATGGGACGACGATGCAGGAGATTTAACGGGAACCACCGCCACAGGCGCTGGACTGCCACATCATCATATGATATATACATGGTGGACACCCCCAAAGAAGGCGATGGCGATAAGGCAACGGAGGATAATCCCTCCAAGAAGCAATCCAAACACCGACGTCAGCGGCGCCGCTCTAAGTCCCGCCATAGCAAAAGCAGCGATACCGACACAAGAGACAATAACACTCCGGATAGTGCCGAAGTCTACGACAATCCCCTCCAGCCAGACCTCGAGTAGGAGGATGAACAAGTTAGCCCTCCGGAACAGGCAGCAGACAAAGAATCAGAGGATGACAATTACATGCCTCTCTCCGAAGACGAGGTGAGCCTCGGCGATGAAGAATCTATCGTGCTCGAGGATCACAGCCGAGCAGAGCGCTTCAAGCCGCCGCTTATAGCCACAGCAAATAGCTCAAGAAAAAGCAACAACAACTTCGAGCTGACCAAGACCTGCTAAGCGGATAGATGGACCGAGGTCTGGCGGCCGAGGAATACTGAACTCGAACGCCCAACCAAGAGCTACCCAAAGCGCGGGTTGCTACCCCAACTCGAGGAGGAAGCATTACAACCTACATTACCAGTGTATGATGCGGTTGATCGGCCACCTCGTGGGTCGAGACAGTGGCATATCAGCCTAAAGTCCAGCCCGCACCCCGCGCCATTCAAAAAAATACCAAGGCCCGGGCAACACGCGGGACCTGCGAGACGTATTGGAAAACAAAGCGGGGCATACAAGATCGATCTCACGGATCACGGGGTCGCTACTTCAACGCGTGACAATGATCGTCACACCAGATACACTAAAAGTAAATCCGGCCGGGCCGAATACAGCAGACAAGACTCGTATGAACTGCGTCGTGACATAGCCCGGCACAGAGGCGCCGCGCACCCCTATGCTTCACCGATGAAGTAATGGGTCATGAATTCCCAGAAGGATTCGAAACCGGGAACATTGAGTCATACAATGGCACAACAGACCCCGCGGTATGGATCGAGGATTTCCTCCTCCACATCCACATGGTCCGCGGTGACGATCTACATGCCATTAAGTACCTCCCACTAAAACTCAAAGAACCAGCTCGACATTGGCTGAATAGCCTGCCAGCAAACTCGATTGGCAGTTGGGAGAATTTGGAAGATGCATTCCTTGAAAACTTCCAGGGCACTTATGTGCGACCACCAAATGCTGATGACTTGAGCCACATAACCCAACAGCCAGGGGAATCGGCCAAGAAATTCTGGACTCGGTTCCTAACTAAAAAGAACCGAATTGTCGACTGTTCGGATGCCGAGGCCTTAGCGGCATTTAAACATAACATCTGGGACGAGTGGCTCGCCCGACACCTCGGCCAGGAGAAGCCGAAGTCCATGGCAGCCCTCACGACACTCATGACCCACTTTTGCGTGGGCAAGGACAGCTGGCTGGCTCGCAGCAACAACACATCAAGAAATCCTGGCAATTCAGATGCCAAAGATTCTAACAGCAGACCACGTCGCAACAGACACAAGTGCCGTAACAACAGCGACAACGCCGAAGACACGACAGTCAATGCCGGATTCAGTGGCTCTAAATCCGGTCAGCAGAAAAAGCCGTTCAAAAGAAGCAATCTGGGCCTGTCCAGTTTGGACCGCATACTCGATTGCTCGTGTCAAATTCACGGCACCCCCGATTAGCCAGCCAATCACACCAACAGAGGATGCCGGGTATTCAAGCAGGCCGACAAGTTGAATGCCGAAAACAACGACAAGGGGCTGCATAGCGACGACGAGGAGGAACCTCGGCCGCCGAACACAGGAGGATAGAAGAGGTTCCCTCCACAAGTGAAAACGGTGAACATGATATACGCAACCCATATTCCCAAGAGGGAACGGAAGCGTGCACTAAGGGACGTCTATGCAATGGAGCCAGTCGCCCCAAAGTTCAACCCATGGTCCTCTTGTCCGATCACCTTCGATCGCATGGACCACCCACTAGTATCCGTCATTGCGGATCTGCGCGATTGGTCCTTGACCCCATCATTGGCCGGATTTCACCTCACTCGAGTCCTTATGGACGGTGGCGCAGCGACCTGAACCTGCTCTATCAGGACACAATGTGCAAAATGGGCATAGACCCCTCGAGGATCAAACCCACCAAAACCACCTTTAAAGGTGTAATCCCAGGTGTAGAGGCCTGTTGCACGGGCTCAATCACACTGGAAGTGGTCTTCGGATCTCCGGACAACTTTCGAAGCGAGGAGTTAATCTTCAATATCGTCCCCTTTCGCAGCGGCTATCACGCACTGCTCGGGCAAACCGCATTTGGCAGATTCAACGCGGTGCCGCATTATGCATACCTCAAACTCAAAATGCCAGGACCACGCGGGATTATAACAGCTAATGGAAACACAGAGCGCTCACTCCGCACGGAGGAGCACACCTTTGCTTGACCCCCTCGCAGAAGTATGCAAAGCAGCCTTATTAGGCAAACCGCCAATTCGGCGAAAAAGACCCCGGACACCTTCAAACGAGTCCGAAGTACCCCGCAGGAGGATCGCCAGGCACGTTTTGGGCATGCCTAGCAATTTGGCCTCCGTCCTAGTCCCAGTCAAGTGGCGAAATTTGCGCCGCGCGTACATAACTACGCACTCAAGATACCATGGGCATATGCGGAGGCACCGCTACGGCATGTCCCACAATGCGGCTCAACCTCCCCAGGGGCCGTATACCTTTATCATTTTCTCTCTTTCAGGACCTTACTCTCTGGAAGCCCTTTCCGGCAGTCTAATTGTTGGACCCATCATGTAAGGAAATACCAAGGAAGCAAGACGCTCGACGTACAAAGGGAATCCTCGGGTGGTCTCTTATAACGATCGATATACCTGTTTTACATACCCATACGCAGCTTGCCCTTGGATGAGACATGTCAAATAGTCCTATTTTTTGCTTATTGCACTACTTGTATCCGTACGCTTTGCCGTATTATTTAATAACAATGCATAGCGTTAGCCTATTATTGCATTCCCCTTTCTTCTTTTTCCTTGTCTGCTTATTTACGACAAATTGCACCTGCATATTCTCGGTATCGACCAAAGGCGCCGAGGGCTTCAAAGATACCCTATAACACGGCGTGAGAAGTCCAAACACTTTCGACAGTGCGGCACCCCGAACTTATAGCATTATATGCGTCAGCTCCGAATCATGTCTTGGGTCAATAGTTGGGTTTTCCCGGCTCCCATGTTTTGGTACCTTACGCCCGCAATATCGGCTAAGGTAGCACTTTGGGAGAACTATCTGCGATTGTGTCCCGTTCTTCCGGACGAGCATCTCGAGAGAAAGCAAACCGACTGGCCATGATGAGGCGAGCTGGTCGCTGTTCGAGAGGTCTCAAGTCCTTAAAGACTTTTTTCCGCTTGGGCGAGGAGTCAGCCTTGCCCGACTTAGGGCGATATAGCGCCCCAAATTGACCTTCCGAATACTAGGGGCTTCGCCAAATTTAAAATTGTAGACTTCTATGGCTAAGTGAGAGTGATAAAGCTTTATAGTCCGATTGCACGGTTCGTTGTGCTGAACACTTCCTTCAAGGACCCAAAATTGGGATAAAGAATGCTCAGTTTATCCCTAACACCTCGGTACTAGTTACATGAGGCGTAGGCCACGGCCGGCCAACTCTCAGATTTTATAAACGGCCGCACAGAAGGTAATATTTTAAATTAACAAGCGTTGCATAGCGCAAATGAACTCATTTCATATTATAGGATCACATGAGTACATTCATTCAAATATTACATCCTTAGCGCATTCCTCCGCCACAAGGCGAGACACTGTCATAATACTTTTCGGGGTGGCGATCTTCCTTGCCCTCCGGCGGCCCCTCCTTCACCAAATTTTTAGGCGTCGGCTTCAGCCCAGATGCACCTTCGCCCGGGCAAAAGCCCTATGCGCACCCTCGATGCAGATGGATCGCTTTATGACTTCAAACTGTGGGCAGGCATTTACAAGCCGCCTCACCAGACCGAAGTAGCTACCAGGCAGGGGCTCGCCAGGCCACATCCAGACTATAAGACCCTTCATGGCCTGTTTGGCTGCCTTGTGAAGCTTCGACCGCTGGTTCAACTGGTCACAAGGGCATTGGGTGTTCGGTCCCAGATAATCTTGAGACCGTAACAACTTCTCCGCCGAGCTCCCTTCCTCGGCCGGTAGAACTCCAGCGGCATCCGATACACTGCGGGGTAGATGCGTGAACGCTCCTAGAGAGCTCCGAACTCGGGTAAGTAAAAAGAAAGTTTCCTTCACATGCTTTCTTTGCATAATGAATGCCTTACCCGCCGCTATCTTCTTAACCGCCTCAATTTCCTGGAGGGACTTTTGGGCTTCGGCCTTGGCATGTTGTGCACTTTCGAGGGCCTTCACAAGCTCGGATCCTTGCATCTTAGAGTCAAGCTCCAAGGACTCGTGTTTCTTGGACGAGAGCACGGAGCTCTTTTGCCGCACCTCGCCTACTCAGACTTGCTTCTTCTCGCTCGATGCGCTCCTTGGCCGCTTTGTCTTGACCTCGGATAGCGCCTTCTCGCAGGGTCGCCACTTAGGTCGTGGCCCCTAGCAAAATTCATGACGATCCTATTATTCCAAAACCAAATCTTTTTTTTATCAATATTCAGACGGGGTGTTGCTACCTCTTGAGCACTGCGTTGGATTTCCCCGAAGAGGAGAGGATGATGCAGCAAAGTAGCGTAAGTATTTCCCTCAGTTTTTGAGAACCAAGGTATCAATCCAAAAGAGGAGGCTACGCACAAGTCCCTCGTACCTGCACAAAACAATAGCTCCTTGCAACCAACGTGATTAGGGGTTGTCAATCCCTTCACGGTCACTTACGAGAGTGAGATCTGATAAAGATGATAAATAATATTTTTGGTATTTTTGATTAGAGATGCAAAGTGAAAAGTAAAAGGCAAAGCAAAAACAAAGCAAGTATTAAAGTGATGGAGATTGATATGATGAGAATAGACCCGGGGGCCATAGGTTTCACTAGTGGCTTTTCTCAAGAGCATAAGTATTCTACGGTGGGTGAACAAATTACTGTTGAGCAATTGACAAAATTGAGCATAGTTATGAGGATATCTAGGTATGATCATGTATATAGGCATCACGTCCGAGACAAGTAGACCGACTCCTGCCTGCATCTACTACTATTACTCCACTCAACCACCGCTTATCCAAAGATGCATCTAGAGTATTAAGTAAAAATAGAGTAACACCTTAATCAAGATGACATGATGTAGAGGATAGATTCATGCAATATGATAAAAATCCGATCTTGTTATCCTCAATGGCAACAATACAATACGTGCCTTGCTGCCCTTCACATCCTTTGGGAAAGGACACCGCAAGATTGAACCCAAAGCTAAGAACTCCTCCCATTGCAAGAACTACCAATCTAGTTGGCCAAACCAAAAGGATAATTCAAAGAGACTTGCAAAGATAACTCAATCATACATAAAAAGAATTCTGAGAAGATTCAAATATTGTTCATAGATAAACTTGATCATAAACCCACAATTCATCGGTCTCAACAAACACACCGCAAAAGAAGATTACATCGAATAGATCTCCACAAGAGAGGGGAGAACATTGTATTGAGATCCAAAAAGAGAGAAGAAGCCATCTAGCTACTAACTATGGACCCGAAGGTCTGAGGTAAACTACTCACACTTCATCGGAGATGTAGCGACCCGACCTCAGACGGTCAAGCCTGCAATGTGTTTCGTGCCATCCCCGGATCAAGATATCGGGCACACACAGTACATCAATGTATATATCAAAGTGCAATCACATGCATAAATAACGTAAAACTGATATATACCTCATAATACTCAATGAAACAATCAAACGGGTGTGGAGTCCCATCAACGCCATCAAGGGTTGAGTGTAGACCGTAACTCCTGTATCGTAACTCTTACTGCGTCGAGGAAATATCTGCAACATGATACGTTGCAGCCGTGTAGGTCAAGACATTGAATGTACCCCAAGAAGATCACAATAAGAGATAACAGATGATAAACTATACTATATGCAAGATATGGCTTTGTGGCTCAGATTCCGAAGTTTTGTTTGCGTAAAAGCTGGTTTTATTTTCCCTACATCAAAGGAATAAATGAAGTCTGTACTATAGAGTTTTCTATCATGACATGGTTCCGCCAACCGATGTCTCATAGCCCAAATCATCATAAGTTGCCCACAATTAAGTTATCGATCCGGTGTTGAGAGTTCCGAGATAGATCCAAGTCCAGATGCTCAAATTGTCCGTAACCGGGGACACGGCTAATCGATTAGGTTTAAACCCTCTGCAAATTGGTTTGTACACTTTACCCACAAGATTCGATCGCTCTTTTTACGTTCTCGCACTTCAGGGCGTTTGAGAACAAGACGACCAAAACATGGTCTTCTGAAGAGTTCCTCTGACCACTGTCCGGTACTCATCCCATCCTACCGTAGTTCTACATCTGCTAGTACCGGCCCAGCCAGAGTCACCACTTAGGTCAACCAAGCCAGAGCACATAATGACTTGCAGTTGCACAGGTAAGCTTCCGGGCATGAAGTATTCTTCCGCCTCTTTGAGTCTGGGTGAAGCTTTCCGCAAGATGTCATGGCGCTTCTCCATGCATCCCGCCATCCACTGGGTTCTCCAGGTGCCCGTCAAATCCTTCACCCGTGAGTGTGTATTGAATTCTTGTCTTGAGTCTTGAAGTCTTGAGGCCTTGAAGATGCAATCCTTGCAGATTCCATCATGGAGTTGTCGTCATTGACGTAGATCCTCCATTCTCACACCACTCTCGTGCACTCATACCAACCCCGTCTACTATAGCGTAGCATTAAAATAAATAACGCCCGGGCTTGGTAACAGGGTGATGGGTTCCTACCTCATGCATACTACTCAACTACAAGGATTCAATAACACTCGAGGGGTGGTTGCAAAGATGCCACTAAATGCAAGAAAACATAGGTATGAAAGTATGGTCAAAGTGAACTTGCTCGGGTGATGTTGACGAAGAAGAATTATCGTTCTCAAGAAATAACTTGATAGACTACTCGTCACTCTCCGATGAAATCTATATAACAAACATATCATTCACATAAGCACTCACACTAACAATCAAAACAAAAGAGAGAAGCTTAATAAGAATCGAAGGAACTTCAAATAAAACTAGGGAGTCTTCTTCTACAACATTCACACAAAAATAGTTTTGTCTAACGGAAAATAAAACACTAAAATAACAGAGAATAAAATATAAATTTAGTTAAGACAAAAAAATAAAGTATTTTTTTTCATAAAAGCTATTTTGAAAGTATTTTCAATTGGGAGTTAAAACAGTAGAGAAATCCATTGCAAGTTATTAGCGAACTTGAATTGATTTCACGATAACAAAATAAAAATAAATATAAAAACTTGTTGAACACCTACTGTTTAACTAATAGAAACCAAACATAAACTTTCTGAAATATAAAAATAAAATAATTTAAAAACAACTATAGAAAAATAAGTAGCTATTATTCTAATAGAACTAAAACAGAATTTGTTCTACATGAAACAATAAGCTAAAATACTCAAACAATTTTGAACTTTTTACCACTGGTAAATATGATCACTAGTGATCAGTAGAAAAAAGAATCAAATAAAAATCTATTTTTAAACTCCCGGAATAAGCAAAACAAGCTTTAATTCAAATCTGATCTAACTCAATTTTTATAAATCCAAACATAGACAAATTATATATTTTTGAAACTACAAGAAACTTGTGATCTAACGCAAAAAGAATCAGCATCATTGGACTTCTAGATCAAAAGTTATAAGCTAAACAAGAACGGAACTAAATCTGTTACGGAAATAAATCTGAAAACGAAAAAACAACAAGGGAGTTACCAGACGTGAGGCAGAGATGGTAGGAAGGAGACGGTGATATGGAGGGCTGCTCCGGCGAGGGGGCGAGGTCGCCATGAGGTGGGGTTGATGGAGGAGGGGTCGGCGCTGGGGAGGTGGCGCTGGACGATGGGGAGGTTCAGGAGAGCTCCTGGTGAGCGTTCTAGGCAGGAAAAGGGGGACGGTGGCGAGAAGGCTACGGGCAGGAGGCGTGGTGATGGGAAAAATGGAACGAGGAGAGGAGGGGGTTTTATAGGCGGTCTCGGGAGGCGCTGGGATGGAAAGACGAGGGAGATCGGGAAGGTGGAGATTCCTGTCTCCATGGATATGGAAAGCTTCTAACGTGAGAGGAAAGCAGAGGAAGGAGATGATCTCTTGTTGGGCTAGAATAGGAAAGTGCTTAATGGGCCAGCAGGTTTTCCTAATAAAAAGCGATTCCATTCCTATTTTTAAAATTAGGAAACTAAAACAATAAAAAGGAAATCAAATCAATTCGGAATAAAGAGTTTTTATATACTAAAATTATCAGAAAAATAAAATGTAGATGATGAGCATTATTCCACGGCCAAAAAAAAAAATATTTTTTCATAAAATCCCTAAAAGCTTTATTTCTTTTTGCAAATAATTTTTAAATAAAAACTTTGGTTTTTCTTGGATCAAATATTTTCAAAAATGCCCGTGATTTTGGAGGGTCATTTTCCTCTGCTCTTTCTTGCTTGCAAGAATTTATTTTTCGGGTATTTCTAGGGAAGAAAAATAGAGAAGCAAGTGCAAATATTTGAAAGAATTAAATTGCAAAACTCCGTTCAAATTCTTTATAATTGAAGAAGTCATGTCATCTTCTCTCATTGATTTTAATAGGATGAATTTGAATTTACCGGAGAAGGGGAAAGTCATTTTATTCCCTCTCATTCAAAAGTTTTTGAAAAGGTTCAAATTTCACTCAAGTTTAATTCACTCAAGCAAACAAACAAACAAGTCAATTAATTATATTAACATTCCAAAATTTGGGATGTTACAGGAGAGGCTATGATGATGTAGAAGCCCTCCGTGATGACGGCCCTCTCCGGTGGAGCTCCGGAACAGGCCCCAAGATGGGATCTCGTGGATCTGAGAAAGTTGCGGCGGTGGAATTAGGTTTTGGCTCCGTATTTGATCTCGCCGGGGTACGAGGTATATATCGGAGGAAGGAGTACGTCGGTGGAGCAACAGGGGGCCCACGAGGCAGGGGGGCGCGCCCTAGGGGGGGGCGCCCACCACCCTCGTGACCGCCTCTGTTACTTCTTGGAGTAGGGTCCAAGTCTCCTAGACACGTTCGGTGACAAAATTACGTTCCCGAAGGTTTAATTCCGTTTGGACTCCGTTTGATATTCCTTTTCTTCGAAACACTGAAATAGGCAAAAAACAGCAATTCTGGGCTGGGCCTCCGGTTAATAGGTTAGTCCCAAAAATAATATAAAAGTGGAAAATAAAGCCCAATATAGTCCAAAAACAGTAGATAAAGTAGCATGGAGCAATAAAAATTATAGATACGTTGGAGACGTATCGACGCATCTAATCTTAATTCCTCCTCGCCCCTAGTAGGTAAATGATAAAAAAGAATTTTTGATGCGGAGTGATACTTTGGCATAATTTCAATGTAAATCTTCTTAATTGTGGTATGAATATTCAGATCCGAAAGATTCAAGACAAAAGTTCATATTGACATAAAAATAATAATACTTCAAGCATACTAACTAAGCAATTATGTCTTCTCAAAATAACATGGCCAAAGAAAGTTATCCCTACAAAATCATATAGTCCTGCTATGCTCCATCTTCCCCACACAAAATATTTAATCATGCACAACCCCGATGACAAGCCAAGCAATTGTTTCCATACTTTAACATTTTGAAAACTTTTTTAATCTTCACGCAATACATGAGCGTGAGCCATGGATATAGCACTATATGTGGAATAGAATGGTGGTTGTGGAGAAGACAAAAAGGGAGAAGATAGTCTCACATCAACTAGGCGTATCAACGGGCTATGGAGATGCCCATCAATAGATATCAATGTGAGTGAGTAGGGATTGCCATGCAACGGATGCACTAGAGCTATAAGTATATGAAAGCTCAACAAAAAGAAACTAAGTGGGTGTGCATCCAACTCGCTTGCTCACGAAGACCTAGGGCATTTGAGTAAGCCCATCATTGGAATATACAAGCCAAGTTCTATAATGAAAAATTCCCACTAGTATATGGAAGTGACAAAATGAGAGACTCTCTATCATGAAGATCTTGGTGCTACTTTGAAGCACGAGTGTGGTAAAAGGATAGTAGCATTGTCCCTTCTCTCTTTTCTCTCATTTTTTTATTTGGGCCTTTTTTTATGGCCTCTTTTTTTTCTCTTTTATTTTTATTTTTCGTCCGGAGTCTCATCCCGACTTATGGGGGAATCATAGTCTTTATCCTCCTTTCCTCACTTGGGACAATGCTCTAAAGAATGATGATCATCACACTTTTATTTTTCTTACAACTCAACAATTACAACTCGATTCTTAGAATAAAGTATGACTCTATATTAATGCCTCCGCAGCGCATCGATATGCAATGAATCAAGAGTGACATGTATGAAAGAATTATGAATGGTGGCTTTTGCCACAAATATGATGTCAACTACATGATCATGCTAGCAATATGACAATGATGGAGCGTGTCATAATAAACGGAACGGTGGAAAGTTGCATGGCAATATATCTCGGAATGGCTATGGAAATGCCATGATAGGTAGGTATGGTGGCAGTTTTGAGGAAGATATATGGTGGGTGTATGATACCAGTGAAAAAGTGTGCGGTATTAGAGAGGCTAGCAATGGTGGAAGGATGGAAAAGTGCGATAATCCATGGACTCAACGTTAGTCATAAAGAACTCATATACTTATTGCAAAAATCTAGGAGTTATCAAAGCAAAGTATTACGCGCATGCTCCCTAGGGGATAGATTGGTAGGAAAACCATCGCTCGTCCCCGACCGCCACTCATAAGGAAGACAATCAATAAATAAATCATGCTCTGAAGTTCATCACATAACGGTTCATCATAATGCGTGCATGCTACGGGAATCACAGACTTCAACACAAGTATTCTTTAAATTCACAACTACTCAACTAGCATGACTCTAATATCACCATCTTCATATCTCAAAACAATTATCAAGCATCAAACTTTTCTTAGTATTCAATGCACTCAAAAGAAAGTTTCACATATCTTGAATACCAAGTATATTAATATTAAGCAAATTACCATGCTATTAACGACTCTCAAAATAATCTAAGTGAAGCATGAGAGATCAATAGTTTCTTTAAAACAAGTCCACCACCGTGCTCTAAAAGATCTAAGTGAAGCACTAGAGCAAAAATTATCACGCTCAAAAGATATAAGTGAAGCACTATGAGCAAAACTATCAAGCTCAAAAGATATAAGTGAAGCACATAGAGTATTCTATCAAATTCTAATTTATGTATGGCTCTCTCAAAAGGTGTGTACAGCAAGGATGATTGTGGTAAACTAACAAGCAAAGATGCAAATAATACAAGACGCTCCAAGCAAAACACATATGATGTGGTGAATAAAAATATAGCTCCAAGTAAATTACCGATGGATGTAGACGAAAAAGGGGATTCCTTCCGGGGCATCCCCAAGCTTTGACTTTTTGGTGTCCTTGGTTTATCTTGGGGGTGCCATGGGAATCCCCAAGCTTAGGCTCTTGCCACTCCTTGTTCCATAATCCATCAAAAGAATTTACCGAAAATTTGAAAACTTCACAACACAAAACTCAACAGAAATCCCGTGAGCTCCGTTAGAGAAAGAAAACAAAAGACTACTTTAAGGTACTATAATGAACTCATTCTTTATTTATATTTGTGTTAAACCTACTGTATTCCAACTTCTCTATGGATTATAAACTATTTTACTAGCCATAGATTCATCGAAATAAGCAAACAACACACGAAAAACAGAATCTGTCAAAAACAGAACAGGCTGTAGTAATCTGTAACTAACGCAAACTTCTGGAACTCCAAAAATTCAGCCAAAATAGGACGACCTAGGCAATTTGTTTATTGATCAGCAGCAATTGGAATCAGTATTTTATCACATTCTGGTGATTTTTAACAATTGTTTTCGTGAACAGAAAGATTCTGGAAATTACAGCAAGATCAAATAACTATCATCCGAGAAGATCCTATAGGTCTAACTTGGCACAAACACTAATTAAAACATAAAACCACATCTAAACAGAGGCTAGATGGATTATTTATTCCTAAACAGAAGCAAAAGCAAAAAAAAAAACTAAAAATAAAATTGGGTTGCCTGCCAACAAGCGCTATCGTTTAACGCCCCTAGCTAGGTGAGGGAGTCCTGGATTAGGGGGTGTCCGGATGACCGGACTATGACCTTTGGCCGGACTCCTGGACTATGAAGATACAATATTGAAGACTTCGTCCCGTGTCCGGATGGGATTTTCGTTGGCGTGGAAGGCAAGCTTAGCGATAAGGATATGTAGATCTCCTTCCGTTGTAACCGACTCTGTGTAACCCTAACCCTCTCCGGTGTCTATATAAACCGGAGGGTTTTAGTCCGTAGGACACAACAACAATCATACCATAGGCTAGCTTCTAGGGTTTAGCCTCTCTGATCTTGTGGTAGATCTACTCTTGTACTACCCATATCATCAATATTAATCAAGCAGGAGTAGGGTTTTACCTCCATCGAGAGGGCCCGAACCTGGGTAAAACATCGTGTCCCTTGTCTCCTGTTACCATCCGCCTAGACGCAGTTCGGGGACCCCCTACCCGAGATCCGCCGGTTTTGACACCGACATTGGTGCTTTCATTGAGAGTTCCTCTGTCGTCACCTTTAGGCCCGATGGCTTCTTCGATCATCAACAACGACGCGGTCCGTGGTGAGACTTTTCTCCCCGGACAGATCTTACAGATTCGGGCTTTGCACTGCGGGCCAATTAAGCTTGGCCATCCGGGAGCAGATGGAAAGCTATGCCCCGCCATCAGTCAGATTTGGAAGTTTGAACTACACGACCGACGCCCGCGGAGACTTGATCTTCGACGGGTTCGAGCCACAGCCAAGCGCCGGCCAGACCTATTACGATGGGCATGATCTAGCTCGCCGCCGAGCGGTGTCCGGAGGCTGCACCGATGTCCGCCTCCGACCCTTAGCTCGGAGTCGATTGCGCTTACCGAGGGCGGGTGGCTGGACACCGCCTCGGGGCTGCAATCTCTATGGCGATCTAGCCAACACCATACCTGTCCTTGCGAAGCTCGTGACTCCGAGGTGCGGACCAACCTTCCGCGCCCCTGCTAATCGAATTTGATTGGGCGCCGATAATGGATTTCACCGCCGCGGACATTTTTCAGCACTCGCCCTTCGGCGAGATTCTGAATTCACTAAAGTCTCTCTCTTTATCAGGAGAGCCCTGGCCGGACTATGGTCGGCAAGATTGGGACGCGGTCGAAGAAGAAATTCAAAGCCCACCCACCACCCGGCCAGAGCCACCGCCGATGATTTAACCGACATGCTCAACTTCGACTCCGAAGACATCGACGGTATGGACGGCGATGCAGAGATTTAACAAGAACCAAAGGCTCTGTGGCACTAGAAGGCCACCTCGTCATATGACATATACATGGTGGACACCCCAAAAGAAGGAACGGCGACGGAACAACGGAGGATGACCCTCCAAGAAACAGCCTAAGCGCCCGGCGTCGGGCGCCGCTCTAAATCCCGCCATAAGAAATGGCGATTCCGGCACGGAGACAATAACACCGGACAAAGGTCGAAGACAACCCCTCCCGGCAGGATTCAAAGACAGAGGATGGAGAAGCCAGCCCTCATGATAGAGCGGCGTACGTGAGAGGTAGAGGACGATAATTACATGCCTCCCTCCAAGACGAGGCAAGCCTCGGCGATTTACTTAATTTGTCGTGCCTGAGGATCCCGTCGAACAAGAGCGTTTCAAACGCAGGGCTCATGGCCACGGCGAGCAGCCTCAAGAAAAACAAAGAACAAATTAGAGTCGACCAAGACTTTCTAGCCGACAGATGGGATCGATGTCCTTGCGCCAAGAGTACGAACTCAACGCCCCTCCAAGAGCTACCCAAAACGCAGGTTGCTACCTCGATTAGAGGAGGAAGCACCTAGACATACATCACCGCATGATACGGCCCGGCCGCCACCTGCGTGGTCATGACAGAGAGGCCTCTCGGCCCTCCACTAAAGCCGCACTCGCGCCGCTCAAAGAATACCAAGGCATGGGGAAATGCGCCGGACCTGCGAGATATATTGGAGGACAGGCAAGGCAAACAAGATCGATCTATGGATCGCGTGGGCGCCCACACGTGGCGATTTATAACCGTCATGCCGGATATGGTAAATCCGGTAAGCCGAACACAGCAGACAAAGCTCATTTGAGCTACGCCGTGATATAGCCCAACATGAGGCACCGCACACCCACTATGCTTCACGGATGAAGTAATGGATCATCAAATCCCGAGGGTTTCAAACCCAGTAAACATCGAATCATACGATGGCACAATAGACCCTGCGGTATGGATTGAGGACTATCTCCTTCATATCCACATGGCCCACGGGGATGATCTACACGCCATCAAATACCTCCCACTCAAGCTTAAAGGACCAGCTCGGCATTGGCTTAACAGCTTGCCAGTGAGAATCAATTGGTTGTTGGGAGGACACGGAAGCCGCATTCCTCGACAACTTCCGTGGCACCTATGTGCGACCACCAGACGCCGATGACCTAAGCCACATAATCCAGCAGCCAGAGGAATCGGCCGGACAATTACGGACATGGTTCCTAACAAAGAAAAATCAAATAGTCGATCGTCTCGGACGCAGAGGCCCTTGCAGCCTTCAAGCATAACATCCGTGACGAGTGGCTTGCTCGGCACCTTGGACAGGAAAAGCCGAAATCCATGGCAGCCCTCACGACACTCATGACCCGCTTTTGCGCGGGAGAAGAGAGCTGGCTAGCTCGTAGTAATAACATGACCAAGATCCCTGGTAATTCGGATACCAAGGACAGCATGGGCAGGTTGCGTCGCAACAAGCAAAAGCGCCGCATTAACGGCGATAATGCTGAAGATACGGCAAGCACGTTAATTCAGAGGCTCTAAATCCGGTCGTGACGAAAAAGCCATTCAAAAGAAATACTCGGGCCCGTCAATTTGGACTGAATACTCGATCGCTCGTGCGGATACACGACACTTCGAAAACCAGCCAACCACACCAACAGGGATTGTTGGGTGTTCAAGCAAGCGAGCAAGTTAAACGCCGAAAACAATGACAAGGGGCTGCATAAGCGATGACGAGGAGGAGCCCCACCACGAACAATAGGGGACATAAGGGTTTCCCCCACAAGTGCGGACGGTGAACATGATATACGCAACCCACATACCCAAAAGGGAGCTGGGCGTGCACTCAGGACGATATATGCGTTGGAGCCACGCCCCAAAAGTTCAACCCATGGTCCTCCTGCCCGATCACTTTTGATCGAAGGACCACCCCACTAGCATCCGCCATGGCGGATTCGCCGCATTGGTTTTAGACCCAATCATTGACGGATTTCACCTCACTAGAGTCCTTATGGATGACGGCGGCGGCAAACAACCTGCTTTATCGGGATACAAGGCGAAAAATGGGATAGGTCCCTCAAGGATTAAAGCCACAAAGACGCGACCTTTAAAGGCATCATACCAGTTGTAGAGGCCAACTGTACAGGCTCGATTACACTTGAGGTGGTCTTCGATCCCGGATAATTTCGGCGAGGAGTTAATCTTGACATAGTCCCGCTCAGCGATGGCTATCACGCCTTTGCTCGGATGAACCGCATTTGCAAAGTACAATGCGGTGCTGCACTACGCATACCTCAAGCTCAGGATGCCGGGCCCTCGATGAGTGATTACGGTCAATTGAAACACCGAACGCTCTCGCCGGACGGAGGAGCATACGGCAAGCCCTCAAGGGCGGAAGTACAAAGCAGCTCACAAGGCAATTCTCGATCTGGCCATTAAACGTCCGGACACCGTCTAGCGCTGGCCGAGTAACCTACAACAAGACCGCCTGGCACGTTCCGAGCACGCATAGCAATGCGGCCCTAACCCCAGCCCCCGCGAAATTGCGAAACCAGTACTGCGCGTACATAACTACGCTCTGGAAATACCATGGGCATAGGGGGAGGGAGACGACCACGACACGCCCAAAATACGGCTCAACCGCACAAGGGGCTCCCAATTTTGTCATTCCTTTTTTCTTTCTTTCTTACTTTCAGGACTCCACTCTCCGGAAGGCCTGTCCGGCAGCATAATCGCCGGACACATGATGCAACAGCCAGGGAGGCAGAAAGCTACGTCGAGTGTCCGGAAGGTCTCTATAACGAGCAGTATACTTGTTTCACATATAATCCGCAGCTCGCCCTTGGAGGGGGGGACATGTTAAATAGTCCCATCTCTTACTTATCGCACAATTTGTATCGTTCTGCTTTTACCGCAGACTTTTCGAATAAACAATGCATAGCTTTTGTCTCTTATTGCATTATCTTTTATATATATATAAAAATATGTTCAGTTATGACATTATGCAACCGTACACTTTGGTACGGCCAATACACCAGGGGCTTACGCACCCCAGAATATGGTGTGAGAAGTCCGAACACTCTCATGAGTGCGGCACCCCGAACTTATAGCATTATATGCATCGACTCCGAATCATGTCTTGGGTCAATAGTTGGGTTTGCCTGCTCCCATGTTTTGGTACCTTACGTTCCGTTATATCGGCTACGGTAGCACTGGGAGAACCACTGCGATTGTGCCCCGGTTGAGCCGGGCTGAGCACCTCAGTGGAGAAAGCTAAAACTGACCGTCATGATAGGGCGAGAGCTGGTCGCTGTTCGAGAGGTTTTCGAGTCCCTAAAGACTTATGCCGCTTAGAGCGAGGAGTCGGCTTTGTCCGCCTAGGCGTGGATAAGCGCCCGCACTCGGTCTTCCGAATACTAGGGGCTTTGCCAAAATTTAAAATTATAGAATTCTATGGTTAAGTGAGAGTGTTCAAGCATTATAGTCCGATTGCCTTGTTCGTTGTGTTGGGCGCCTCCCTCGAAGGACCCAATAATGGGAAAAA
Source organism: Aegilops bicornis (assembly GCA_021605145.1). Classification (NCBI taxonomy): domain Eukaryota; kingdom Viridiplantae; phylum Streptophyta; class Magnoliopsida; order Poales; family Poaceae; genus Aegilops; species Aegilops bicornis. Next base: position 214,639 of record JAHIAL010000020.1, read on the forward strand.
GAGCGCTCAAGTTTATCCCGAACACCCCAAAGACTTCATGACATGGGGCGTAAGCGATGACTCGCCATCTCTCAATTTTGATAAACGGCCGCCTGAAGGTAATATTTTAAATTCAAAAGCGTTGCTTAAGCGATATGAAACAAGTTTTCAGCGTACAGATCACAAATGCGAAGTTTACTCAAAAATTACATCTTTGGAGCACTCATCCACGATCTGGTGGGCACCCTTCAGACGCCTTCATAATACATCTCGGGCTTGCGATGCTCCTTGCCCGTGGTGGTCCGTCTGTCACAAGCTTCTCTGCGTCCATCTTGCCCCAATGCACTTTAGCACGGGCAAGGGCCCTACGGGCACCTTCGATGCATACGGAGCGCTTGATGACTTCAAGCCTTGGACAGGCATCCACCAGCCGCCTTACCAGCCCGAAGTAGCTTCCAGGCACGGCTTCCCCGGGCCACAGTAGGATCATGAGACCCTTCATGGCCTGTTTGGCCACCTTATGGAGCTCCACCAGCTTTCAGCTGGTCGCTCAAGGCATCAGTGTCCGGCCTCGAGATCTTGAGACAGAACACCTTCTCCATCGAGCTTCCTCCTCGGCTCGGTAGAATGCGGTCGTCGGACACACTCCGGGAAGATCTGCGAATGCTCTGGAGAGCTCGGACTCGGGTAAGTAACAAGTAATTCACTTTCATATGCTTGCTTTGCATAAAGAATGCCTTACCCGCCGCTATCTTCTTCATCGCCTCAATTTCCTGGAGGGCTTTTTGGGCTTCGGCCTTGGCAGATTTGGCGCTCTCAAGCGCCGAGGCCAGCTCGGACTCTCGAGTCTTCGAGTCACGCTCCAAACTCTCGTGTTTTTTCATGAGAGCCTGGAGTTCTTGCTGCACCACCGCCACCCGCGCCTCCTGCTTCTCTCGCTCGGTGCGCTCCACGGCCGCATTGTTTTCGGCCTTGGACAACGCTTCCTTCAGGGTCGCCACCTCGTTCGTGGCCCCTGCATACCCACGTTGATCCTGTCATTTTTTTTGCAACCACATTTTTTATATACACTTACATAAGGTATTACTTACCTTCCTTGTCCTCGAGCTACTTCTTGGCAAGGCCGAGCTCGTCCTCGGACCGCTCGAGGCTCTGCTTCAATACATTGACCTCCGCAGCCAGTGCGGCAGAGGTCAACAGCACAGCCTGCATTCCCATATCGACACACTTGTGTTAGACTCCTGCGTATATCTTTTTGATCCTCAGTTCGGCTTTTCTTTCCGAACACCAAACTGAGCATCGTGGGCTACCGCCTATGCGGTAATATTTTTACATATCTTAAATACGTACCTCAAAGCCTGTTAGGAGGCTGACGAGCTTGGTCGGCCTCGCTTGGCGGACTAAACCTTCGGATCACGGCACTCATAATAGTACGGTGCTCACTCGTCGATGGAGGCGCCGTTAAGCACCTCCAAAGATTATCCGTGCCTCCGGTTGGGACGGAGGTCACCGGCGTCGTAAACTTGCCCTTCTTAGTAGGGGCTTTGCCGGATGCCGGAACCGTTGAAGGTTCGATGCGGTGTCGACCTAGAGCCGACTTAGAGCCCTTAGGGTTTTATCCCCTTTTCGCTTTGAGTCGGGAGGTCGCCTTGCGGCGCCTCTAGGACCATCTCCTCTGGCTTGGCCCCTTTTGGGACGCCACCTCGGCGTCATCCATGGCGCGAGGAGAGAGGAGGCGGTCGGAAGTGAAGTGCTGTTCAAATCCGGCGAACCGAGGGAACCGCCGACGAAGCGTCGAGCCCGGCCTTGGGCGGACTGCATGATTATATCCGAAGTCAGAAGGTACTGTGAAACAAAGGAACGCCATGAGTTATTCTGGTATCCGGAGACTTACGATTTCGCCAGGGGCTTGGCCTTGGGTGGCCACTCTTCTTCGCCATTGTCGGCGTTGGTGGAGTAGTCCCGGAGGAGGGTCCTTCCCTTCTTGGACCCTCCGGCCTCCCGATTAGGTCGGCCTTCCTTTTCTTCTCTCCCCGGGAGAGACCTCTTCCTCCTCCTCGTCTTCACGGGAGGAGTCCGCCTCGAGTCATCGGACGGTGAGTCCGACATCGCTGGCGCCGGAACTCTTCGAGTTCCGTGGCCTGCTCTTGGCCTTCTTCTCCGGCACCACGTAGGTGCGGGGCCAGCAGCTCCGTCAAGTGGGAATCATGCTGGTCTTCGGCAAGGGAGCCGGACAGTCAATCTGCCCGGACGTCCTCTGCCAATCCTGTCAAAGGTAAGGGAGTTTAGATCCCGCATAGAGTCAAACTATGAAAACAAGTGTCCCGTAAAGGGCAAAATAACTTACCGCGTTGGCTTGATGCTGCGCGCTGAATCCGCGATCCTCGGTAGCGGATGCGGGAGCCTCGGCGCCCTTGAACAGCACCTTCCAGGCATCTTCGTATGTAGTGTCGAAGAGCACGCTTTCGGGGTTTGGTGCTGCGCCGATCAAACTCCCACAAGCTGAAAGCTCGTTGTTGGCACGGGAGTATCCAGCGGATGAGCATGACCTGGACTACATTAACGAGTTTGAGCTTCTTGCTCACCAGGTTTTGGACGCAGGTTTGGAGTCCGGACAGCTCCTCCGAATTACCCCACGACAGGCCCGTCTCTTTCCAGGAGGTGAGCCTTGTAGGGAAGCTAGATCGGAATTCGGGGGCCGCTGCCCATTTGGGGTCACGCGGCTCGGTGATGTAGAACCACCCCGATTGCCACCCCTTTATGGTCTCCACGAAGGAGCCCTCGAGCCATGTAACGTTGGGCATCTTGCCCACCATGGCGCCTCAAGACTTTCGCTTGTTGGTCGCCCACAACCTTCAAGGCTTGACATTGAAGGTCTTCACCATAAGCCGGGCGGGGCTTGATGCGAGGAAAGCCTCGCATACCCACGATAAACGCCAAGATGTTGAGGACGAAGTTCGGGGCCAGATCGTGGAAATCCAGCCGTAGTAGAACATGAGCCCCGAACAAATGGGTGAAGTGGAAAACCTAGTCCATGGAGGAAGTGGGTGAGGAACACCACCCTCTCATGGGGCACAGGGGTGGGATGAGCTGCCCCTTGTCGGGAAGCCGCAGCTGGCGATGTCATTAGACAAGTATCCGGCCTTCCTCGACTTCTTGATGTGTCCCTCCGTGGCGGAGGAAACCATCCACTTGCCTCCCGCTCCCGACATGGTGGAGAAGGGCGAGGTGAGATGTGCGGACTTGGTATTTGGAGCTCGAAAGTCTTGAAAATGGATAAGCAAAGTAGGAAGAAGGTGTAGATGGAAAAGGTGGATCCTTATCCCCTTATATGGGCGGACGAAACTATGCCCCCACCAGCTGGTAAAACTCGCCATCTCCCCAAGCGCCGTAAATTAATGGCACGGTTGGGTTACCCACGTCCGTATTGATGAGAATCCCGGAATAAGGGGACACGATCTCTGCTTCAACAAGACGTGCCAAGGAAACCGCCTCGCTAAGTGCGCTGAGGTGGGACAGTAAAAATGATTTGAATAAAGGCTTGGCCGTGGTGTGATGACATCCTGTGAAATACGTCAGCAGATTAGATTTGTGTAAATATTGTTCTCTCTACGGTTTTATGTGGAAATTACTTTGCAGAGTCGGACACTATCCTTGTGTTCAAAATCTTCTATGAATTATTCGGAGGAGGAACCCGCCTTGCAATGCCGAAGACAAACTGCGCGCTGGACTCATCGTCATTGAAGCCTGGTTCAGGGGCTACTGAGGGAGTCCTGGATTAGGGGGTGTCCGGATGGCTGGACTATGACCTTTGGCCGGACTCCTGGACTATGAAGATACAAGATTGAAGACTTCGTCCCCGTGTCCAGATGGGACTTTCCTTGGCGTGGAAGGCAAGCTTGGCGATCTGGATATGTAGATCTCCTTCCGTTGTAACCGACTCTGTAACCTAACCCTCTCCGGTGTCTATATAAACCGGAGGGTTTTAGTCCATAGGACACAACAACAATCATACCATAGGCTAGCTTCTAGGGTTTAGCCTCTCGATCTCGTGGTAGATCTACTCTTGTACTACCCATATCATCAATATTAATCAAGCAGGAGTAGGGTTTTACCTCCATCGAGAGGGCCCGAACCTGGGTAAAAACATCGTGTCCCTTGTCTCCTGTTACCATCCGCCTAGACGCACAGTTCGGGACCCCCTACCCGAGATCCGCCAGTTTTGACACCGACACTAGGCATAAAAGCAAGGATAGATTTAAGTATTGCCATCTTTGGTAGGCAATCCATAGGTGGCTCTCATGATAGATTCATATCGTAATTTTATTTTCTTTCTAGGAAGGTGTTCCATGCCCTTCCTTAATGGAAACTGAAATCTAATATTCCCTTCCTTCATATCAATAATTGCACCAATCGTTCTAAGGAAAGGTCTACCAAGAATAATAGGGCAAGAAGGATTGCAATCTATATCAAGAACGATAAAATCTACGGGCACATAATTCCTATTTGCAACAATAAGAACATCATTAATTCTTCCCATAGGCTTTTTAATAGTGGAATCCATAAGATGCAAGTTTAGAGAGCAATCATCAAAATCACGGAAATCTAGCAAATCACACAAAGTTTTGGGGATAGTAGAGACACTAGCACCCAAATCACACAAGGCATGAAACTCATAATTTTTAATTTTAATTTTAATAGTAGGTTCCCACTCATCATAGAGCTTTTCTAGGGATAGAGACCTTCAACTCAAGTTTTTCTTCATAAGATTGCATCAAGGCATCAACAATGTGTTCGGTAAAGGCCTTTATTTTGACTATAAGCATGAGGAGAATTTAGCACGGATTGCAACAAGGAAATACAATCAATTAAAGAGCAATTTTCATAATTAAATTCCTTGAGATCCAATATAGTGGGTTTAGCAACATCTAGGTTTTTATTTCTTTCAATCCCACATTTATCAATTTCATCATCAAGATCTAAAAACTCCGAATTCTTGGAACGCCTTCTAGGTAAAGGAAGATCATATTCAGTTTCATCAAGATTCATATTGCAAAACAAAGATTTAATGGGGGACACATCAATAACTTTTAGATCTTCATCTTGATTTTCATAGGAATTCGGTTTAGCGGCCATCTTATTGACTAAGGTAGCTTGCATATCCGAAATTTCAGTCACAACTTTTCAAGACGAGCAATTTGGGATCTTATACCATCAAATTCTTTAGACATATCATCGAGCTCTTTATTCATATAACTCATAAAACCTTTTTGTTCCTTAAGCTCGTTTCTAAAGAAATTATTATGCTCAAATTGCAGAACCATAAACTTCCTGACATTGGTTTCGATCTCCTCTAACCTTTTAAGGTGAAGATCACCAAATCTAGGTAGAGCCATCGCGACAAACAAACAATCCAACACACGAGCAAACAAAAGGCAAGCGAGAAAAAGGCAAACAGGAAAAAGAGGAGGAGATTGGGAAAGAGAGGGCGAATAAAACGACAAGGGTGAAGTGGGGGAGAGGAAAACGAGAGGCAAATGGCAAATAATGTAATGCGAGAGGTAGGGATTATGATGGGTACTTGGTATGTAGATTTTAACGCCGCCAGAAGTGGCTTGGTGTTAGGAGTCCAAGTCTTGACTTGCTCTTGCGTAAGCCTCCCCGGTAACGGCGCCAAAAATTCTTCTTGCTACCTCTTGAGCACTGCGTTGGATTTCCCCGAAGAGGAGAGGATGATGCAGCAAAGTAGTGTAAGTATTTCCCTCAGTTTTTGAGAACCAAGGTATCAATCCATTTGGAGGCTACGCACAAGTCCCTCAGACTGCACAAAACAATAGCTCCTCGCAACCAACGCGATTAGGGGTTGTCAATCCCTTCACGGTCACTTACGAGTGAGATCTGATAAAGATGATAAATAATATTTTTGGTATTTTTGATATAGAGATGCAAAGTGAAAAGTAAAAGGCAAAGCAAAAACAAAGCAAGTATTAAAGTGATGGATATTGATATGATGAGAATAGACCCGGGGGCCATAGGTTTCACTAGTCGCTTTTCTCAAGAGCATAAGTATTCTACGGTGGGTGAAAAAATTACTGTTGAGCAATTGACAGAATTGAGCATAGTTATGAGGATATCTAGGTATGATCATGTATATAGGCATCACGTCCGAGACAAGTAGACCGACTCACCTTTTGCATCTACTACTATTACTCCACTCATCTAATCGCTATCCAAAGATGCATCTAGAGTATTAAGTAAAAAATGAGTAACGCCTTAAGCAAGATGACATGATGTAGAGGGATAGATTCATGCAATATGATAAAAACCCCATCTTGTTATCCTCGATGGCAACAATACAATACGTGCCTTTATCGCCTTCATCACTTTGGGAAAGGACACCGCAAGATCGAACCAAAAGCTAAGCACTTCTCCCATTGCAAGAACTACCAATCTAGTTGGCCAAACCAAACGGATAATTCGAAGAGACTTGCAAAGATAACTCAATCATACATAAAAGAATTCAGGGAAGATTCAAATATTGTTCATAGATAAACTTGATCATAAACCCACAATTCATCGGTCTCAAGAAACACACCGCAAAAAGAAGATTACATCGAATAGATCTCCACAAGAGAGGGGGAGAACATTGTATTGAGATCCAAAAAGAGAGAAGAAGCCATCTAGCTACTAACTATGGACCCGAAGGTCTGAGGTAAACTACTCACACTTCATGGAGAGGCTATGATGATGTAGAAGCCCTCTGTGATGACGGCCCTCTCGTGAGCTCCAGACAGGCCCCAAGATGGGATCTCGTGGATACTGAAAGTTGCGGTGGTGGAATTAGGTTTTGGCTCAGTATTTGATCTGTCGAGTACGTGGGTATATATAGGAGGAAGGAATGCGTCGGTGGAGCAATGGGGCCCACGAGGCAGGGGCGCCCTGAGGGGCGCCCCACCCTCGTGACCGCCTCTGTTACTTCTTGGAGTAGGGTCCAAGTCTCTGGATCACGTTCGGTGAGAAAATTACGTTCCTCAAGGTTTCATTTTGTTTGGACTCGTTTGATATTCCGTTTCTTGAAACACTGAAATAGGCAAAAAACACCAATTCTGGGCTGGGCCTCCGGTTAATAGGTTAGTCCGAAATAATATAACAGTGGAAAATAACGCCCAATATAGTCCAAAACAGTAGATAAAGTAGCTTGGAGCAATAAAAAATTAGAGATACGTTGTAGACGTATCATGTGTCACTTACCTTTGTTCTCTTCGAGCTGCCTCTTGGTAAGGCCGAGCTCTTCCTTGGACCGCTCAAGGTCCTGGCTTCAGGCGGGCGGCCTCCTCCAGACGAAGGGCGGCGGCCAGCAGTGAAGCCTGCTTATTCACATAGACACATTCTAATTAGACTCCTGCGATTATTATTTGATCCTCTATTTGGCCTTTCTTCGCGAACACCAAACAGAGCATGAGGGGCTACTGTCTATGCTATAACATTTTCTTACAATTTGATTACTTACCTCAAAGCCGGTTAGGAGGCTGGCACAGGCTTCAGTCAGTCCGCTCTTAGCAGACTGAACCTTCTTGACTACCGCACTCATAATAGTGCGGTGCTCTTAGTCAATGGAAACGCCGCGAAGCACTTCCAGCAAGTTGTCCGATGCCTCTGGATGGACAGAGGCCATCGGCACAGACGGCAACTTACCCCCTTAGCGAGGGGTTGCCTGACAGAATCCGGAACCACTGGAGGTTCCGGCGCCGTGTTCGGCTTGGGGCTAGACTTGCTGCCCCCGGCGTTAGGGCCCAGGAGAGTCTTGCCCCTCGTGCGCCCAGCGCATGGAATGTCGCCTTGGGGCGCCTCTGGAACGGTCTCCCCTTGGTTCATTTCCCTTTGAGACAACACCTCAGCGTCGTCCGTAGGGCGGGGGGAGAAGGCGCTCGGGAGTGAATCACTATTCATATCTGACGGGCCCAAAGAATCATCGGACGAAGATACATCGATATGGGCTCGGGATGGACTGCATGATCATGCGCGGCGTGATAAGAAACAGTACAATAAGACATACCAAGAATTATTATGGTATCCGGATACTCACGACTTCGCCAGGGGCTTGTCCCTGGGTAAACACTCCTAAATCGCGGGCGGCCATCATGTAGCAGTCCCGAGGAGGGTCCTTCCCTTCTTGGACCCTTGGTCTCCCACGATGGGGCGGCCTTCCTTTTCTGTCCCCCCACAGAAGGGACTTTCTCTTCTTCCTCCTCGTTTTCATGGGAGGAGTGCGCCTCGGTGTTTTGGACGATGAGTCCGATAGAACCTTCTTGTAGGAGACCCTTCCTGGTCCCTCGTGGCCTTCTTCTTGGCCTTCTTCTCCGGCACCTCATAAAGCCGGAACCAGCATCTCCATTAGGAGAGCATCTGCCGGATCTTGAGGCGGGGCTGGATAATCGATCTGCTCACTGCCGCTACCCAAATCTGTTAAATGGCGTGGAGGCTTAGATCCCACGCGTGGTTATACTGGGGAAAAGAATATCTTATGACATATAAAAGACTTACCGGATTGGCAGGGCGCTTTGCGCTGAGTCCGCGGTCCTCTGTAAGGGGAGAAGGTACCTCGGCGCCCTTGAACAACACCTTCCATACGTCCTTGTGCATCATGTCGAAGAGCTCTCGCAGCGTCTGGTGTTCGGCCGGGTCAAACTCCCACAAATTGAATGCCCGTCTTTGACATGGGAGGATCCGGCGGAAGAGCATGACTTGGACCACGTTGACAAGCTTGATTTTCTTGCTCATCATGTTTTTGACGCAGGTCTGGAGTCCGGTCAGCTCTACCGAGGAACCCCAGGATAGGCCCTTCTCTTTCCAGGAGGTGAGCCGCATGGGGATTCCGGATCAAAATCCGGGGGCCGCCACCCAGTTGGTGTCGCACGGCTCGGTGATGTAGAACCACCCCGATTGCCACCCCTTTATGGTCTCCACATAGGAGCCTTCGACCCAGGTGACATTTGGCATTTTGCCCACGATGGCGCCTCCGCACTCCGCTTGCTGGCCGGCCACCACCTTTAACATTGAAGGTCTTCAGCCACAGGCCGAAGTGGGGCTTGATGCGGAGTAAGGCCTCGCACACGACGATAAACACCGAGATGTTGAGGATGAAATTGGGGGCTAGATCGTGAAAGTCCAGCCCGTAGTAGAACATGAGCCCGCGGAAAAACGGGTGGAGGGGAAATCCCAGTCCGCGGATGAAGTGAGTAAGAAATACCACCCTCTCATGGGGTTCTGGAGTAGGGACGATCTGCCCCGCATCTGGTAGCCGGTCTGCGATATCCGCTGACGTATCCGGCTCCCGTAGCTTTGTGATGTCCTCCTCCGTAACGGAGGAGACCATCCACTGCCTCCCGCCTCCGGACATGCTTGGAGTGGTTTGAGGAGAAAATCACGAACTTGGGTCTTTGAAGCTCGAGTGCGCAAGAATGGATGAGCAAGGAGGAAGAGGGCGTGGGTGAAAAGATGAATCCTTGTCTCTTTATAAGGCGGAAGGAACTATGCGCCTCCCCACTCGGTAAACTCGCTTATTCCCCAAGCGCCGTAATTGATGGCGCGGTTGGGTTACCCACACCCGTATTGATGAGAATCCCGTGAAAAGAGGGACACGATCTCTGCTTCGACAAGATGTGCCAACAAAACCGCCTCGCAACACGTGCAGTGGCAGGCTCGGAAAAACGGTTCGTCATGACCAGACCACAGCCAAACGTCACGTTAAGAAAAGCTGTCAGCAAATTAGATTTGTGGAAATATTATTCTCTCTACGGTGGTATGTGGAATTTGTTTTGCAGAGCTGGACACTATCCTTGTGTTCAAAATCTTCTATGGAATATTCGGAGGAGAAACCCGCCTTGCAATGCCGAAGACAATCTGCGCGCCGGACTCATCATCATTGAAGCCCGGGTTCAGGGGCTACCGAGGAGTCCTGGATTAGGGGTCCTCGGACAGCCGGACTATATACTTTAGCCCCGATTGTTGGACTATGAAGATACAAGATTGAAGACTCCGTCCCGTGTTCGGATGGGACTCTCCTTGGCGTGGAAGGCAAGCTTGGCAATCTGAGATATGTAGATCTCCTCCTTGTAACCGACTACATGTAACCCTAGCCCCCTCCAGTGTCTATATAATCCGGAGGGTTTAGTCCGTAGGACAACAACAATCATACCATAGGCTAACTTCTAGGGTTTAGCCTCTACAATCTCATGGTAGATCAACTCTTGTCATACTCATATCATCAAGATCAATCAAGCGAAGTAGGGTATTACCTCCATCGAGAGGGCCCGAACACAGGTAAACATCGTGTCCCACGCCTCCTGTTACCATCCGCCTTAGACGCATGGTTCGGGACCCCCTACCCGAGATCCGCCAGTTTTGACACCGAATACCCGCCGCGAGCCTCAACACTCATCGGACCGCATACATCAGTATGTATTATTTCCAACAAGTCACTTGGTCGCCCCATTGTTCCAGAGAATGGCCATCTTGCCTATGAGGCATGGTTCGCAAGCATCAAGTGATTCATAAACAAGTGATTCCAAAAGCCCATCAGCATGGAGTTTCTTCATGTGCTTTACACCAATATGACCTAAATGGCAGTGCCACAAATAAGTTGCACTATCATTATTAACTTTGCATCTTTTGGCTTCAACATTATCAATACGTGTTTCACTACGATCGAGATTCAATAAACCATTCATCTTGGGTGTATGACCACAGAAGGTTTTATTCATGTAAACAGAATAACAATTATTCTTTGACTTAAATGAATAACCGTATTGCAAAAACATGATACAATCATATTATGCTCAACGCAAACACCAAATAACATTTATTTTAGGTTCAACACTAATCCCAAAGGTAAAGGGAGTGTGCGATGGTGATCTTATCAACCTTGGAATCACTTCCAACACACATCGTCACCTCGCCCTCTACTAGTCTCTGTTCATTTTATAACTCATGTTTCAAGTTACTAATCATAGCAACTGAACCAGTATCAAATACCCAGGGCGACTATGAACACTAGTAAGTACACATAAATAACATGTATATCATATATACTTTTGTTCACTTTGCCATCCTTCTTATCCGCCAAGTATTTGGGGCAGTTCCGCTTCAATGACCATTTCCTTTGGCAGAGAAGCACTCGGTTTCAGGCTTGGGTCTAGCTTTTGGGCTTCTTCATGGGAGTGGCAACTTGCTTGCCATTCTTCTTGATATTCCCTTTCTTTCGCTTGCCCTTTTACTTGAAAATAGTGGTCTTGTTAACCATCAACACTTGATGCTATTTCTTGATTTCTACCTTCGCTGATTTCAGCATCGCGAAGAGCTTGGGAATCGTTTTCATCATCCCTTGCGTATTATAGTTCATCACAAAGTTCTAGTAACTTGGTGATAGTGACTAGAGAACTCTGTCAATCACTATCTTATCTGGAAGATTAACTCCCAATTTATTCAAGTGATTATAGTACCCAGACATTCTGAGCACATGCTCGATGGTGAAACTATTCTCCTCCGTCTTGTAGGAAAAGTACTTGTGAGGTCTCATACCTCTCGACTCGGGCATGAGTCTGAAATACCAATTTCAGCTCTTGGAACATCTTATATGCTCTGTGGCATTCAAAACATTTTTGAAGTCCCTATTCTAAGCCGTAAAGCATGGTGCGCTACACTATCAAGTAGTCATCATACCGAGCTTTGCCAAACGTTCATAACGTCTGCATCTGCTCCTGCAATAGGTCCGTCACCTAGCGGTGCATCAAGGACATAATTCTTCTGTTTAGCAATGAGGATAGTCCTCAGATCACGGACCCAGTCCGCATCATTGCTACTATCATCTTTCAACTTATTTTTCTCTAGGAACATATCCAAAAATAAACGGGGAGCTACATCGCAAGCTATTGATCTACAACATAGATATGCAAATACTATCATGACTAAGTTCATGACAAATTAAATTTAAATTAATCATATTACTTAAGAACTCCCACTTAGATAGACATCCCTCTAGTCATCTAAATGATCACGTGATCCATATAAACTAAACCATGTCCGATCACCACGTGAGATGGAGTAGTTTCCAATGGTGAACATCACTATGTTGATCATATCTACTATATGATTCACGTTCGACCTTTTGGTCTCAGTGTTCCGAGGCCATATCTGCACATGCTAGGCTCGTCAAGTTTAACCCGAGTATTCTGCACGTGCAAAACTGGCTTGCACCCGTTGTATGTGAACGTAGGGCTTATCATACCCGATCATCACGTGGTGTCTCAGCACGATGAACTGTAGCAACCGTGCATTGATGATCCACAAGTATAGGGGATCTATCGTAGTCTTTTCGATAAGTAAGAGTGTCGAACCCAACGAGGAGCAGAAGGAAATGACAAGCAGTTTTCAGTAAGGTATTCTCTGGAAGCACTGAAATTATCGGTAACAAATAGTTTTATAATAAGGTAATTCGTAACGGGTAACAAGTAACAAAAGTAAACAAGGTGCATCAAGGTGGCCCAATCATTTTTGTAGCAAAGGACAAGCCTGGACAAACTCTTATATAAAGAAAAGCGCTCCCGAGGACACATGGGAATTATCGTCAAGCTAGTTTTCATCATGCTCATATGATTCGCGTTCGTTACTTTGATAATTTGATATGTGGGTGGACCGGTGCTTGGGTACTGCCCTTCCTTGGAAAAGCATCCCACTTATGATTAACCCCCGTCGGAAGCATCCGCAACTACGAAAGAAGAATTAAGGTAAACCTAACCATAGCATGAAACATATGGATCCAAATCAGCCCTTACGAAGCAACGCATAAACTAGGGTTTAAGCTTCATCACTCTAGCAACCCATCATCTACTTATTACTTCCCAATTCCTTCCCTAGGCCTGGACAATGGTGAAGTGTCTTGTAGTCGACACTCACATAACACCACTAGAGGAAAGACAACATACATCTCATCAAAATATCGAACGAATACCAAATTCACATGACTACTTATAACAAGACTTCTCCCATGTCCTCAGGAACAAACGTAACTACTCACAAATCATATTCATGTTCATAATCATAGGGGTATTAATAGACATAAAGTATCTGAACATATGATCTTCCACCGAATAAACCAACTAGCATCAACTACAAGGAGTAATCAACACTACTAGCAACCCATAGGTACCAATCTGAGGTTTTGAGACAAAGATCAAATACAAGAGATGAACTAGGGTTTGAGAGGAGATGGTGCTGGTGAAGATGTTGATGGAGATTGATCACCTCCCGATGAGAGGGTTGATGGTGATGACGATGGTGACGATTTCCCCCTCCCGGAGGGATGTTTCCCCGACAGAACAGCTCCGCCGGAGCCCTAGATTGGTTTTGCCAGGTTCCGCCTCAAGACGGCGACGCTTCGTCAAGCTTCCTCCTTATTTTTTCCAGGGTGAAAGGCACATTATACCAGAAGATGGGCATCGGGGGGCTTCCAGGTGGCCCACGAGGCAGGGGGCGCGCCCTCCACCCTCGTGGACGGTGGGTGGCCCCCCTCTGGTGCTTTCTTCGCCCAATATTTTTAATATATTCCAAAACTGACTTTCGTGGAGTTTCAGGACTTTTGGAGTTGTGTAGAATAGGTCTCTAATATTTTCTCCTTTTCCATCCCAGAATTCCTGCTGCCGGCATTCTCCCTCTTCATGTAAACCTTGTAAAATAAGAGAGAAAAGGCATAAGTATTGTGACATAATGTGTAATAACAGCCCATAATGCAATAAATATCGATATAAAAGCATGATGCAAAATGGACGTATCATGCATACTCAGGGAGAACACTTATACCTTGAAATTTAGTGAGGCATCATCTTATAGTGCTACCGCCATACTAAGCAAAATAAGATGCATAAAATATAAACATCACATGCAATCAAAATATGTGACTTGATCTGGCCATAATCATCTTGTGCCTTTGATCTCCATCTCCAAAGCACCGTCATGATCTCCATCGTCACCGGCTTGACACCTTGATCCCCATCGTAGCATCATTGTCGTCTTGCCAACTATTGCTTCTACGACTATCGCTACCGCTTAGTGATAAAGTAAATCAATTGCATGGCGATTGCATTTCATACAATAAAGCGACAACCATAAGGCTCCTGCCAGTTGCCGATAACGGTTACAAAACATGGTCATCTCATACAACAATTTATATCTCATCATGTCTTGACCATATCACATCACAACATGCCCTGCAAAAACAAGTTAGACGTCCTCTACTTTGTTGTTGCCAGTTTTACGTGGCTACTACGGGCTTCTAGCAAGAACCATTTTTACCTACGCATCAAAACCACACCAATTTTTCGTCAAGTGTGCTATTTTAACCTTCAACAAGGACCGGCTGTACTCAAACTCGATTCAACTAAAGTTGGAGAAACAGACACACGCTAGCCACTTGTGTGCCAAGCACGTCGGTAGAACCAGTCTCATGAACGCGGTCATGTAATGTCAGTCCGGGCCGCTACATCCAACAATACCGCCGAATAAAATTAAGACATTGGTAGTAAGCAGTATGACTATTATCGCACACAATTCTTTGTGTTCTATTCGTGCATATAACATCTACACATAGACCTGCCTCACATGCAACTGTTGGGAACACATTATTTTTTTCCTACGGTTACGCAAGATCTATCTAGGAGATGCATAGCAACGAGACGGGAGAGTGTGTCCATGTACCCTCGTAGACCGAAAGCGGAAGCATTTAGTAACACGGTTGATGTAGTCGAACGTCTTCGCGATCCAACCGATCCAAGTACCGAACGTACGGCACCTCCGTGTTCAGCACATCGTTCAACACGATGGCGCCCCACGAGCTCTTGATCCAGCTTGAGGACGAGGGAGTTCCACAAGACGACAAATAAGTATGGCGATGGTGATGATAAAGTTACCGGCACATGGCTTCGCCTAAGCACTACGATGATATGATCGAGGTGTGTCACCGTAGAGGGGGGCACCACACACGGCTAAGAGAAGACTTGGTGTGTCTTTTGGGTGCCCCCTCCCACGTATATAAATGAGGGGGAGGAGGAGGCCGGCCCAAGGGGGCGCGCCAGGTGTGGGGATTCCTACTAGGATTCCCTAGTCTAAGTAGGATTCCCTCTCCTTTTCCTTTTCGAGTAGCAAAGGGGGAAAGAGAGGAGGAGTAGGAGAAGGAAAGGGGGGGGGGGCGCCCCCACCCCTTGACCAATTCGGATTGGCAAGGGGAGGGGGGGCGCCACCTCCTGGACGACCTTCTCTCTTCTCCACTAAGGCCCATGGTGGCCCATTAACCTCCCCGGGGGGTGGGGTGGGGGGGGGGGGTTCCGGTAACCGCCGGTACTCCGAAACTCATCCGAAACAACCCGAACCATTCCGGTGTCCGAATGTAACCTTCAAATATATGAATCTTTACCTCTTGACTATTTCGAGACTCCTCGTCATGTCCGTGGTCTCATCCGGGACTCCGAACAAACTTCGGTCAACAAATCACGTAACTCATAATACAAATCATCATCGAACGTTAAGCGTGCGGACCCTACGTGTTCGAGAACTATGTAGACATGACCGAGACACTTCTCCTGTCAATAACCAATAGCGGAACCTAGATGCTCATATTGGCTCCTACATATTCTACGAAGATCTTTATCGGTCAAACCGCATAACAACATACGTTGTTCCCTTTGTCATCGGTATGTTTCTTGCCCGAGATTCGATCGTCGGTATCATCATACCTAGTTCAATCTCGTTACCGGCAAATCTCTTTACTCGTTCCGTAATGCATCATCCCGTAACTAACTCATTAGTCACATTGCTTGCAAGGCTTATTGTGATGTGCATTACCAATAGGGCCCAGAGATACCTCTCCGATACACGGAGTGACAAATGCTAATCTCGATCTATGCCAACTCAACAAACACCATAGATAACACCTTTAGAGCATCTTTATAATCACCCAGTTATGTTGTGACGTTTGATAGCACGCAAGGTGTTCTTCTGGTATTCGGGAGTTGCATAATTTCATAGTAAGAGGAACATGTATAAGTCATGAAGAAATCAATATCAATAGAACTAAACGATCATTAATGCTAAGCTAACTGATGGGTCTTGTCCATCACATCATTCTCTAATGATGTGACCCCGTTCATAAAATGACAACACATGTCTATGGTCAGGAAACTTAACCATCTTTGATTAACGAGCTAGTCTAGTAGAGGCATACTAGGGACACTTTGTTTTGTCTATGTATTCACACATGTATCAAGCTTCCAGTTTATACAATTCTAGCATGAATAATAAACATTTACCATGATATAAGGAAATAAAAATAATAACTTTATTATTGCCTCTAGGGCATATTTCATTCATGGCTGGCCACAGACGTGGCATTGAGATCAATGGGAGGCACCAAGGGGACGACTAACACGGAGTCACCCATTTCGGGCGAGCGGTCCCGAGGTGAGGTAGAGAAGCAAGCCATTGTCAGGGCATGTCCGGAAGGTATGCATATGTCGACAGCGATGTTGACACGCACGCCATTCTAAATGCCAGGGCAGGCGGGCCACTCACGAGTCCGTGCTCTCTGCAATGACAACGGAGAGAATGGTCGGCTTGCGCCACCCTAGTAAGAGTAGGGCGGTTTGCATGGACTTGGCGGCAAATTCCTCGGTGTCCGTAGTGGTGACCCGTGCCTGAGTGGCAGTTGGGACGTCTTGTTTCTCCTTGCCCCTCCTCCTCCGGTTGGCTCGCTTCACTGTCTCGGCTACTCTCTTCTCCGGGGAGAGCTCCTTCTTTGGCTTTGAGGCCACAGCGTGGGTGGCTACAATGGGGACGGGGGCAGTGACGGGGCTGGGCGTGTTGGCCGTGGCTTGAATGCAACCGAGACCTTGGGCGAATTATCTGAAGAAGTTTTTTCGTGGATTATCTGCAACTGATTATGTCCGTATTGCATCTATATTTGCCTTGTATTTACTAATGACGGATGACGACTATCGTTGTCCATGTCTTGCTTTGGCGATACATAAGCTGTTTACTTGAGCTAGTGAGCTAAACCTAAGTTTCTTTTCTTACTCCCACTGGGTCAACAGAAAACCCGCCGACACCTGCACGACAAGTGACCCGAACCATCAGAATTGGGCACTTGAACAGGAGACCACATGAGCATAAGGAAACCACGCGAACCGACCAGACAACTTAAAATCCAAGGAAAAGTGCAATTAGCAAGCACATGCATCGAATACGTCAGCCGGTCAGACCGCAGTGTCAAAAGTCCAAGCAGAATGAGAAATGCACCATCTGGCCAACCGTAGCGGTCAAGCCCGGGCAGACATCCTAGAACGCGTCATTTGGCCAGACCCTAGAGCTCAAAGAACGGGCTCGCACCCCCAAAACATGCCACAAGTCTATGACGATTAAGCAACCGACGTTGTTGATCAAAAGGGTAGAGCAAAAGGTGCCATGCCTGGTATATTGTCATGTCCCACCAGGCCACCAGACATGAACTTTTAAAGAGCACGCAAAGCTGGCCAACCACCCTAGATTCCTCGACTAGTGTCATCGTGTGATGACCCACAAGTATAGGGGATCGCAACAGTTTTCGATAAGTAAGAGTGTCGAACCCAACGAGGAGCTAAAGGTAGAACAAGTATTCCCTAAAGTTCTATCGACCACCGATACAACTCTACGCACGCTTGACGTTCGCTTTACCTAGAACAACAATAAAACTAGAAGTACTTTGTAGGTGTTTTTGGATAGGCTTGCAAGAAAATAAAGAGAGCGTAAATAAAAGCTAGGGGCTGTTGTAAGTAAAGAAGCAACTAAAGTAAATATAGCGAGTGTGGAAAAGTGGTGGTAGGAGTTGCGAAATTGTCCCTTAAGCAATTGACTACTTTGCTAGACCGATAGCAAGTATTATGTGGGAGAGGCCACTGCTAGCATGTCATCCCTGACTTGGAATTCTATGCACTTATGATTGGAACTATTAGCAAGCATCCGCAACTACTAACGCTCATTAAGGTAAAACCCAACCATAGCATTAAGATATATTGGTCCCCTTCAATCCTCAGATGCATCAATTTCTATGCTAGGTTGAAGCTTCACACTCTTGCCCTCCAATACATAGTCCTATCATCATACAACTAACCCTATGGTGTGATCCACGCTCATATGATGGGCACCAAAGGACAGCAACATAACCACAAGCAAATTAAATCAATCATAGCAATTCATCAACCACCGATAGGACAACGAAAATCTACTCAGACATCATAGGATGGCAACACATCATTGGAAAATAATATGAAGCATAAAGCACCCTGTTCAAGTAGAGGGTACATCGGGTTGTGTGAGAGTGGAGCGCTGTAGATAGAGGGGGAAGGTGATGGAGATGTTGGTGAAGATGGCGGAGGTGTTGGTGAAGATCATGGTGATGATGATGGGCCCTGCCGGCGTTCCAAATACCACTGGAAGCGAGGGGAGAGAGCCTCCTTCTTCTTCTTTCCTTGACCTTCTCCCTAGATGGGAGAAGGGTTTCCTCCGGGTCCATGCTCTCCATGGCGTGGGAGGCGAGAGCCCCTCCGAGATTGGATCTGCTCTCTGCCTCTTTGTTTCTGCGTTCTCTCCCGGCTTTGTTTCACCGTTGTGTATATATGGAGATCCGTGAATCCGGTGGCCTGAAACCTTCGCCGTGATTTTTTTCCAAAATTAGCTATCTTATGCAAAAGAAGGGCGTCAACGGTTTACGGTGGCTCACGAGGGTAGGGCGCGCCTGGGGCAGCGCGCTTCTACCTCGTGGGCCACCTCGGGCACCGCTCGCGTGGATTTTTCTTCCGAATTTTCCAAATATTCCAAAAAATAAGCTCCGTCTGCTTTTATTCCGCTTTGGACTCCGTTTGGTATGGGTTTTCTGAAACAAAAACATGCAACAAACAACAGAACTGCACTGGCAACCTTTGGATCAATATGTTAGTCCCAAAAATAGTATAAAAGTTGCCAAAAAGTATATGAAAGTTGAATAATATTGGCATGGAACAATAAAAAATTATAGATACGACGGAGACGTATCAGCATCCCCTAGCTTAATTCCTGCTCGTCCTCGAGTAGCTAAATGATAAAAAAGATAATTTTTGATGTGGAATGCTACGTAGCATAATCTTGATCGTACGTCTAATCATGGCATGAATATTAAGACACGAGTAATTGAAAGCAATAGTCTATCCTTTGACATTAAGACAATAATACTTCAAGCATACTAATAAAGCAATCATGTCCTTTCAAAATAACATGGCCGAAGAAAGTTATCCCTACAAAATCATATAGTCTGGTTATGCTCCATCTTCACCACACAAAATATTCACATCATGCACAACCCCGATGACAAGTCAAGCAATTGTTTCATACTTTTGACGTTCTCAAACCTTTTCAACTTTCACGCAATACATGAGCGTGAGCCATGGACATAGCACTATAGGTGGAATAGAATATGATGGTGGAGGTTGTGTGGAGAAGACAAAAAGGAGAAAGTCTCACATCGACGCGGCTAACCAACGGGCTATGGAGATGCCCATCAGTTGATGTCAATGTGAGGAGTAGGGATTGCCATGCAACGGATGCACTAGAGCTATAAGTGTATGAAAGCTCAAACTGAAACTAAGTGGGTGTGCATCCAACTTGCTTGCTCATGAAGACCTCGGGCATTTGAGGAAGCCCATCATCGGAATATACAAGCCAAGTTCTATAATGAAAATTCCCACTAGTATATGAAAGTGATAACTCAAGAGACTCTCTATATGAAGAACATGGTGCTACTCTGAAGCACAAGTGTGGTAAAAGGATAGTGACATTGCCCCTTCTCTCTTTTTCTCTCATTTTTTTGTTGGGCTTCTTTGGCCTCTTTTTTTTTATTTGGGCTTCTTTGGCCTCTTTTTATTTTCATAAAGTCTGAGTCTCATCCCGACTTGTGGGGAATCATAGTCTCCATCATCCTTTCCTCACTAGGGCAATGCTCTAATAATGATGATCATCACACTTTTATTTACTTACAACTCAATATTACAACTCGATATCTAGAACAAAGATATGACTCTATATGAATGCCTTTGGCGGTGTACCAGGATGTGCAATGATCTAGCGTAGCAATGACATCAAAAAACGGACAAGCCATGAAAACATCATCCTAGCTATCTTATGATCATGCAAAGCAATATGACAATAAATGCTCAAGTCATGTATATGATGATGATGGAAGTTGCATGGCAATATATCTCGGAATGGCTATGGAAATGCCATAATAGGTAGGTATGGTGGCTGTTTTGAGGAAGATATAAGGAGGTTTATGTGTGATAGAGCGTATCGTATCACGGGTTTGGATGCACCGTGAAGTTTGCACCAACTCTCGAGGTGAGAAAGGGCAATGCACGGCAGTCAAGAGGCTAGCAATGATGGAAGGGTGAGAGTGCGTATAATCCATGGACCCAACATTAGTCATAAAGAACTCACATACTTATTGCAAAAATCTATTAGTCATCGAAACAAAGTACTACACGCATGCTCCTAGGGGATAGATTGGTAGGAAAAGACCATCGTCAGCCCCGACCGCCACTCATAAGGAAGACAATCAATAAATAAATCATGTCTCGACTTCATCACATAACGGTTCACCATAAGTGCATGCTACGGGAATCACAGACCTCAACACAAGTATTTCTACAATCCACAACTACCCACTAGCATGACTCTAATATCACCATCTTTATATCGCAAAACTATTGCAAGGAATAAAACATATCATATTCAGTGATCTACAAGTTTATGTAGGATTTTATGACTAACCATGTGAATGGTCAGTTCCTGTCATCTCTCTAAATAGATTTAAGTGAAGCAAGAGAGTTTAATTCTTTCTACAAAAGATATGCCCACGCTCTAACAAGTATAAATGAAGCAAAAGAGCATTCTACAAATGGCGGTTGTCTATGTTAAGACAAACAGGCAATCCAAACTTCAAATGATATAAGTGAAGTACATGAAGCATTCTATAAAGCCATACTCAAAAGATATAAGTGAAGTGCAATGAGAATTATATAAATCAACCAAGGACTATCTCATGCCAACATGGTGCATAAAATAAAAGTGAAAACTAAATGCAAAAGACGCTCCAAGATTGCACATATCGCATGAACGAAACGAATCCGAAAACATACCGATACTTGTTGAAAAAAGAGGGGATGCCTTCCCAGCATCCCCAAGCTTAGACGCTTGAGTCTCCTTCAATATTTACTTGGGGTGCCTCGAGCATCCCCAAGCTTGAGCTCTTGCCTCTCCTCCTTCTTCTCACATCGAAACCTTCTCGATCATCGAACACTTCATCCACACAAAACTCCAATGTGAAAACTCGGTAAGATCCGTTAGTATAATAAAGCAAATCACTACTCTAAGTACTGTTGCAAACCAATTCATATTTTGTTTTTGCAGTGTGTCTACTGTAATATAACTTTTTCATGGCTTAATCCACTGATATAACTTGATAGTTTCATCAAAACAAGCAAACTATGCATCAAAAACAGAATTTGTCTAAACAAAAAACAGTCTTTAGCAATCTGAACATTCACCATACTTCTGGTACTTGAAAAATTCTGCCAAAATTAGGAAAAATAAAAAATTTGTACAGAAAGACTGTGCTAGAAGAATCATAACCATTTGACGTTCCAGCTAAAAATTAAAAATCGCGCACTACAGCCAAAGTTTCTGTCCTGCACCGTACAAACCAACAAGCATCGTAAACATCCTAAAGGCAAACCTTGGCACATTATTTTTATAATACAATGGAATAGTACAAGGATAATTATTTTGTTGAACAGTTTCTGTAATCAAGATTCACAAAGTTTCCGTGAGCATGAACAAAGTTCAAGGCTAGCTCCCACTTCGACAATGCTTGTCTCTCTCACTTTCACTTTCCTTTTTGAAAAAGCTTTGGGTTCCCCTCTTTATTTTTGTTGTTTTTAAACTATATGAAAGAACTCAACAGAAATAAATGACTCTCTAAAACTTCCGGGTTGTCTCCCTGGCAGCGCTTTCTTTAAAGCCATTAAGCTAGGCATATAGTGCTCAAGTAGTGAATCCACCCGGATCCCAAGGTATATCAAAGCCAATTTTAATAAACAATGATTTGTAATTTAGTAGTGAGCACAAAGTAGCATATATCATGTAATGACAAAGTCTACCTCTCTTCCTATGCATCGGCATGTCATAAAAGAACAATTCATGCACACCTAGTAAAGGCCAATGCATAGTATAAACAGTTTCTTGCAATTTTATCGTGTTGGAGACATAGAGAGGTGGAGATATAGTTCCTCTCTCATAATAATTGAAAGTAGGAGAAGCAAGCACATGCATATTATACTCATCAAAATCATCATGTGCAACGGTAAAATGCAACCCATCGATATATTCCTTAATAAGTGCAAACTTCTCCGATATAGTGTAGTCGGGAGAATTCAAAAAGATAATAGGACTATCATGCGTGGGTGCAATAGCAACAATTTCATGTTTAACATAAGGAACTATAGCAAGTTCATCTCCATAAGCATAATTCATATTGGCATCTTGGCCACAAGCATAGCAAGAATCATCAAAAGGGATATTTCAAAAGAATCAACGGGATCATAACAATCATCATAGCAATCATCCTTCGGTAAGCACGAAGGGGCGTTAAATAATGTATGAGTTGAAGACTTACTCTGATTAGAAGGTGGGCACGGGTGATCAATCCGCTCTTCCTCCTTTTGTTCTTCGCTCTCCTCATCATCTTTTTCATCCAATGAGCTCATAGTTTCATCAGTTCTTCTTCCATAGACTCCTGTAAAATATTAGTCTCTTCTTGGACACCGGAGTAGTTCTCAATATATGGTTTAACATAAGGATTAGAAGCATAATTATCATAGCAATATTTAAGTATGGCAAAATTTTCAGATTAAGTAAAGAGTAGCACCATACTTTTCAATCAAAGAAGCAATTTAAATAAGCACCCTTAAAAGCAACAAATTCTTCAATTTGTTGCACATCATAGTAATTATAAACACCCTTAGCATACGAGGATAAGATTCCATTATCAATAAACTCACATTGGTAGGGAAGGTGTTTCTTAGGGTTTCCAGAACAATAAGTAAAATCATAATAATAGCATAAATTCCAAGCATAGCATTGTAAACGTTGAATTTGATCCCATAATAGTTTCCCTTTTTCAGATATACGGTGTCACACATAACAAGCATGCTCATCTAAAGATTTGCCCTCAACTAAGCTAGTTGGGGTTTCAAAGACGACACATAGGGATCAAAGATGATCCAAGTAATAAGCTTTAGTAGTGTGATAGATTTTGAGTGGTTCTTCAACCATTGGTTCAAGAGGGTACAACTAATTTTTTTGGTATTTTATGCTTCCTACCCATAACTAAAGATAGAAAACAACTAAGAACAACAAATAAAAATTACTTAGTGATAAAGCAAACAAGCACACACGAGAATATTCACCCCACGCTATTGCTCCCCTAAGAATCAAGGCCCGGAAAAGGACTTGATGACCCTCAAGCATGTGGGGATCGCAACAGTTTTCGATAAGTAAGAGTGTCGAACCCAACGAGGAGCTAAAGGTAGAACAAATATTCCCTAAAGTTCTATCGACCACCGATACAACTCTCACGCACGCTTGACGCTCGCTTTACCTAGAACAAGAATAAAACTAGAAGTACTTTGTAGGTGTTTTTGGATAGGCTTGCAAGAAAATAAAGAGAGCGTAAATAAAAGCTAGGGGCTGTTGTAAGTAAAGAAGCAACTAAATTAAATATAGCGAGTGTGGAAAAGTGGTGGTAGGAGTTGCGAAATTGTCCCTTAAGCAATTGACTACTTTACTAGACCGATAGCAAGTATTATGTGGGAGAGGCCATTGCTAGCATGTCATCCCTGACTTGGAATTCTATGCACTTATGATTGGAACTATTAGCAAGCATCCGCAACTACTAACGTTCATTAAGGTAAAACCCAACCATAGCATTAAGATATATTGGTCCCCCTTCAATCCCGTATGCATCAATTTCTATGCTAGGTTGAAGCTTACACTCTTGCCCTCCAATACATAGTCCTATCATCATACAACTAACCCTATGGTGTGATCACCAGCAGCGCTCATATGATGGGCACCAAAGGAAAGAAACATAACCACAAGCAAATTAAATCAATCATAGAAATTAATCAACCACCGATAGGACAACGAAAATCTACTTAGACATCATAGGATGGCAACACATCATTGGAAAATAATATGAAGCATAAAGCACCATGTTCAAGTAGAGGGTACAACGGGTTATGGAGAGTGGACCGCTGTAGATAGAGGGGGGGGGGGAAGGTGATGGAGATGTTGGTGAAGATGGCGGAGGTGTTGGTGAAGATCGCGGTGATGATGATGGCCCCCGGCGGCGTTCCAGCGCCACCGGAAGCGAGGGGGAGAGAGCCTCCCTCATTCTTCTTCTTCCTTGACCTTCTCCCTAGATGGGAGAAGGGTTTCCCCTCTGGTGCATGGTCTCCATGGCGTGGGGGGCGAGAGCCCCTCCAAGATTGGATCTGTCTCTCTGTCTCTCTCTGTTTCTGCGTTCTCTCCTGGCTCTGTTTCACCGTTTCGTGTATATATGGAGATCCGTAACTCCGACTGGCATGAAACCTTCGGCCGTGATTTTTTTTCGAAAATTAGCTATCTTATGCGGCAAAAGAAGGGCGTCAATCAGCTTTACGGGTGGCTCACGAGGGTAGGGGCGCGCCCAGGGGGCAGGCGCGCCCCCTACCTCGTGGCCACCTCGGGCACCGTCTCGCGTGGATTTTTCTTCCGGAATTTTCCAAATATTCCAAAAATAAGCTCCGTCCATTTTTATTCCATTTGGACTCCGTTTGGTATGGCTTTTTCATGAAACAAAAAACATGCAACAAACGAGGAACTGCACTGGCCTTTGGATCAATATGTTAGTCCCAAAAATAGTATAAAAAGTTGCCAAAAGTATATGAAAGTTGAATAATATTGGCATGGAACAATAAAAATTATAGATACGACGAGACGTATCAGCATCCCCAAGCTTAATTCCTGCTCGTCCTCGAGTAGCTAAATGATAAAAAGATAATTTTTGATGTGGAATGCTTTACATTAGCATAATCTTGATCGTCACGTCTAATCATGGCATGAATATTAAGACACGAGTAATTGAAAGCAATAGTCTATCCTTTGACATTAAGACAATAATACTTCAAGCATACTAATAAAGCAATCATGTCCTTTCAAAATAACATGGCCGAAGAAAGTTATCCCTACAAAATCATATAGTCTGGTTATGCTCCATCTTCACCACACAAAATATTCACATCATGCACAACCCCGATGACAAGCCAAGCAATTATTTCATACTTTTGACGTTCTCAAACCCTTTCAACTTTCACGCAATACATGAGCGTGAGCCATGGAATAGCACTATAGGTGGAATAGAATATGATGGTGGAGGTTGTGTGGAGAAGACAAAAAGGAGAAAGTCTCACATCGACGCGGCTAACCAACGGGCTATGGAGATGCCCATCAATTGATGTCAATGTGAGGAGTAGGGATTGCCACGCAACGGATGCACTAGAGCTATAAGTGTATGAAAGCTCAAACTGAAACTAAGTGGGTGTGCATCCAACTTGCTTGCTCATGAAGACCTCGGGCATTTGAGGAAGCCCATCATCGGAATATACAAGCCAAGTTCTATAATGAAAATTCCCACTAGTATATGAAAGTGATAACTCAAGAGACTCTCTATATGAAGAACATGGTGCTACTCTGAAGCACAAGTGTGGTAAAAGGATAGTAACATTGCCCCTTCTCTCTTTTTCTCTCGTTTTTTTAATTTTTTTCTTTTTTTGGTGGGCTTCTTTGGCCTCTTTTTTATTTGGGCTTCTTTGGCCTCTTTTATTTATTTTTAAAGCCCGGAGTCTCATCCCGACTTGTGGGGGAATCATAGTCTCTATCATCCTTTCGTCACTGGGGCAATGCTCTAATAATGATGATCATCACACTTTTATATACTTACAACTCAATATTACAACTCGATATCTAGAACAAAGATATGACTCTATATGAATGCCTTCGGCGATTGTACCGTGATGTGCAATGATCTAGCGTAGCAATGACATCAAAAACGGACAAGCCATGAAAACATCATGCTAGCTATCTTACGATCATGCAAAGCAATATGACAATAAATGCTCAAGTCATGTATATGATGATGATGGAAGTTGCATGGCAATATATCTCGAATGGCTATGGATATGCCATAATAGGTAGGTATGGTGTCTGTTTTGAGGAAGATATTAGGAGGTTTATGTGTGATAGAGCGTATCGTATCACGGGGTTTGGATGCACCGGTGAAGTTTGCACCAACTCTCGAGGTGAGAAAGGGCAATGCACGGTACCGAAGAGGCTAGCAATGATGGAAGGATGAGAGTACGTATAGTCCATGGACTCACATTAGTCATAAAGAACTCATATACTTATTGCAAAAATCTATTAGTCATTGAAACAAAGTACTACACGCATGCTCCAAGGGGGATAGATTGGTAGAAAAAGACCATCGCTCGTCCCCGACCGCCCGTCATAAGGAAGACAATCAATAAATAAATCATGCTCCGACTTCATCACATAACGGTTCACCATACGTGCATGCTACGGGAATCACAAACCTCAACACAAATATTTCTACAATCCACAACTACCCACTAGCATGACTCTAATATCACCATCTTTATATCGCAAAACTATTGCAAGGAATCAAACATATCATATTCAGCGATCTACAAGTTTATGTAGGATTTTATGACTAACCATGTGAATGACCAGTTCCTGTCATCTCTCTAAATAGATTTAAGTGAAGCAAGAGAGTTTAATTCTTTCTACAAAAGATATGCCCACACTCTAACAAGTATAAATGAAGCAAAAGAGCATTCTACAAATGGCGGTTGTCTATGTTAAGACAAACAGGCTATCCAAACTTCAAATGATATAAGTGAAGTACATGAAGCATTCTATAAAGCCATACTCAAAAGATATAAGTGAAGTGCAATGAGCATTCTATAAATCAACCAAGGACTATCTCATGCCAACATGGTGTATAAAATAAAAGTGAAAACTAAATGCAAAAGACGCTCCAAGATTGCACATATCGCATGAACGAAACGAATCCGAAAGGTGATGGAGATGTTGGTGAAGATGGCAGAGGTGTTGGTGAAGATCGCGGTGCACAGACAGGCTGCTGGTACTTTTTTTTAGCTAACTAAAGTCCAACTTCCTTTGCCGAAAGAGGATGAAACGGATCGGGGAGGCCTGAGAGGCGGTGGTTTACCCTGTGGCGGATGTCAGCATATATCAGATACAAGTTCCTTTCGATATATCTCTGTATACTGTATACACGGATGATGATGGCCCCCGGCGGCGTTCCGGCGCCACCGGAAGCGAGGGGGAGAGAGCCCCCCTCCTCCTTCTTCTTCCTTGACCTTCTCCCTAGATGGGAGAAGGGTTTCCCCTCTGGTCCATGGTCTCCATGGCGTGGGAGGGGCGAGAGCCCCTCCGAGATTGGATCTATCTCTGTCTCTCTCTGCTTTACGTTCTCTCCGCTCTGCTTTCACCGTTTTTGTGTACATATGGAGATCCGTAACTCTGATTGGCACAGAAACCTTCGCCGTGATTTTTTTTTTCCGAAAATTAGCTTTCTTGCGGCAAAGAAGGGCGTCAACCGCCTTCTGGGTGGCTCACGAGGGTAGAGGCGCGCCCGAGGGGCAAAGGCGCCCTACCTCGTGGCCACCTCGGGCACCGTCTCGCGTGGATTTTTCTTCCGGAATTTTCCAAATATTCCAAAAATAAGCTCCGTCCGTTTTTATTCCGTTTGGACTCCGTTTGGTATGGGTTTTCTGCGAAACAAAAAACATGCAACAAACAGGAACTGGCACTGGGCACTGGATCAATATGTTAGTCCCAAAAATAGTAGAAAAAGTTGCCAAAAAGTATATGAAAGTTAAGTAATATTGGCATGGAACAATCAAAAATTATAGATACGATGGAGACGTATCATCGTGCCACACATGGGGATGACAAAACTTCGGGACCCGTACCGTATATCTTTGCAAGCTAGTCGCATATGGGGTTGTGGAGATTGGTGGTCGGATATTCATCATGGAAAGCATCCTCATATCCGTGACAACCTTCTTTTGACCATCTTTGAAGTTCTGGTTCAACTTACACAAACATTCGTGGGTTCCCCTATGACGTTGTGCAACCTGGATGAAGATACGTAATTAATAAAATCAAGGTTAGATTGCTAGTGGTGAGAAGATAAAGTTGCCATGAGTTAGTATTAAAGCCTATACAAAACACACACAAAATCAGAAGTACTCGCCATTTTTTATATAGAAAACCTAGTGAAATTGCATAATGAGATAACTAGATAGGTAAAATAATCATACAACTGAAAGTATTAAAAAATGGAGCACAAAGGCAATGGCAAAAAATGCCATCTCCATGGTTAAAAATTGCCATGGACAAGAAAACATGGGGATATGGCAAATGAATGATCAAAATTTCCATATCCATGGTTAAAAATTGTCGTGAACAAGAATACATGTACTTTATTAACCGAAAAACAAAACCAAGAACATGAAGAAAATAAAAAGTGAAGAAAAATAAGTTAAGATTTGCCATTGTTTCTACAAATTGAGGAGTGAACTTTCCATGATACGAGTGGATATGTAAAATTAGCATACAATTCCCTTCGAGGCCGTATGCAGGCAGCCACCCCCTTGCCTCTTATGTCGACACAATCGTCATCAATGTGAGCCACACAACAATCTTGAACTCAAATCTCTATATGAAGACAAACACAAAATGCACACCAAAATTACCATATGAGTTTTAAAAGAAAACTTAAATGCAAAAATCTCCAACAAAACATACAAAAAGAAGAACATATTAAAAACTAGATGATGCCCATGCAGCGTTGCTGGGCCTAATCTACCAAATACTATGTATGAACAATATAGCATCATGACAAAAAATTATGTCTTAGCCTTTCCTTCAATATTTGCATTCCCGATCCCTTGTTGATCAAGTTGATAGTTATTGTAGGATGGAAGGTACATAGACCAAAACATGGGATGATATGTGGCAATCAGAATCACAGGGGGATGGTTTGGTTGGTATTCTACTTGCCATCCTGGAGTCTCCTATTCTAGAACTACTTGAGCTACTAAAGTAAAGGGCATATGTGCATGTCAATGTCTACCCAAATCACATTCAAATATATCTGGAAGTCACATCAAATTCTGATATAATTAGAGAGGGAGGAAGAAGGCAAAAATTGTGACAAATGATGAAACAAATGTTGTAGCAATAGCATATCAATCAACAGAGACAACTCTTTTGGCCCCATCTAGTAATGTTCTTCAATACAGAAGCGATTCCACATTTATCAGAGAACAACCCATGCATATGTGCGAAACTTTGTGATATTAATATAAGAAAGCTCAAATCAGATGAAAGATTTCATTGTATCTTATTCTTTTAGCTCATGCAAACCTGACAGAAATGATCAGCTTCAAGCCTTAACCACAAAACAATCTCTACGTAAGCTGAAACAACCCAACAAATGCTTCCATGTCCATAATATTCATTTACCTCAAATCATCCAATAAAAGATCACTCACCGCATTATTCAGTCAACTAACTGATATCTAGAATAAATGTGAAGCATGAAGTAAAAATAAAATGGCGTCGAGAAAGAAAGAGATAAATTGTACCTAGGCTCAAATCAGCTCACAAAAGACTTCTCTCCACATTATTCTTCAGCTATCCCAAGACTACATAGTAAATAGCGGCCGCAAAGGAACTCCTTTTAACTCAATAAAAATCTAATTTACTAAGTCTCCTTAGAATGGCAGAATTTGCATTTCCTTAAGCTGATATTAACCATTTCTGCCAGCTTAAAATTTCTGAAAAGCACAAACTGTACTAAAATTCTCGGAACACAAACTGTACCAAAATTCTTACCAGATACAATTTGCGTTTTCATAATCTGAGATTAATCAGCACCATTGCATGCAATAAATCTCGAGATATAAAATATCCAACACAAATGATGAGCCCAAAGCAAAAGCAAATCCAAGTCTTCATCTCTGCATGAAAATATTAGGGGTCAATATGAGTGACATAAGCATCCATGATTTAATAGACATGGATGTAGTGGCGACATGAATAAGCAAATTGAATTCATGATGGATACACACCAAATTCTAGCACTTGTGTCAGCAATTGTTTCTGCTAAATGTGAAAGAAGAAGAATAAATATCTTCTCTCAAACATAGCCCTAGAAGACGATGTGTTGAGTCATAGTACTTGCTCTATGTACATAAGAATCTGAGAAGAAATCTGTAACAACTTGATGAGTTTGGGGACTTAACAATTCCATGTGAACAGGGTACGACCACCTGTTGGAAATAGAATGTGGAACTACTCCAAAGGAGTGGGAGGGGACATGCTAGATACTGCTTTTGCATCATATACACCATCAAAAGCGGCGAGATGAAAATTAGTAAAACGAACATACTTTGCCTAACTTATGAATTTGCTAACTGCTAGGCAATAACGTACCTGAAAGTAAATATAAATATCACATATGCTCTGATTCTGCAAAAAGAAAATCAATGCAAAGCATTAGAAATACCAAAAAAACACTAAACTAACATATATATGTATCTAAGTGAGAGATATATATAGAGAGAGGATACAGGATTGTAGTTGCACGTCATAAATGGTAAGCTTCATTTGTTTATTTCTTCAAGAACACTAAAGAAAACAAATGAAGAGAATTTTTTCACCATCTAGTGCTTCGGATTAAAACCAATCGGATTGGAAACATGATCATGAATCCATTGTGTCTTGAAAAATGCTTGCCAAGCCTTTCTTTGAGACCGGACTTGCTGCCCCGAAGGAAGTGGCTGGAGATGGAATAAAGCTTTCTTCTAAAAACATTTGCCTACCACACACGAATCAGAGCTTGCAACCCAGGCTAACTCAAAAAAGAAAATCACTCAAGTCCGGGGAGAAATAGAGGAAGGAGAGCCCCAACCTTTGGTGCATGTGTTGTTGAGGGAGGACACTGACGGTGGTCGTCGGCTCGCCGGGGAGCTCACAGTTAAGCCTTGAAGGCGCGGTATGGTCAGTCCATGGAGGCCGCTTGAGGCTCGATTTGCACTGCACGAGGTGTGTGAGGCTAGGTTGACCTGCAGTGATCACAGAGTGCCCACAGAATTGGCCTCCCCACCGTACATCAGCTAAAGTGGTCGATGGACGAATCGGACACGCCGGGTCGAGAGGGTCACGAGCGGCATCACATGCAGGGGGTCGCCGGCTGGCTCGCCGAGGTCACATGTGGCGCCGATGGGGACGCCGGATTGCGAGGTCGGGCGACGTAGCCGGGATCGTGGGCGGCTCACCGAGGTCACACTGTATGTCGTGCCTGGATCACCAGGGTCGCTTGGAAGAAAATTGTATGGGACGGGGCCTCATAGTCCCCCGCCTGAGGCCCCTCTCCAGATTTTGACACGTCATTTTTACACACATCTCAAAGTGTTTAAAATCCCTAATCAACTGATACGTATTTAAGTCTAGGGATAGCAGTATGGATACGATACACAATCAATCAATCAAATCAATACTTTCCATCTAACAAACCAGAGATAGCGATCATCTCGCCCAGTCTCCGTCGCTCCAGACGTCGAGGCGTCGTCGTCGCGGCCTGTCCGCCATGGTGACATCTCCAGGCGCCGCTCACCATGACGGGCTCGTCGTCCCTCACGGAAGCGGCGGCGCCGTCGCGACCTCTCCCTGCGTGCTCCCCATCGTGATGATGTCCACTGTCTCCATGGCCACAAACCTACCATTGTTAACATTCAGTTCGAATTTCTATTCATTCATCAGTCTCAAGGTTGACACTGGAATTCCATTCACTTACTTAAACATATAGATATACAAATGGCAATGTTACATATTACCACAACAATTTTGGAGTAGCTGAACATCAATTGTAATGCGGCAAAATTTCTGAATGTTTGAAACCTACAATACAGGTATTGTAATCACATATAGTTCTCTGATTTTAACATCTTCAATGTCATCACCGTGACCACAAATCTGCCAACATTTTCTGGGTTCAGAATGGGGAGATGTTTGGCTCGGCCGGGCCGGCGTTAAATGTTGGGTTGGACGGCAAAGCTTCGCGTGCTCTCCGTCGGGCCCGACGTTCTTGGGTGTGGCGTCGTAGTGGGGGAAACCGTCGCAGACACATCGCCACGCCCGCTTCGCGAAAGGTGTCGTCATCCCGGCGATCCCGCAGGAGTGGTAGACGGTCGCTAGCTTCCTTTCTTAGATGGAAATGTCTGGGATCGATACGTATTGAGAATCCATACTGCTATACCTTTTCCTGCATACGTATCTTGTGATTAGGGAATTTTAAGTAGCTTTGAGATGTGTGCAAAGGGTGACATGTCAAAATGCGGAGAGGGCCTCACGCGGGAGACTATGAGGCCCCGTCCCATACAATTTTCTTCCGGGTCGCTTGGCACTTCGGCAGCGTCGCTACGCCTCACTGGGTCAATCTCCAGGAAGGTTCGGGTACTGGATGCACATGACCTGTTTGTGTGGATATTTTGACTCTTCAGTTTTTTTTATCATAAAAAAGGACGATTAGATTGACTCTTCAGTTACAAAAGGGGGAAGAGGCAAAGCGAATGGACGATTAGAAATTAGGCATGGAGCAGAGATATAAATGGGTCGGTTCACACATGGGAGAAGTGACATGGTTGCATGTGCATGTGGGGTGACGTGGACCAATCAGAAGCTTGCTGATGTGTATAGCTTGCATGTGTAGAGAAATAGGTTAGTGGGGATCATCTATTTAGTTATTATAGATGTGCAATAGTTTCAAGGCGAACATATGCATCAACAGAACAATAACCCATGGAAAGTAATGTGAATGTCAATGGAAGTCTCAATCACAAAAACAACTCTCTAATTCCCGAGTAAAACACATGCTTGGCCCCTATATTTCAAGGCGATGTCCACAATTGTCCTTAAACTCAGAATCTGCTTCAATATTGTCCTAGAACTTAAGAATACTGTCTCAAATCTCAATGCGGTCTCTAAACTTGGTGAACTAGTCCTATGATAGGTCTCGCATACACCTCACATCCGTTTCCGTACGCCCGCTTCACGACTAGTTGACCGGTTAAATAGTAAAGGTAGGATGTAACCGCAAGTGCAGTCAATGGAGACGAGGGTGTGTTACCAAAATTCCCTCCTTTTGGGGGAGGTACGTCTCCCTTGGAGTGGTGTGGAGGAACAATGCTCCCCAAGAAGCCACTAGAATAGCAGCGATTCTCCTCACGCCCTTGCACAATGCAAGATGCCATGATTCCACTAGCGGTGCACTTGAAGGCGACAGCCAAACCTTTACAAACAAGGTTGCAGATCTCTCCACAACTTAAATGGAGGCTCCTAACACCACCACGTAACTTCACCACAATTGAAAGTGGCTCCGAGGTGACCTCTTTCGTCCAGGGTGCTCAAACACCCAAGAGTAACAAGATCTACAAGGGATAGTAGGCGGAATCAAATTTCTCTCGGTGAAAGTGTAGATCATGGTCTTCTACTCCAAACCCTAGGGAATAATCAAGTTTTGATGGCTAGGGAGGGAGATCGGGCGAGTTTAAGCTTTGGGAAACAATGGAGCAACATGGGAAAAGAAGGTTGGTCTACTTGGGGAAGAAGACCCCCTTATATAGTGGGGGCAAAAATCCAACCGTTATGCACTGGTCGTGCTCAAGCGGTAATAAAGCTCTTAGGAGCAGTACTACCGCTAAGCACGGTAGTTTCACCGAGGCCCATTGAGTACCAAAGCGGTACTCACACGGTGGTTCCACCGGAACAATACTACATGCTACAGCAAGCGGTACTACCACGAATTGTCAACAGGCTAATAGAGAAGCCTGCGGTAGTTCATGCGGCGCCAGAGCGGAAGTAACACATCAAGCGGTACTATCGTGACTTACTGGTGGGCTAACAGAGAAATCCGCGGTAGTGCCCGTGACACACTTGTGGAAGTAATGCTTAAGCGGTACTAGCATGAATTACCTGAGCCCTAACAGTAAACCTAGCGGAAGTAGTCATGGTACTGCCAGTGGAAGTACCGGATAAGCGGTACTACCGTGGGTACCAACCGTACTACTGCTTGGTCCCTGCCGAGGGAGTCTGGACTATAGTCCTCGGCGTCCCATCATATCCATTGGGCCCGACCGATGGGCCAGAAGACGTGAAGACCAAGACTGCATCGTGTCCGGATTGGACTCTACTTGGCGTGTACGGCAAGGTTGGCGACCAACTATGAAGATTCCTTCTTATGTAACCGACTCTATGTAAACCCTAGATCCCCCGGTGTCTATATAAACCGGAGGGGTTAGTCCAGAAAGGACACATTACCATAGTCATACAGGCTAGGCTTTTAGGGTTTAGCCATTACGATCTCGTGGTAGATCAACTCTTGTAATAATCATATTCATCAAGATCAATCAAGTAGGAAGTAGGGTATTACCTCCATAGAGGGGGCCCGAACCTGGGTAAACATCGTGTCCCCCGTCTCCTGTTACCATTGATCCTAGATGCACAGTTCGGGACCCCCTACCCGAGATCCGCCGGTTTTGACACCGACATTGGTGCTTTCATTGAGAGTTCCACTGTGTCGTCGAAAAAAGGTTTGATGGCCCCTTCAATCATCGATAATGATGCTGTCCAAGGAGAAACCTTCCTCCCTGGACAGATTTTCGTATTCGGCGGCTTCGTATTGCGGACCAACTCGCTTGGCCATCTGGAGCAGATCGATAGCTACGCCCCTGGCCACCAGGTCAGGTTTGGAAACATGAACTATGTCGCGGATATCCGTGGAGACTTGATCTTCAATGGATTTGAGACCGCGACGATCGCTCCCCTTCGCTCCGATGAACATGACTTGAATCTGTCATCGGACCAGATTCTGGAGACGGTCCCTGTAACTGCCACGACCTTAGATCCGGAGCAGTTGGGACCATCCAAAGCCACAGAGTCCGCAGTGTTGGAACCGCACACAGACTCAACACCAGGCAATATCAGCGTCAACAGAATTTTGGACTCGTCTCCAGCTACAAGTTCTGAACCTCGCACGCTCCCGGACAGCGAGTTGGATCGGTTATCAATTTTCGAGTTCAGCGCCATAGATATCTTCCAACACTTGCCCTTTGGCGATGTGCTAAATTCAATGAAGAACCTGTCCCTAATGGGGGACTCACGGCCGAACTACGTCCGGTTCGAGCTAGAGGCTGATAATGGAGAATTTCGCTTCCCACCCGCCACCCACTTCATAGCCACCGTCGAGGACTTAACCGACATGCCCGCTTCTGGCTCCGATGACATTGACGGTATAGACGACAATGCCGACAAGGAGCAAGGCCAAGACCCGCCAGTCATCAGGCGTGGGATGGCCACCCCTTCATACGACGTGTACATGGTCGATACACTCAAAAAAGCTCGCGACAACGACAAAGGAGATCCAGTTGAAAATAAAACTCCCGAGACACAGTCTAAGTTCCGGCGCCCCAAACGCCGCTCCAAGTCACGCCACAACAACGATGGGACCGGAGAGAATAGCACCCTAGAGCGGCCGAAAACAATGAAGACCCTGTTGGAGCAAGATCCAACAGAGGAACAGGGAAAACACGCAAGCCAGCCCCCTGGCGAATGTGCCCCCCCGGCACGACAATTCGGAGGGCTACAACTACCTTCCGGTCTTGAAGATGAGGTAAGCCTCGGCGGACGAAGACTTCATCGCCGTGCAGAAGAGCCCCTCGGCGGGAGCGCTTCAAGCGCAGGCTGATAGCTACGTCAAGGAGCCTCGAAAGAAGCGGCAGCTTCAAGGCTGACCAAGACCTACTCAACGACAGATGGACCGAAGTCCTGGTCGCCGAAGAATATGGCCTTAGTGGCCTAGCCAAAATCTACCCAAATCACAGATTGCTATACCAGTCCGATGACGGGGCGTTGGAGCCCATACCATCGTCACACAATGCGACAGGTTGCTGACAACTCTGTCCGGATAAAGAGGCAACTCAAGCCGAACACCAGAACGCCCCACCTCGCCGTAAAGGCAAGAACAACGCAGGTCACGATCACCCAGACGACTTGCAGAGGCACTCGGACAATAGAGCAGGATACGCAAGACTGATCTATGGATCGCGAACGCATGCTTCGACACGCAGCGATGGCTACCTATTCGGACGTATCAAACCCTACCACGCCCGAGCCGAAAACCGCAAAGGGACTCCTTCGGAGTTACGTCGCAGTGTGGCCCAACATAGAGGCGTCAAGACACCTGCTTTTGCTTCACTGATGAAGTAATTGTAACATCCCAAATTTTCAATTTGGAATGTTATACATTAGATCATCATTGCATATCATATTTTATTGCATTTTGGTTGATCCTAGAAATTCTAAGCAACTCAAGGGCCTACGGAGAGAGTTGGGGATTTCGTTATTTTCATATTTGAGTTTTTCTCGAATTATGAAAAGAGGATCGTTTGATTTTCATTTTATTTCTCTAAAATATTTCTTTTATTAAAAATAAAAGAGAGGGGATAAAATGACTTCCTCAAAATAAAGAAATATTAGAGATTTAATATTAAAATCAAATAAGATTTTTATTCGGAGTTTTACCGCTATTTTATTTGAATTAGGAAAAATATACATTTTTCAAAATTGCATTTTAGGCCCAAATAAATGTTCATCTTGTCCGGCTTATTTTTAGAGGACGGGGAAAAATTATTTCGGGATTTTTGGAGTCCATTTCGTATTTATTTTCTTTCTTTTTCTGCACGCTGAATTATTTAAAAAATGCGATCGACTTGAGGCCGTTTTGGCCGAGACTCTTCAGACTGACCTTTAAAGCCCATGACCCCGGAGCCTCCCTCAGTACCACCAAAGACAAATAACCCTAACCTAGTCACAGCGCCGGCCGCTTACCTTCACGCTTCATCGCCACAGCCACGGGCCATTACGCCACGCCCGAGTCTGGCCACGCCACCGCCCGGACCCGAGTAGCCGCCTCGGTTTTTCGCGAAGAAAACTGCTCAGTTTTTTTCAAACCCTAGATCCGTTTTTATTAGATCCGGTTCGGTTTATTTTTTTTCGTTTAGTTATTTAGCGGACGTTAAATTCCGTACGCTCGCTTTTCTGACGGTTTTCACCATTTAGTCATGGCAGACGTGACGCTCGCTCGTTAGCCTTTCGTTCTCGCTTTTTCTTTTTCTCGGATTTTTCCGCGATTATTTTCGATCGCGATTTCGATCCGATTTTCGTTTTAGTATAACTTTCGCTCGTTTATCGAATCGAGCGATTCAAGCGCCCGAGTTTCATCTCTCGAAACCCTCTTTCCGCTTAATCAACATAAACAAGTTTTTACTCAAAAATTTGACTTTAGTTCGTAATAGTAAACGAAGCTTGTTTCTTTCGCCTTTTGAGTTTTGTTGCTTCGTTTGATTTGATTCTTTTTGCAAACCGGAGTTCTTAAGTTGAACTTTCTGGTTAGATCTCTTATTTGAGTTTTACCCGTGCCTTTGCTTGATTTCTTATTGTATGCTTGTTTGTTTGCGATAGAGTACCCGGAGTGCGAAGCGTGCTACTACGAGTCTCTAGCTTTGATCATACCTCTTACTACCCAGTTTTATTGCATTAGTTTCATCCTTAAACAATTGCATGGTTAGGATCTGGATTAAATTGTGGGTTTGGGAAGTAGATGAGGTAGTACCTATTGACCTGTTATTTATCAAACCACAGGAGTTACTTCTACGTTATGCTTATATTGCTATGCTATGCTCGTAGACGTGGATTGGGTTAGATTGGGTTTGAGTGTATTCCATGACAGATGTGAGATTGTTAATTAATGGTTAACTTAAGGTGGCAACTTTAATACACATCTGGGTGGATTGAGGCACCTGGGTTTTCCAGTGATTGCCTGTATTTTTGGAAATCCCGGGGTACCGTGTGATTCTCCTATGGACCGCCACCCAGGCTCAAAGAGATCATAAGATTGTTCATGCTGGAAACTTTCGTGTGCAGCCACAAGCTATTATGGGCTCAAGCATAGTTGATTAAGTCGTGTGAACTCTTACAGTGGTAGACTAGCAGATGTAGGGGATGTAGGTGTACCGGTCTACCCATCGTAAGGTGCTAACGCTTCGAAAAGACTATGTCTCGGTCATCCGTTTCTCAAACACCATGTAGTGCGAGAAATCCAACGGAGGAGATCGAGTCTTGTGGGGAAAAGTGCACAAACCTCTGTAGAGTGTACAAACTAATCATGGTTAGCCGTGTCCCCGGTTATGGACAATTTGAGTATCTAGTTCTTGGATTATCATGTGGATCTCATCACTACTTAATTTAATTTGATGGGTTTTGTTAATTACTTTTAATTGGGATTGAGTTGGGTGAACCTTCTCAATGTTTATCAACCACCATGATAGTTAAATAAAACATATTCCTTTGCAGTAGGGAAAATTGGCTTTTCGCAAAACATATTAACCATACGGCCTCCACCAACCATATATGCATGTAGTGGTAGCATTATTCATTCATTATCTTTTGGTGTTACCTTGCCAAAGATATTCCATGTCTTGACCGTTTCGGGCTGCAACGTATCATGTTGCAGAGACTTTTCATCTGACAGTAAAGAGCCTTAGGTCGTGGTCTTTCACTCGATGATGCGGTTGGAGTTGATGGACTCACTTTATCTTCCAAGCCTTCCGCTGTTATCGTATTAGATGGCCTTAAGCCATATTTATTGTAATAAGTTCTCTTTTGAGACATTCGATGTAATAAGTGTGTGATTGCTACTCTTGTTATAAATCCTTCCAAGTAATCGTGTGTCAAGATTACCGATCCAGGATGACACTTATGCACAGAGATCGAATGCTTTGAGGTCCTGGTCGCTACAAAGATGGTATCGAGCACACACGGCTGTAGAGACACGACCACTAAGCTAAAGCCCTAGATCACTACTCTCTTCTCATTTCCGACTCCTCTCCATTTTCTACTCTTTAGGATGGCGGATGCAAGGATCAAGTTCATGCAACCAGATGAAGACACCCCTTTTGGACGCCACTTGAAGGAATTTACTAGGTACCTGAACATTGGAATACCAAGCTTCACCGGGATTTACAATGCCACTTTACCAGAAGAGGTGCGCTGGATGATTCAAGTTCAAGTTCCAGAAGGACATTCACGCCAGCCATCGAGCCCATAGAGTTTTCTTCGATGCACCCACAGGAGTCTAGGAAAGAGTATGGCAGCTCACATCACCATGGGACGCATTGGAGAAGTCTACCACAATGATCTCAAGGACACTATCTACCAGATTTGTGGGTGCCGAGACGAGCAATGGGAGATGATCAGCACCAGGAAGGATAGATCGATTGCCTCTTTCATCCAGGAGTTAAACCAGCACATTCGTCGCCAGGAGAACCAGATGTGCGTAGGCATGATGGAATTGAAGAAAGCAATGACGAAGATTACGGAATTGGAGGAAGAACTCAAGGCTACACGCGAAGATTATGAGGAAGAAATCGTCGTTCTAGTGGAGAAGAATGACGACCTGACTAGGAAGCTAGGAGTTTTCATGGGAGACCCTGCGCCCGGAGGAGAAGATGATAGTTCCACTTGCCTGAGAGAACTACATCATCATCGGCGACACCGACTCGGACCCCACGATTTATAGTGATGATGATTATGTTGATGAAGCTCGAGCAGATATCATGGAGTCTTCGACCGATCAATTTTTCAAGTAGACCACCAAATCAGTAGTAGTATTCCACCATGTATATAGCATAGTCCAAGCACTTTTGTAACGATAGTTCTAGACCGATTGTATGCTTTGTTTGATTGGTTGAGTGATATGTTTGTGTTTGTCTCATGTGCATATGTGTCGGTGTACTAGAGTAGGGGTACCCTAGTATCCCGAACTTGTGCAAGGCGATTCTGACACCCGGCAAGGCTTGACGGGTGACCGCCAAGGTCCTCCGTGGTTCCTTTTGGAGCCATTCAAGAACAAAGTATTCAAGCCAAGGAGACAAGGCCCTGGCAAGAGGAGCTTGCCGGGAAGGCCAACCAAGGCATCTCAAGGAACTTGCCGCGACGCGCCACGCGTCCCGGCGAGGCCCTGTGAGCGACAAGCTTCCGGACGTGACAAGACAATGACCGCGGCAAACTACCACTCTGTACCCGCACTCCAGCACATCCACCAACGCGGTCGCACGACCTTTCCGGTAGCAGCGTGGCAGAGAGGTCTGTCGCGGCCAACGGTGATCTTAGATGATGTGCAAGCGGCGCTGACAAGATTGCCATCGTGGCAAGCGGTGGCGTCCCTGACGGTCCCTTTTTGCACTATTTGGGCGACGTAGACGGGCATTTAATGCCTTTGTCCCCTGCCGTCAGGGTTAGGTATGATACACTGTACAGGTAGTTGTACCAACCACAATTCCTTTTCCATTTTTACCCTTGTCTACGTTGCCACCTGTCGGAGACCCTTTAGCATATAAAAGGAGGCCCATGCGCATAGCGTAGAAGAGGTTCTAAGGCGTAAAACGCTCACGCCGGTCTCGTTAGCAGCTAGGGTGTCTTGTAGCACTCGAGCGCTCCCGAGCAAGAACTCAATACACTTTCGGACATGCAGCGGAGTGTTATCTCTTCGGAGAGCTCGAAGCTGGGTAAACTAACGGTGTATTATTCGCCTCGATCCGCTCATCGTGCGATCTCCGCCCCCTTGAACCGAAGGGGCTCCGCCCGCCGGTCCCATAGGTGTTCGTGGATCAGTTTCCCGACATCTTTGGCGCGCCCGTAGGGGCGTCGAGGTTGTGTGAACCTGATCCGACGCGTTCACGAGCCAGATCTTCATCTTCTTCATCGACATGCCACCGAAGAAGAATGCTTCGGCGGTAGCTGTTCCGTCCACGTCGATCCCACCACCACCGGAGCAAACGGGTGGTGGGGTAGACGCTGGCGGAAGAACGTGTTGGGGAACGTAGTAATTTCAAAAAATTTCCTACGCACACGCAAGATCATGGTGATGGTATAGCAAACGAGAGGGGAGAGTGTTGTCCACGCACGTGCCTGCGTGAGACCGTGGCCGAAGCGTTAGCACAACGCTGCAGTTGATGTAGTCGTCGTCTTCACGATCCGACCGATCCAAGCACCGAACGTCACGGCACCTCCGGAGTTCAGCACACGCTCAGCTCGATGGCGATCCCCGACTCCGATCCAGCAAAGTGTCGAGGATGAGTTCCACAATCGGACGACGGCGTGGTGGACGATGTTGATGTTCTCACGTCGCAGGCTTCGCCTAAGCACCGCTACAATATTATCGAGGTGGACTATGGTGGAGGGGCACCGCACACGGCTAAGGAACGATCTTGAAGATCAACTTGTGTGTCCATGGGGTGCCCCTGCCTGCGTATATAAAGGAGTGGAGGAGGGAGGGCGGCCCTCTCTATGGCGGCGCCCTAGGGGAGTCCTACTCCCACCAGGAGTAGGATTCCCCTTTCCTAGTCCAACTAGGAACCCTTCCATGTAGTAGGAGTAGGAGAGAAGGAAGGGAAGAGAAGGAGAAGGAAGGAAGGGTGCGCCTCCCTAGTCCAATTCGGACTAGTCCAAGGAGGGAGGTGCGGCCACTCTTTGGCCCTTTCTCTCCTTTCCCGTATGGCCCAAAGAGGCCCAATACGAATTCCAGTAACTCTCCGGTACTCCCAAAAATACCCGACTCACTCGGAACCTTTCCGAACTCCGAATATAGTCGTCCAATATCTCGATCTTTACGTCTCGACCATTTCGAGACTCCTCGTCATGTCCCCGATCTCATCCGGGACTCCGAACTCCTTCGGTACATCAAAACTCATAAACTCATAATATAAGCATCGCCGAAAATCTTAAGCGTGCGGACCCTACGGGTTCGAGAACTATGTAGACATGACCTAGAACTATTCTCGGTCAATAACCAATAGCGGAACCTGGATGCTCATATTGGCTCCTACATATTCTACGAAGATCTTTATCGGTCAAACCGCATAACAACATACGTTGTTCCCTTTGTCATCGGTATGTTACTTGCCCGAGATTCGATCGTCGGTATCCAATACCTAGTTCAATCTCGTTACCGGCAAGTCTCTTTACTCGTTCCGTAATACATCATCTCGCAACTAACTTATTAGTTGCAATGCTTGCAAGGCTTATATGATGTGTATTACCGAGAAGGCCCAGAGATACCTCTCAGAGCAATCGGAGTGACAAAACCTAATCTCAAATCGCCAACCCAACATGTACCTTTTGGAGACACCTGTAGTACTCCTTTATAATCACCCGATTCACGTTGTGGACGTTTGGTAGTACCAAAAGTGTTCCTCCGATGGCAGGGGTTGCATAATCTCATAGTTACCTAACATGTATAAGTCATGAAGAAAGCAATAGCAATATACTAAACGATCAAGTGCTAGTCTAACGGAATGGGTCATGTCAATCACA
Source organism: Aegilops bicornis (assembly GCA_021605145.1). Classification (NCBI taxonomy): domain Eukaryota; kingdom Viridiplantae; phylum Streptophyta; class Magnoliopsida; order Poales; family Poaceae; genus Aegilops; species Aegilops bicornis. The sequence goes on from JAHIAL010000020.1 coordinate 257,368, forward strand.
TCATTCTCCTAATGATGTGATCACATTAATAAAATAACAACACATGTCTATGGTTAGTAAACATAACCATCTTTGATTAATGAGCTAGTCAAGTAGAGGCATACTAGTGACTATATGTTTGTCTATGTATTCACACATGTATCATGTTTCCGGTTAATACAATTCTAGCATGAATAATAAACATTTATCATGAAATAAGGAAATAAATAATAACTTTATTATTGCCTCTAGAGCATATTTCCTTCAGAACGGGCATCGACGAGGGAGCCCACGGTGCTACCAGGTCCAAGGACAAGGCTGCGCAGACCTCGGCGTCCGTACATGCACTGCGCCCATCTCAGGAGGCGCAGGACCGACAACGTCATGGTATTCACAGTGCCATACGTTCGTTGGACCAAGATCGAGCTGGTGGATCTCGGGGTGCTCAAGACCAGCATGCACGCCAACATGCTGGCACGAGCGAGACACGGTCGCCTGGACGGGATACTGCTCCTTCTAACATAGTTAGAAGTCCGAGCATATCCCGCTCCTCGCGCCGTTCGCCACTGCCGCCCGCCACTCCAGCAGAAGCTTTGGCGCGAGCTCAACTGCTCCTGGATTACCCTCCAACGGCAGACAAGATCGATGAATGGAGGGCTACCATTCAGAGTCTCATCGGCTTCGCCAACAGCGACATTCCGCGGCAGCCGAGTACATCGCTGTTGCGGCAGGACTGCCAGGCACGAGCCGAAGGCGACGAAACCGGTGGGGGTGCAACCACCATGCACTCTCCACCCCGAAGGCCAAGATCGCCGACTCGCCGGATCCACCTCGACAGCGACTCCACCGCATCATCAGATCCACGAGCTTTCGTCGCGATCAGCGCCAAGTTCTTCCACGAGCAGCAAGAAGAAGACGCTCGAACTCGCATCGAGCGCCGAAGAGAAGCGCGGCGTCAATCGGACCAGCGCGCTGGGCCCTCTGTCGACATGCATGCGCCAGGGGAACCAGGCGACTTGCCGTACGCGGTAGGTTGCCCTGCGTTCACTCGTGAGCTGCGGCAAGTCCAGTGGCCCAGCACGAAGAATTTCAAGCCAGACGTGCCAGAGAAGTATGACGGCAGGTCACATCCGTCGGAGTTCCTCAGCATCTACACCATCAGCGGTGCAAGCGCCGGGACAGGACGACAAGATCCTGGCCAACTACTTCCCGCTGGTGCTCAAGCCCAATGTCAGATCCTGGCTCATGCACTTGCCGGACAACTCCATATCCTCCTGGGCAGACCTATGCCATCAGTTTGTCGGCGCCTTTACAGGCGGCCACAAACCTCATGGCCAAGAGAGCGACCTTCATCTGCTCGCCCAGAAGGAAGGAGAGCCCTAACGCAAAGTACATTCGGAGATTCAGCCAGACAAAGACAACATCCCAGATAAGTCCACCCCTGCCACAGTAATCAGCGCGTTCCATCGTGAACGCGCGAAACCCGCAGGATGCGGAGGAGATGGCGATGTGCAAGATCGAGAGGCGTCGATGAGCTATATGCCACAGCCGACAAGTGTGCACGTCTTTGAGGAAGGGAGGAAACTCCCCGGAGAGAATACAGAAGCAGGAGGATCTGATAGTGAGGAGGCCGCCCCGGCAAAGAAAAACCGGCGGCGGAATCACAGGAAGAAGAAAGGCAAAGGTGTGCTAGTTGTTGAGCAGTCCGGCAATGGAGGTGGTGCCAAGAAAGCCAAAGCTGGTAGCTCCGGCGAGGAGATTGCCGCAGGCACCAACTACCAGGCTGTGGCGGTCGCCGACAAGCAGGACGGAACCAACAAGTAGTACTGCAAGATCCACCGCACAAAGGGCCATGACCTCCGTGAGGCTGCAAGAAGGTCGAGCAGCTTGTCGACAAAGAAAGGCTGAATACGGCGACGCGACAAGGAGAAGGCCCAGGGAAGGTGCTTTGGAGGAGCCGGCAAGAAAGCGCCCGGCCGAAGAGGACGCCGCCATGGCAAGGCCAAGCGGCAAGGAAGATGACCTCCCAGCCGCGACAAGGATGAAGATGATGACGACGATGAAGATATGGATGATGACGAAACCAATGAGCAGGAGTTCGAGAAAGCCACGGAGGTCACCTGTGCGTTGGCGAAGTGCTTCTGCGCATACTTCACACCGCCAGCTCAAGCGGTGGAGTGCGGGAAGTCAATGGCCGGAACCACCCGTCGAGTCACGCAAGCCTCTGCGGAAATGGTCAAAGACGCCTATCATCTTTGATATTGAGGAGCACCACGATCGGCGTAGCTGCGGTCGGTGCTTGCCGATGTTGGTTTCACCAACTATCCGCAACCTCAAGGTCACTAAGATGCTAGTTGACGGCGGGCCGGCTTGAACCTGATCTCCTCCGCGGTACTCCGAAACTCCGGATCCCCGATGGCGAGCTCGAAGAGGACCGGCACATTCCAAGGAATCAATCCGGAAGGAACAAGCCCGAAGGAAAGATCACGTTTGCGGTGACATTTGGCAGCGAGTTGAACTTCGTGGATCGAGAGGGTCACTTTTGACGTTCTTGACTTTCCATTGCCTTACAATGGAATACTGGCCGTCCGGAAGACTTCGCCAAATTCATGGCAGCCTCTCACTATGCATACAACTCTTTGAAGATGCCAGTCCGATAAGTGTCATCTCTGTCCCTAAGCGACAAGAAGGATGCTCTTATCTGCACTGCAAACAAGATCTACCGGAAGCAAAGAGCAGCAACGGATCGCAAGTCACTTGCCGTTGACGCCCCCGGGGCGAAGAAGAAGACCAAGACCGGCAAGAGTTACGATGCCCACTCCGACAAGCGCACCTCCTCGAGTCTTTGTGCTACCGTCGAGGGCGCACCATCGAGCTCCACCGGCAAGTGTAAGAAGACAATGGCAGCTCCACGGAGACCAAGAAGGTGTCCGCCAAGGAGGATGGCACTGGGGTACCTTCACCATCGGTGCCCTCTCGACCCTAAATAGGAAAGCGCGCTCGTTGCTTTCTAACGGGCTAACGCCGATGTATTTCGCGTGGCAACCGTCTCGACATCCCAGTGTTCCTGTGAAAGTAATCGAGCACAATCTTGCCGTCGTCCTCATCGCGCCCGAAATCAAGCGAGAAAGTCGAGGAAGCGGTGATGGGCGCCAGAATTCATCGCGAAGAAATCAAGAAATTGGAAGCAGCGAGGCCTTGTCGGGAGGTGCTCCATCCCTACGTGGTTGGCCAACCACAGCGTAGTAAATGCGCCAAGGCAAGCGGAAATGGAGGCTTTGTATCGACTTTACCGATGTTAATAAAGCTTGTCCCAAAGACCCATTTCCCTTGCCGCCGCATCGACAATTATTGACTCCACGGTCGGATGTGACTTGCTTTCATTTCTTGATGCATACTCGAGATACCATCGAGATCTTCATGGCGAAGAGGATGAGGAAGACGCATTCATCACCCATGTGGCACATCTTGTTTAAATGCGGATGCCTTTCGGTTTAAAGAATGCTGGTTCAACATTTGCAAGGGTAGTCCATGACGCTTTTGAGCCGCAAATACACACGAAATGTGGAGGCCTACATGGATGACATAGTGGTCAAGAGCAAGGACAAAGCGACTCTGATTCAAGATTTAGAGCGAAACCTTTGCAAATCAAGGCAAGATCAACCTCAAGCTTAACCCGAGAAGTGTGTGTTTGGAGTCCCTCCGCAAGCTTCTCGGGTTCTTCGTCTCGGCAAAGCAGGGAATTGAAGCCAATCCCGACAAGATCAAGGCCATTGAAGCATTTGAAGCACCAAAAGCGCGTCAAGGATGTCTGAAGACTTGCTGCCGTTCGTCATTTTGCTCTCGGGAGGTTTATCTCTAGGTTCCTTTGGCGCGCACCGCCATTTTCAAAATATTGAAAAGGCAGGTCCAATGAAAATGGACTCCGAAGCGGAGGCTGCAATGCAGGACTTAAAGAGATACCTGTCCTCCACTCCAACACTTGTCGCACCTAAGCCACAAGAGAAGTTGCTGCTATATATAAGCGGCAACCAATCAAGTAGTTAGTGCTGCGTTAATAGCGGAGAGGAGGCGGATGATGAGCCGACAACCACGGCAGATGCATCCCGGCGACAAGCGGGGACTTCACCGGCAAGCTCTGGTCCCGAGAAAGATGGATCTGCTTGGCGTAGCGTGAGAAGATCTTGAAAAGAATGGTCGCGGCGCCAGTTTACTTTATGGGTTCCCTTCTGCGGGGGGCTAGGTCAAGGTACTACGGTAATGCGAAATTGCTTTCCCGGCCTTCTCATGGCCTCGAGAAAGCCTGCGCCATTACTTCCAAGCACATGAGATCACACGATCGTCACTGCGTTTTCTCCATGAAGAGGATCTTGCAAAATCCGGAAGCAACAGGCAGGATTGTCGAGTGGGCACCTTTGGAACTGCCAAACTTTGGCCTCAAGTTTGAGAGCACTTCAACTATCCAAGCAGAGCATTGGCGGAGTTCATAGCAGAATGGACGTAACACAAGATGAAGAAATTCGAAGCGAGCATCCCTGTCAAGAGCGCAGAAGAAAGAGTGGCTGATGTACTTTGATGGTGCCTTCTCGCTGCAAAGGCGCGGTCTTGAGCGTGCTACTTGTTGCACCACCGGAGATCACCTCAAGTCGTAGTCCAAATGCACTTTCCCAAGGAGCAAGCAACGAACAATACCGCAGTATGAAGGTTTGCTTGCGGTCTCGAGATCGCAGCACCTTGGGATCAAGAAGCTCATTGTCGGGGTGACTCACGACTTGTCGTCCGCCAAGTGAACAAGAATTATCAGAGTCCGCTGATGGAAGCTTTACGTTGATGAAGTGAGAAAGCTAGAAGAGCACTTTGACGGTCTGCGGATGGAACATGTTCCAAGAGCTCGAACGACATTGCCGATGGCTTTGTCGAAGTCGCCCGCCTTAAGTTACAATGGAACCGAGGATCTTTGTGCTCAAAGCCCGACTCAACTTACGTCTGTAACGCCTATCAACTGGACGGAACAAGAAGAGGAAGTTGATTTACGGTGACTATTTTCGGCGAGCTCCCGAAGCCGCCGCCAAGAAGGTCCTCAAGATCAACACCAAAGGGTCTTTGAGGAGCGATCTGCTCCGGCAAGCCCTAGGGTTTGTTCCGTTGAAGCGAGCGCTCCCGACAAGTTTTGCTCCGGCAAGCTTGCGAGAGGCATCAACTCCGGTGAGCCCAGATTCTCGGCCCGTAGAAGCGGATGTTCCCGCAGCAGCAGATGTGCCTTTAGTCCTTGTTGTCGAGCCGCAAGCTCGGCAAAGATGGGCACAAAGCAGATTGTCCGCTTCTTCAGACGAGAGAACTTCCGAAGAGCAAGAAGAAGCGGAAAGAGTAGCCCGGCAATCAAGTATGTACCCGGTTTGTCGACAACACACTATCTGAAGAAGACTCAACGGTGTGAAATTGAAGTGTATTCACCGGGAAGACGGACAAAAGCTGTTGGCGAAGATACATGGAGGCATATGTGGTCACCACATTGGTGCAAAACACTTAACAAAAGCGTTCCGGCAAGGTTTCTTTTGGCCGATAGCCCTCCAGGATGCAGCTGCACAAGTAACCAAGTGTGAAGCGTGCCAGTTCCATTCTAAGCAGATACACCAACCAGCTCAAGCTCTCCAGACGATCCCTTTATCCTGGCCATTTTCGGTCAGGGGCTCGACATCTCGGCCCCTTTCCCGAAGTTGTCGGGGCTTTGAGTACTTGTGCGTTGCAATCGACAAGTTCACAAAGTGGCCGAGAAGTGGAAGTAGTGAGGAAGGTGACGGCCACGGTCAGTCAAGTTCTTCGTGTCGATTGTTTGCGCTTGGGATCCCTAACGGGATCATCACCGACAACGACACACAATTCCTGAGCCCGCACCTTCATGCGATGCGTCCAAGATCTTGGCGCCAAAGTCGCCGGCTTGTTGCTCATCCAGAAATAGCGGTCAAGCGGAGAGGCGAATCTTTGAAGTGTTGCCTGGCCTCAAGACCACGACTTTCGTCGAAAGCTGCGCAAGTGCGGAAAAGAACTGGATTGAGGAGCTGTCGGTGGTTCTTTGGTCGATCGGGCGACGCCAAATCGAGCCACCGGCGTAGTACACATTCGCTCTAGTCTATGGAGCAGAGGCAGTTCTCCCCACGGAACTCAGATACGGGTCACCTCGAGTGCTCGCTTATGATGAGCTTGAGCAAGAGCGATTCTGCGACAAGATGACGCTACTGCTCCTTGAGGAAGACCGTCTTCGAGCGGCTAGACGAGCTGCTCGATACCCGGCAAGCTTTGCGCCGCTACCATAGCCGCAAAAGTTAATGCGAAGTCTCGAGGAAAGCGACCTTGTTCTTCGGGCATGTTCGATGCCAGAATTCCAACAAGTTGGCCTTGAAGTGGGAAGGCCCTTACGGGTAAAGCAGAGTCACTGTGCTGGCTGTCATGCCTTGAGACCGAAGATGGCATCGGTGAGCAACTCCTGGAACATTGAGCATCTTCGTAAGTTTTACCCGTAGAAGCGCGGCTGGGAACCTGTTCGGCAACCACCTTTTGTACAAGTCTTGCCGATGTTGCATGTAATCCTTTATGCGGCGGGCGCAGACCCGATGCATAAGTAAAGCTCATGTGCTCCGCACATCTTGTCAATTTCATGCTTTCTACTTTTTTTTGCATGCGTTATCACGACACTTTGTGCAGCGCCTACCCCGATAAGCAATAACGAGCCATAAGGCTCCATATCTTTATTTTCTCTTCTTTCTCTTTCTCAAAGAAAGGAAGGTTCCCTCGCCCACAAGTTTGCTTGGGGAAAGGAGAAGATAATGGTGTGGACCAAGCGTCGTTCGAGGAAGTTTAAGCCTGCTTAGGAAGCAAGCGACAGAAAAAGCTAAGTTGCTAAAGTTTGAGCAATCAGTTTTAAATTTTTAAGTTATCTTAAATTGAGCGGAAGTGGTTTGTATGGAAAACCTATGCGGCGGAGGAACCAACTCGTAGCTAGTTAAGCGCCTTACTTTGTTTCGAGTCCGCTCAACAACTTAAGTGAGCTGCGACTAGTTGCGACAAGGTTTCTTGTCAGGTGGCGGCACTGGCCAGAGTCTTGACGTCCACTCAGCGCTCACGGCTAAGGTGCTGCGCCGACAAGTTCCCTAAAAGCGTGGGGCAAAAACATACAAAGGAAGGAATCAAGTAAAGGAAATAACATAGCAATCGCTACCGAAATAGAGTCATATTACAAGATAGCTTGTCGTAGCTCTTCTGCATTGTTCTCATAACATGACCAGAGCGACAAGAAAAAAGAAAAGCAGGCGGCCTAATCTCGCGATCGCCCTCAACCCTCTTGATCCCGCTCACCTTGTCCACAATGGGTGCGACAAGGGTCTTGGCGCTTCGAGATCAACATCCGGCAGCAAGGTCCCGAGGGCGTTGGTGAGGTTGAGGCCTAGGTGCGGAAGGCCACCTTCACCAACACCTTTTGAAGAGCTCCAGCAGATCTTGCGCGACTCGTCGACCAACTGCTTTGGGATCTTCTCCGGAGTCATTTGGAGGGCCGTCGCCACGCCTTTGAAGAACAAGCTGAGCTTGGCTGGGTTGGAGGTGCTCATCTGAGGAATACGAGATCCTCCATCCCCAGCTGCTTGACTCCTGTCGATGGGCTGCTGGCAACATCCACGAGACCCTCGGTCCGGTGCTCCACATTCTCCTAAAAGTGTTACAGGCGGCGGCACCTCGCCAACAGCCTCCTCGGCCTTGATCTTCTCCTTCAAGGCCACCTCCTGCTCCTGGCGCCCGTCCAGTGTCTTGGCCAAAGTAGTGGCTTCAACTCAAGATCTGCGTTGGAGTCCTTGGCGGCGCTTAAGCTCCTTGCTCTCTCGGCGAGACGACCACTGCAGCTTCGCCAAGGGTGTAGGCGTCCTTCTCGCGCTCACGCTTGAGCACAGCAAGCTCCTCGCGCTCACCTTGAGATCAGCCTCCGGCTGCGCCACCTTCGTCTCAGCTTCTTCTTGGCGGCCTTGGCATCGGCAAAGCATCCTCTGCCTTCCTTGAGAGCCCCTTGAATGTTTGCTACGCCGCAGCAAGCTCCTCCTCGTGGCTGTCAAGGTTAACCTTCCGCTGCACCAACTCGCCTTCCTGCGCGGACAGCTCCTCGGCAGCAAGCCGCTGTTGCTCTTCAACTTCAGCCTTCTCGAGGAGGAAGGCTTTACGCTCCTCGGCGAGTTGCTCCCGCTCCTCTGCCAGGGACCGGAGAGCTTCCTGATTGAGGCCCCGGAGCTCCTCCGCGCGCTTCTCGATGTCCACTCCCGCCTTCGCGACAAGCGCTTCTCGGGATACCAGCTTGGCACAGCGCGGTAGGCGACAACGGCTTCGCAGCGGTACTCCTCCTCGGGCTCGCCGCTGCCGCTTGCCGTAGCGTCGACCAGCGTCGGCCAGCGGAGGCGCAGCAACTCTTCATCAAAGATCTCCTTGATCGGCGCCACAGGCTCGGCGCCTGTGGGAGCTTGATGAAAACGCCATCGACCTTCAAATAAGGCGCTGGCTGGGGCTCTTGAAGCTGGCCTGCCAAAAGAAGCGTGCGGAGGGATCGGCGGTCGGCGTGGCGCTGGCAGCTCCCTAAGTACTCGGGGCCGTCGGTCACGATCGTGAACTCCTCGCCGGCTTCTGCGGCGGCAGCTTTAAGCGGCCTCTCCGTGGGATCATCGGCCGCCTCTTCTTCGGATGACAATGGCGTCGTCGGTATTGCCGCGTTCTTCCTCGCTTGGCGACCTCGGTTTCCATCGGCTCTGTGGCGAGATGGACTGACGACCAGGAAAAGGAAGAAAAGTCGAGAAAATATTCAAAAAGAAAATCAGAAGAAGAAGAACCCAAGGGAAGTTTTCAAGAAAGAGGATTACCTGTACTAGGATCTCTGATCAGTGGTCTGGCCATACCGGCGAAATCAAAATCTTGTCCTTAGGAGAAGCTGTCCTTGCCGGAAGAATACTCCCTTGCCGGGAATCCTCCCTTGGCCCGGTGTAGTCGGGCGAGATATGGCATGTCGGGAGCGGCTTCCGGCACTCTGGTGAGGCCCTGCTCTGCTCGCAAAACCAATAGTCGAGGATGTCGACAAAGAAAAGAGCACCCATTTCACGCGCTTCTTGAGAAGTAAACCATATACTTACAGCTGGAGGCTGCTGTTGAGAACTGCTTTGAGGAATAGTTGCGGGTCCGGTAAGGTGGTCTCGGACACACCCCTGCGGTTGCGGTGGGTTCGTCCTCGATGACAATAACCGGACCTTGGCTCTCTTCGCCGCTCTCGGGCCGTAGTCACGAAAAGGAATGGGTTAGGAGTAAAGCAAATCGTCAGATACAAGACAAAACAGCAAGAATTGAAGAACTACAAGTACAAAGCAAAGAATCTTTACTCTTCCTCTTCCTCGCCGGAGCTGAAAGCGGAGAGGTCAAGTCCGCCCACCTTCGGTAGCGACAAAGGCGGAGGGAGGTTCCTTAGCCGCTTAGGCGGGAAGCAAGCGGTGGTCGGGAGGGCCTCGCTCCGCTTACCAGGCCAGCGGCGTGAGGTGCTCCGCTGGCAACATGCTTGCCACGGTGGAGCACGTCGCGTGGCGGCTGCTGACCTGCATCTGCCGCCCGCTACGTCCCGGCCTTGCGGAGACGCCTTCTTGGTGGAGCTGAGGCTCATTGCAGCCGTTGTCAAGGTGAGAAAGAGGAGGAGTCGATCTTCAACGAGTCGCTCGCGCCCTCGGCCCGGGCTCGCTCGACTCAGCTTCGAGCCCGACAAGCTCTCCCTCGCCCGGCAAGCTCCTGCCGCTCGGCAAGGCTTGCCGCAGCCTCTGCTTGCCTCCTCCACGGTGAATCCAAACTTCGCCAGCAGCGTACTGCCGCCGCCTCTTCCGACCCTGAGTGGCGACTGTTTGCATCTCCGCATCGGTGGTGTCGCCAGTAAGGCTCTTTTCATCGCCGGAGCGGACCGGCATTTCTACCAAGCCGTCAAGAACTCCCCGCGACGTCGTCTGCAGGCTCTTATAAGTTGGGACAATTCCATGCGAATCGCCGACAGCCGCATCATTGCACGGATGCGGTCGGCGAGGAGTTGTTGCACCGGAACGACACCCCGGGCAACGCTGAACACTTCGGATGTTGAGGATCGTGCTTGAACAGCCTCCAGAGCATCGTCGTTCAGCCTGTGATGCTGAAGTTGAAGTTGAGGCCGGGCATAGCCTCATGATATCCGCCGCGATTCGAACTCCCAGGCGGGTCTCCTCCTCTCCTCACAGAGGGGGGCGTGGCGGCGAAGAAAATCTGCGCCTAACGGGCGCTTATGGTGAGCTCCGGCAAGCCCGAGGCGTAGGATCCGTGACGGCAATCTTCAGCCTATCGCCTTCTCGGCCGCAGCTCAATCGCTGTTGCGCCATCGGGCTTAGCGCCGGGCGGTAAATGGCTGCGGTTCTCCCTCGACAATCCAAAGACCAGTGTGCTCTCCATTCATCCCACTTGCTGCGGAGCTCTCCCTCCAGATAAGCTTCCTTCTTGCCGAGTTCTCGAGATCCAGCGATTCTGCCGGATAAAGGCTCCCTCTCTCAACTCGGGGCATAAAGAAGTGGCGAAAAAAGCTACATTTGGATAGACTCCGACAAAGTTTTCGCGAGAGATGTGAAAACTGCCATGGTCGGGACGGCATTGGGGTGAAGTCAAGGAGGCCGGAACCGAAGGTGTTCATAATATCGCTGAGAAAAACTTCGAGAAAAGCGCGTGAGCCGCGAAGAACAATGCGAAGAAGGATATCCATTCGAACCCGATTCAGCGGCAACGGGAGTACCTTCGTCTTGGCGGATGCGCTCAGCGTCTCCGCTCGACCCGGAAGAGGTAATTAATACTCCTTAGCTCCTTCAAGTAGCGAGCCGAGGGGGGAAGATTGCCCCGCTCCTTTAGCGAGGTCATGAGTCACAAGGCCTCGGCCGACTTCACAACCTTCCCACTTTTCGAGCCATGGCGGAGGTGGTGAGAGAGATCGGACGGCGTTGGTGGTGCTTGGAAATTGGCGATGGGGGGCGGGCGCTGCCTCTCTTCAGCTTTGGAAAGAAGGGGGAGCGGCGGAGGTTTTTGAGATTGGAATAGCAATCGGCAAGATGGGCGAACTGCCCCTGCTTCCCCGCTTATAAAGAGGGAGGCGGGCGTTCATCGGCCCGCCGAATAAAGAAACCACCCACCATCTCTCCCGACGCCCGCATTCGACGCTGCGTGCCGTTCGAGGAGAGTGCGGTGGATACAAAGTGAGGTACGGCGTAACCCAGGCAGCCAAGCGTGCCCGTTCTCTGCTTTTGGGCACAGCCCAATGGCGCTTCGGCACTGTGAAGGCCAGTGCCGAGGCTCCTGTCGGTGTACTAGAGTAGGGGTACCCTAGTATCCCGAACTTGTGCACGGGCAGTTGCAGCACCCCGCGGCAAGGCTTGACGGGTGACCGCCAAGGTCCTCCGTGGTTCCTTTGGAGCCATTCAAGAACAAAGTATTCAAGCCAAGGAGACAAGGCCCCGACAAGAGGAGCTTGCCGGGAAGGCCAACCAAGGCATCTCAAGGAACTTGCCGCTGACGCGCCGCGCCCCGGCGAGGCCCCTGAGCGACAAGCTTCCGGACGCCGACAAGACAACGACGCGTGACAAAAGCGCTTGTGACAAACTACCACTCAGACCCGCGACTCCAGCACATCCACCAACGTGTCGCCATGCAGGACCTTTCAGCGCGGTAGCGTGTAAGAAGAGGCTGTCTGCGGCCAGTGAGCGCAAGTGGCAAGCGACGACAAGATTGCCATCGTGGCAGCGGTGGCGTCCCGACGGTCCCTTTTTGCACTATTTGGGCGACGTGAATGGGCATTTAATGCCTTTGTCCCTACTTGGTCGGGGTTAGGTATGATACACTTGTCTGGTAGTTGTACCAACCACAATTCCTTTTCCATTTTACCCTTGTCTACGTTGCCACACCTGCTCGGAGACCCTTTAGCATATAAAAGGAGGCCCATGCACAACGTAGAAAGAGGTTGAGGCGAAAAAACACTCACGCTCGGTCTCGTTAGCAGCTAGGGTGTCTTTGTAGCACTTTTCGTGCTCCCGAAAGCAAGAACTCAATACACCGTGACATGCGGCAGTAGAGTGTTATCTCTCCGGAGAGCTCCGGCTGGGTAAACTGCTGCATTAAGCTTCGCCTCGATCCGCTCTTCGTGTGATCTTCGCCCCCCGCCGAACCGAAAGGGGCTCGGTCCGCCGGTCCCATAGGTGTTCGTGGATCAGTTTCCCCGACAATATGGGTAGTGTTTTCCCTCTAGACCTCATTCTATTCTGTCATCTCATCTTTTCTAAACCCAGCAGATGCTTCCGAGACACGACAATGGATTTGCTTTCCCAATCGGAGCTCACGGGTTGATCCAGCAACGAGAATGCATTGATGCAGATACTAGTCCAGAATCAGAACTAGGGGAACAACAACAACAACAACCCACCACCACCCCCACCAGTTGACCACTTAGCCCGTTTTCTTAGGCTGAATCCGCCGGTGTTTTCCAGTAGCACCGAGCCGATTGTTGCAGATGATTGGCTTCGCAAGATTGAAAGGGAGCTAACCACTACAGGATGCACAGATGCGGAGAGAGTGCGTTTTGCTGCACGTCAACTTGATGGACCCGCAGCATCTTGGTGGGAGAATTTCATAGTCACTTACCCTATTGACACTGTGACATGGGACCCGGTTTATTGAAGCTTTCAAGACTGCCCATGTTTCAAAGAGGAGCTATGGCATGAAGAAGCGTGAGTTTCGCAACTTACGCCAAGGAGGCGCCTTTGTTGGCCATATGTGGATGAGTTTAGTAAGTTAGCACGTTATGCCCCGGATGACGTTACTACGAGATGTCGCTAAGAAGGAGAAGTTTTTTGGAGGGACTGAATGATGAGCTGAACATGCAGTTGATGGTGGCACATTTCAATAACTACCAGGAATTGGTAGATAGAGCTCTCATGCTTGAAGGGAAGAAACAACAGGTTGACAACCGCAAGAGGAAGTATGGACAGGGGAAGTATAATTCTGGAGCCCAGCAGAGACCCCGTTATACCCCGAACTCGGGAGGACTTGTTCATAACCATGGAGGCCACACTCATAGTGGAGGAAGTTCGCACAACCATAGTGGCCACAAAAATGGTAATGGTAATGGAGGAGGTAGCGGACAGACCCGTTCCAACCCGGCAACACCCGCTAAGAAGGACTTAAGCCACGTTACTTGCTACAAGTGCCAGAAGACCAGACATTTCGCCAATGAATGTCCTGAAGCTAAGAATGGAAATGGCAATGGAAGCTCTGGGAAAAAGCCCAACCCTTTCAACAGGGGACAAGTGAACCACGTTAACATGGAGGAGGTTGAAGCACAGCCAGATGCAGTAATAGGTAAGTTTTTGGTTAAGTCATTTACTGCAGTTGTACTTTTTGATACTGGTGCATCGCATTCATACATATCGAGGGGATTTGTGGATAAGTATAAGTTGCCCACTAGAGTTCTTAAGACACCCATGCTAGTAACCTCACCCGAGCGAGTATATGGCAAGCCATGGATGTTTTCAGATGCCATTAGCCATAGGTAGGCATGTTTTCCCTTCCGATCTGATAATATTGGAGTCGCAAGGTTTGGATGTGATTCTGGGTATGGATTGGCTGTCGATGTATGTAGGAAACATCAATTGTGGTAGTAAGACGATTTTACTCACCACCCCAGAGGGAAGAAGGATCAAGTATGTATCCCGGCATGTGCCGAATAGGACTCAAGTAAATTCCTTATCAGGAGTTGTACAGGAGGAAGTACCGGTGGTAAATGATTTTCCGGATGTATTTCCAGAAGAGTTGCCAGGCATGCCACCAGATAGAGACATTGAGTTTTTGATTGAGCTTTTGCCAGGCACAGGGCCAATATCTAAGAGACCGTACAGAATGCCCGCACAGGATTTGGAGGAGATTAAGAAGCAAATTAAGGAGTTACTGGATAAGGGATATATTCGCCCAAGTTCGTCGCCTTGGGGATCACCAGTACTTCTAGTGGAGAAGAAGGATGGATCGTTAAGAATGGTTGTTGATTATCGAGGACCGAATGAAGTGACGATCAAGAATAAGTACCCACTGCCGATGATCAATGATTTGTTTGATCAATTGCAAGGAGCTAAGGTGTTCTCCAAGATCGATTTGCGATCAGGGTATCACCAGTTGAAGATTCGAGAGCAGGACATACCTAAGACAACTTTTACCACAAGGTATGGGCTGTATGAGTATACCGTTATGTCATTTGGTCTGACTAACGCACCTGCCTATTTTATGAACATGATGAACAAAGTGTTTATGGAATTTTTGAATAAGTTCATCGTAGTGTTCATTGATGATATTCTGGTTTACTCGAAGAATGAAGAAGAACATAAAGAACATCAGTTATACGCCAAGTTCAGCAAGTGTGAGTTTTGGCTGAAGGAAGTTGGATTTCTTGGACATGTTATATCCGAAGAAGGAATAGCAGTAGACCCCACCAAAGTTGTCACCGTGACAAACTGGGAATCACCCACGACAGTTGGAGAGATCCGAAGTTTTCTTGGAGTCGCAGGATACTACCGGAGGTGCATTGAGAAATTCTCAGAGATTGCAAAACCTATGACGGAGTTGTTGAAGAAGGACACCAAGTTCAACTGGACTGAGGAATGTGAGGCCAGTTTTCAGGAGTTGAAGAGACGCTTGGTTACATCACCAGTGTGGATTCTTCCAGATCAACGCAAGGATTAAGAAGTGTATTGTGATGCTTCTCGTCGAGGACTTGGAGCCGTACTTATGCAGGAGGGAAGAGTTGTTTCATATGCCTCATGACAGCTTAAACCCCATGAGTTAAACAATGCTACGCATGATTTCGAGTTAGCAGCCGTAGTGCATGCGTTGAAGACATGGAGACATTTTCTCATCGAAAACCATTGTAGGTATACACGCATCACAAGAGTTTGAAGTATATCTTCACGCAGAAAGAGTTGAATCTCAGACAGAGGAGATGGTTGGAACTCATCAAGGATTATGATATGAGATTGCATTATCATCCAGGAAAGGCTAACATAGTAGCCGATGCATTGAGCCGCAAGAGTCATGTAAATACTATCATGACCGGAGAATTAACCAAGGAGTTAGCACAAGACCTTCATGAGCTATGTTTGGAGATAGTTCCGAGAGGTTATGTAGCAGCATTGGAAATTCAGTCTACCTTGATGGATAAGATCAGAGAAGCTCAGAAGACAGACAAGGAGATTGCCGAGATAAAGGAAAGGATGAGTAAAGGAAAGGCCAAAGGATTTCGTGAGGATGAGCACGATACCTTATGGTTCGAGGACCGCGTATATGTGCCAAATGATCAGGAGATCATGAGGTTGATTCTGCAAGAGGCCCATGATTCGTCATATTCGATTCACCCAGGAAATACCAAGATGTATCTGGATTTGAAGGGCCGATTTCGGTGGACCGGTATGAAGAAGGATATTGCGGAGTATGTAGCAGTTTGTGATGTATGTCGGAGAGTGAAGGCGGAACATCGAAGCCAGCGAGATTACTACAGACCATTGCCTATACTCGAATGGAAGTGGGATAAACTAGGCATGGATTTTATCATGGGATTGCCCAACTCGTTCGAGCTATGACTCGTCACGGGTTGTAGTCGATCGATCGACGTAAAGTAGCTCATTTCATCCCAAAGTGAAGACCACTTACACCAAAGTGCTAAGTTGGCAAAGATATATATGACCGTGGATCGTTTATGCGCATGGAGTTCCGAGGACCATAGTATCAGATAGAGGAACCCAGTTTACCTCAAAGTTTTGGAATCAGTTGCATGGAACTTTGGGAACCATGCTAGAGTTTAGTACAGCCTTTCACCCGCAGATAGATGGACAGACTGAGAGAGTCAATCAGATTCCAGAGGACATGCTGAGAGCTTGTGCACTAGACTATGGATCTAGTTGGGACGATAATTTGCCTTATGCAGAGTTCTCTTATAACTACAGTTATCAAGCCAGTTTGAAGATGGCCCCTTTCGAAACCTTGTCACGGAAGGAGGTGCGAGAACACACCGTTGTTGTGGGACGAAGTTGGAGACCGACAATTGTTTGGGCCAGATTTGATTAAAGATTCTGAAGAGAAGGTTAAGCTGATTCGTGATAGACTCAGGGTAGCCCAGCCAAGGAAGAAGAGTTATGCGGATTCTAAACGCAAGGAGACAAGTTTACGGGTCGAGGCAGTGTATCTTCGAGTATCACCACTTCGAGGAGTGAAGCGCTTTGGAGTTAAGGGAAAGTTAGCGCCACGTTTTGTGGGACCATACAGAGTTTTGGAACGTATGGGAGAAGTGGCTTACAAGTTGGAGTTACCCAAAGGATTGTCCGGAGTTCACGACGTGTTCCACGTTTCTCAATTAAAGAAGTGCCACGCGGAGATGGCTGATATTCCTCTGAGAGATACAGTGCCGCTTGAAGCGATACGGTTGGATAGTGATTTGACATCTGAGGAGAAACCATTCAAGATACTCGAGTTTGCCACCGAAAGTTACGCCGCGAACAAGGTTACCAAGTTTTGCAAGATTCAGTGGAGTCACCATACCGAGGACGAAGCCACTTGGGAGCGAGAGGAAGACTTACTAAGGATCACTCTCACCTATTTTCTAGCCAACCCGAATCTCGAGGCTAGATTCATATTAAGAGGTAGGTTTGTAACATCCCAAATTTTCAATTTGGAATGTTATACATTAGATCATCAT
The DNA here is from genome assembly GCA_021605145.1 of Aegilops bicornis. Taxonomy (NCBI): domain Eukaryota; kingdom Viridiplantae; phylum Streptophyta; class Magnoliopsida; order Poales; family Poaceae; genus Aegilops; species Aegilops bicornis. Next base: position 274,145 of record JAHIAL010000020.1, read on the forward strand.
TGCATATCATATTTTATTGCATTTTGGTTGATCCTAGAAATTCTAAGCAACTCAAGGACCTCTACGGAGAGAGTTGGGGATTTCAAGTTATTTTCATATTTGAGTTTTTCTTGAATTATGAAAAGAGGATCGTTTGATTTTAATTTTATTTCTCTAAAATATTTCTTTTATTAAAAAATAAAATAGAGAGGATAAAATAAATTCGTTTTTCAAATTTTTTATTCGAAGTTCTATCGCTATTTTATTTGAATTAGGAAAAATATGCGGTTTTCAAAATTGAATTTTAGGCCCAAATAAATGTTCATGTTGTCCAACTTATTTTTAGAGGACGGGGAAAATTTATTTTGAGATTTTTGGAGTCCGTTTAGTATTTTTTTTTCTATCTTTTTCTGCACGTCCCAGGTATTTAGAAAAAAACGCGCAACCGACTTAGGGCCGTTTTCGGCCAGGACTCTTCGGGCCGGCCTTTAAAGCCCGCGACCCCGGAGCCCCCCCAGCGCCACCAGCACACCCGAACCCGAACCCTAGCCGCGTTGCCGCTTTGCCACGCATCATGCCAAGATCGCCTCATACCAGCCTTGCTGCATGCTTCACACACACATCACGCCTCGTCTGCCATGGCCACGCCATCGCCACGACCATTGACCCCATCGCCGAGTCTCCACATCGCCACCGCCGGACCCGAGGTAGCCGCCTTGGTTTTTCGCGAGAAAAACCGTTCGGTTTTTTTCGAAACCCTAGATCCGTTTTTATTAGATCCGGTTCGGGTTTTTTTTTCGGTTTAGTTATTTAGCGGATGTTCGTCCGTACGTTCGTTTTTACGAACGGTTTTCACCGTTTAGCTGCACATAGCGAACGTTCGATCGTTAGCCTATTCGTCAGTTTTTCTTTTTTCTCGGATTTTTCCGCGATTATTTTCGATCGCGATTTCTGATCTGATTTTTGTTTTAGTATAACTTTTCGCTCGTTTATCGGAATCAGGCGATTCAGGCACCTAGAGTTTCGTATCGAAACCCTGTTTCCGTTTAATCAAGTTAAACAAGTTTTTCCTACTATAAAATTTGACTTTAGTTCAGAATAGTAAACGAAGCTTGTTTTCTTTCGCCGTTTGAGTTTTGTTGCTTCGTTTAATTTGATTCTTTTTGCAAACCAGAGTTCTTAAGTTGAACTTTCTGGTTAGATATCTTATTTGAGTTTTACCCGTGCCTTTTCTTGATTGCTTATTGTATGCTTGTTTGTTTAAGATAGAGTACCCGGAGTGCGAAGCATGCTACTATGAGTCTCTAGGTTTCGCGGATCATCAGCAAGGCAAGTAACACTTTGATCATACCTCTTACTACCCAGTTTTATTGCATTAGTTTCATCCTCAAACAATTGCATGGTTAGGATCTGGATTAAATTGTGGGTTTGGGAAGTAGATGAGGTAGTACCTATTCACCTGTTATTTATCAAACCCTGGGAGTTACTTCTACGTTATGCTTATATTGCTATGCTATGCTCGTAGACGTGGATTGGGTTAGATTGGGTTTGAGTGTATTCCATGACAGATGTGAGATTGTTAATTAATGGTTAACTTAAGGTGGCAACTTTAATACACATCTGGGTGGATTGAGGCACCAGGTTTTCCAAAGGATTGCTCAGTATTTTTGGAAATCCCGGTACCGTGGTGATTCTCCTATGGACCGCCACCCGTGCTCAAAGGGATCATAAGATTGTTCATGCTGGAAACTTCCGTGTGCGGAACACAAGCTATTATGGGCTCTAGCATAGTTGATTAAGTCGTGTGAACTCTTACAAAGTGGTAGACTAGCGTATGTAGGGATGTAGGTGTACAGTCTACCCATCGTAAGGTGCTAACGCTTCCGAAAGAGCGTGTCTCGGTCATCCGCTTCTCAAACATCATGTAGTCACGAGAAATCCAACGGAGGAGATCGAGTCTTGTGGGGAAAAGTGCACAAACCTCTGCAGAGTGTACAAACTAATCATGGTTAGCCGTGTCCCTTGCTATGGACAATTTGAGTATCCAGTTCTTGGATTATCATGTGGATCTCATCACTACTTAACTTAATTTGATGGATTTTGTTAATTACTTTTAATTTGGATTGAGTTGGGTGAACCTTCTCAATGTTTATCAACCACCATGATAGTTAAATAAAACATATTCCTTTGCAGTTGGGAAAAATTGGCTTTTCGCAAAACATATTAACCATACAGCCTCCACCAGCCATATATGCATGTAGTGGTAGCATTATTCTGTTCATTATCTTTTGGTGTTACCTTGCCAGCGTATTCCATGTGCTGACCCGTTTCCGGGCTGCAACGTATCATTTTGCAGACTTTTCAGACGACGAGTAAGGAGCCTTAGGTCGTGGTATTTCACTCGGATGATCTTGCTGGAGTTGATGGACTCACATTATCTACCAAGCCTTCCGCTGTTATCGTATTAGATGGCCTTAAGCAATATTTATAGTAATAAGTTCTCATTAGAGACATTCATGTAATAAGTGTGTGATTGCTACTACATTATAAATTCTTCAAGTAATCGTGTGTCAAGATTACCGATCCAGGGATGACACTTATGCACGTAGATCGATCGGTATTTGAGGTCCGGTCGCATGAGAATGGATCATGAATTCCCGAATGGTTCAAACCCATAAATACTTAATCATCTGACGTTAACAACCGATCCCGTGGTGTGGATAGAAAATTTTATCCTCCACATCCATATGGCTCGTGGAGACGACCTCCACGCCATTAAATACCTCCCACTAAAGCTAAAAGGACCAGCTCGATGGTTAAACAATGCCTCGAAAAATTCCATAGGCAAATGGGAGGACTTGGAAGAGGCTTTCCTCGATAACTTCTGAGAAACATATGTCCGGCCGCCAGATGCCGATGACCTAAGTCATATTGTCAAGCAGCCCGGAGAGTCAGCTAGGAAGCTCTGGACTCGGTTCTTAGTCAAAAAGAACAAAATTGTCGACTGTCCAGACGCGGAAGCCCTTGCGGCTTTCAGGCATAGTGTCCGGGGCGAATGGCTCGCACGTCACCTCGGCCAAGAAGGACCTAAATCCATGACAACCCTCACTGCTCTGATGACCCGCTTTTGCGCGGGAGAAGACAGCTGGCTCGCTCGTAGAAGCAATAGTACCAGCGACTCGGGCACTTCTGAAATCCGAGATGGCAATGGCAAGCCATGACGAATCAAACACAACAGTCGCAATGATAATGCACGATCATGCGACACAACGGTCAACGCCGGATTCAGCAACCCCGAGCCCGGTCAATGGAGGAAGCCATTCAAGGCGAATCGAGACGAACCCTCCAACCTAGATAGGATACTGGGCCGACCCTGCCAGATTCATGGCCACCTCGATAAACCAGCTAATCATACTAACAGAAACTGCTGGGTCCTTAAACAGGCCGACAAGCTCAACGCCGAACACAGGGGGAGGAGGCCGCCAGGCGACAGGGATGACGGAAAGGTTCACCAACGAAACACTGGGGTTCAGAAGCAACCTCCACCCGAGGATCAACTACTCCCAGAACGGAAATAGCAACGGCTTAATTGCCGCCTAATTCGCATACACCTACAAAATTTGTACCGCACATACATCATTACGCACTTAAGATACCATGGGCATTGGCGGAAGCATAATACGGACAATCCTGCAAGCACTCCAGTAAAAAAATTTATTTTCCTTTTTATTTTTTTCTTCTTCCTTCGCTATCCTTTATAAACAGGTGACGAACAGGATAAACATCTGAAACTGGCTCTATCGGAGTCCGGATCCGTATACTCACATAATGGGCTATTTCCATTAAGGATTGCCCCCACCAAGGACTGGCGGCGCAGACGTGCAACAGGAGGTCCAAAATAAATTTTTGTAGACCGCACTCTCTATTTCATGAGCCTGTACTATGCCTATTCCTCCGCCTCCAACCCCGAGCATGTCAAATAGGCGGGAGGATGACTTTTATATATATCATAATTAATCATTGGCATATAGCTCAGTTCCCAGTAAAACATATCCGAACTAATCATCTGTGTTGTCTCACCATGGAATACGGCTGCCACGGTTGTTTCACAAATATACCTTGACATAACCTGCCAGGGGCTCGGTATGGGAACAAATGCGTTGCCAGCAAAAGCCCGAATAGCTCTACAAACAAGACTTCAAGGCCGCAAGTTTGGCCTTATATGCATCAGCTCCGAATCATTGTCTTGGGTCAATAGTTGGGTTGCCCGGCTCCTGTGCTTGCTACCCTATGTTCCGCTCTATCGGCTAGGGTAGTAAAGGGAGAACTACCGTGATTGTGCCCTGGTCTAAACCGGATGAGTACCTCAGTAGAGAAAGCCAAAAACTGACTGTCATGATGCGGCGAGAGCTGGTCAACCACTTGGCGACTTCTTAGAATCTTTAGCGATTCTCCGTGTCACACGAGGGATCTCTCTCAGATCAAATATGTAAGGCACCATACACGATACATACCAGGGGCTATGTCAGAGCCCCACAAAGAAAAACTCCTATGGCTAAGTGAAAGTGTTAACGCCCTATAGTCCGATTGCCTGGTTCGGGCCGCACTATCACCTCCTGCATGGACCAAGACGTTGGATAAAGAGTGATTAAATGCTTTTTCCTAACACCCCTGCATTTCCTACGAGGGGCTGAAGCCGACGTTAATCGGAAAACTTTCAGATTATATTAAAGCGGCCGCATGTGAGGAATTCAAAGCTTTCGAGCAAAACATAAAAATAGATTAACTATAAAATTGTCTTTTACAATTATCATACACCTTTACTCGAACATTATGTCTTTCGAGCATTGACCCTCTATCAAGCCGGGCGTGCCCTAGGACGCCTTTCAAAATAATGCTCTGCCCGGACGGTCCTTGCCTTTGGGCGGACTCTTCGTCGCAACATCGATGGCCTTCATCTTCCCCCAGAACGTCTTGACTCGGGAAAAGGCCGTCCGTGCACCCTCAATGCACGTTGACCGCTTCACAGCGTCGATACACGGCACCGCGTCAACAAGCCTCTGCACCAAACCGAAATAGCTATTCGGAACAGGCTCGGTTCGCCACAATCGGATTATGACATCCTTCATGGCAGCGCCGGATATCCTATGAAGTTCGGCCCATTGGGACATCTGTTCATTGAGCAATAGAGGGCGTTTTGACGCGCCAAACTGCGACCAAAAAAGCTTCTCCGCTGTATATCCATCTCGCTTGGTAATACCGCACCGCATTGGCGTAACTCTTCGGCAAGTCCAAGAACTCGCTCGAGAACTCCATACCTGGTTAACTCGGCATAATTCGGTCACCGAACTTAGTTTGCAGCAGTAAAGGGCTTCCCACCGCAATCTCCCTCGCTCGTCGAACCTCCTCACGGGTTGCTCGATTCCAACCGCTACTGCTCTAGCCTCTTGTAAGGCCTTGTCCAGATCAGCCGTTAAGGCTTTACTCTCCTTCTCCAGAAATTCACAGCGGCTGGTCGCATTCTCCAGTTCGAGCGCCATCGTGGATACCTTCTCCTCGTTTTGGCGCCGTGTAGTATGTTCGGCTTTTAGCTCAGCCGATGCCTTTTCGGCAGCAACATTGCTACGCCGGGCCTGCTCCTTGGTCCGGGCCAGCTCCGCTCGAAGAGCTTCAATGGCGGCAGCACCATCTGCAGCCACGCATACTCCAGCATAAAAATTATAGCATCATGCTTATACCACAAAAATGTATGGGGATTGCCCCGAATACATACCTTGCGACTCGTCAAGACGCGTATTGATTAATGCAAGATCATGCCCTGCCACGTCAAGCTTCCGCTACCGCTTGGCAATTTCCATAGTCCGGAAGTGGCCAAGGGGAAGCAGCCCTGTTCAAGTTCATCAGGTTAGTCCTCAAACGATCATTTTCGATCCTCTGCTTTGCTACCTAATGGAAGACAACCCGAGTCTCGGGCTACTACCTATACACAAAGATTCTTTTTGCAAATATAGCATAACTGAAAACATTATGTCACAAACCTCAAAGCCCTTCAGTAGGCTCAGGAAGTCTTCATTTAATCCGCTCTTCGTGGACGCAATCTTTTCAATCACTGTACCCATCAAGGTACGCTGTTCCCCCGAGACAGATGCTTTCCGCAACATGTGCCGCAATGTATCCGGAGTCCTCGGGCCTCCGGAAGCTGCTCCAAGAGCACAATCATCCTTTGAAGGAATCTGTTCACCTGTCTCCAAAATCACTATCGGTGGTGAACCAGACAGTCCGGGGCCTTTGTTATCATCAGCCCCGGAATCCCGGATGGTCGGGGTCTGCCTTCGGGTACTGCCTCTTTTGTCCCCTGAGGGACCCTCCACGATGACACTTCAGAGTCATCCTCCTTATTGGGCGAGGAGGTTGGAGGAGGCATCTCGCTCTCCATCATCTCTGGGAGGAGGCTCCCCGAAGATTTGCAGGATCGCCCGAGATAAATTCTCGTGCACAGCAAAAATGCATAAATACGTTACGATATCTTCTAGAACAACAACGGAGCAGGACTCTATCAAAGTACTCCGGATTCTCTTACGGTTTGGCCGAGGGCTTGTCCCCTTGTTGGAGCTGTTCAACGGCGTCGCTTTTCAAACCCAAGCCGATCGACGGTGGCATCTTGCCTTTCTTGGAAGACCGCCCCTCCCAATCTTCGGAGGTGGCCCTTTTTCTCCTGCTTGGAGAAGGGATACTGGGTCCTTTTCCGCCTCCGTCTTCGGGCGAGGACAGGTCGATTTCTCCGGACTCAGTGTCCGATTTACCTCCGGAACCAAGGTCATCTTGGGTCTTCACCCGCCCCGCCGGTGCTCCGGTATGGCGCCGAGGCCAGCATCCTTGTTAACACGGGAGTAGCCGAAGTCTTCGTGAAGGGAGCCGGACACCTAATCCGCTCCACCTTCTTTATCCAGCCCTGAAAAAAGGATGATATTATTGGTATCTTGCCACTGGGTATCTGATTATAAGGTATTCGGTAAACGGGTACTTACCGGGGTGTCCGGATGGTTACAGTCTAGGCCGACATCTTCGGTGGTGTACGGCCATTGCCTTCGCTTTCCCAAGAATAATCTCCACATTCCTTCGTATGTAGTGTCAAGAAGTTCTCAAGAGTTCGCGACCCTTCGGATTGAACTCCACAAAGTGAGAGGCCATCGCCGCACGCTTAGGGTCCGGTTTAACTAGCATTACTCGAACAACGTTGGCTATGTCGATGTCCTTCTCAATAAGGCTTCAGATGCGACTTTGCAGAGTTTGCACATCATTCGTTGATCCCCAATCCAGCCCCTTGTTAACCCACAATGCAAGATGAATTGGAGGGCTGGATCGGAATGCGGGCGCATTTGCCCACTTGGAGCCACGGGGCTCGGTGATATAGAACCACCCCTGCTGCCACAGATCGGAAGACTTGGCAAAGGATCCTTTCAGCCAAACGGCGCTAGCGAGCTTGCTCATTGAAGCACCACCGCACTCGGCCTACTCCCCCTCTATCACTTGCGGCTTCACATCGAAGGTCTTGAGCCACAAGCCGAAGTGCGGGGGAGTCCGGAGGAAGGCTTCGCATGTGACGATAAACGTCGAGATAAGAAGAATAGAGTCTGGGGCCAGATCATGAAAATCTAGCCCGTAATAGAACATGAGCCCCCGGACGAAGGGGTTAAGAGCAAACCCTAACCCGCAAAGGAAGTGGGACACAAACACGACCCTCTTGCCGGATCTGGGGGTGGGAATAACCTGCCCCTCGGTGGGAAGCCAATGATGGATTTCCGCGGTCAAATAGCTCGCCGCCCGAAGCTTTGCAATATCTCCCTCCGCGAAAGAAGAAGCTATCCACCGGCCTTGACGGCTGGATCTAGACATAATTGGGGCTTGTGGCGACCGAAACTCGGGTGGTGAAGCTCGGGATAGCGGGGTCTGAGGGAGAAGCAATCGTGGAAGAAAAAGACGGGCCTGTACGAATATCAAACGTCTCCCTTCAGGCCTTGAAAACTTGCTTGTTTCCAAGGGGTTGTAATCAAGCGACGGTTGGGTTACCCACGTCTGGGTTGACAGGAAACCCTTAAAAAGGGAGCCACGATCTCCGTTTGGATAAGACATGCCAGTAAAACCGCGTCTTGAGATGTGGGGCGACGGGCCAGCTAAAGCGGTTCGCAAACATTGGCCGAAACATGCATGATGTCATATTATCAAAAAGTTGTCAGGGTATTGAACTCGTAAAATATTATATCCTCTGCAGTTGTGTATACCAGTCCGGTTACAATCAATACATCTGAAGACCATCTTGGAGTTCGGAAAAAGGGGAACCCGCCTTGCAATGCCGAAGACAATCTGCGCGCCGGACTCCTCGTCATTGAAAGCCAAGTTTAGGGGCTACTGAGGGAGTCCTGGACTAAGGGGTCCTCGGGCGTCCGGCCTGTTATCCATTGGGCCGGACTGATGGGCTGTGAAGACGTGAAGACCGAAGACTTGTACCCATGTCCGGGTTGGACTCTACTTGGCGTGGAAGGCAAGCTTGCCGACCAACTATGAAGATTCCTTCTTATGTAACCAACTCTATGTAAACCCTAGATCCCTCTGGTGTCTATATAAACCGGAGGGGTTAGTCCGTAAAGGACACATTACCATAGTCATACAGGCTAGGCTTTTAGGGTTTAGCCATTAAGATCTCGTGGTAGATCAACTCTTGTAATACTCATATTCATCAAGATCAATCAAGCAGGAAGTAGGGTATTACCTCCATAGAGAGGGCTCGAACCTGGGTAAACATCGTGTCCCCCGTCTCCTGTTACCATCAATCCTAGATGCATAGTTCGGGACCCCCTACCCGAGATCCGCCGGTTTTGACACCGACACCTGCAAAAAAAAAACCAAGGCACAAGGGATGAATGCTCCAAAGTTGGGGGAAGGATATGTGGGTGCATTTAGTGTGTGTATGTGTTGATTCCATCGATACGTTCCAACACGCACCCCCTCTTAGTAGTACAGGTTTCCTACGATTCAAGTCAAACAAAAAGAAACACCGCAAAACCCGTCTTTGCTCTCTCCTTATCCGATGGGAATAAAATCGTCTTACGCCATATATAAGAATATCTGAAATGCTCAATGCATACGATTAGTCGCAAAGCGCATTGTCATAAAACATCAAAACCAACTAGAGAGAGATATGCCCTAGCAACATGGGACACCGTCGATTTGTGCCAATATGGCGAGGGTTACTCTTTAGTAGTAGTATACATAATGTACTAGGTTGACTGCTATTGCCTGCATGTTAGTCTATGTTTTGTGTAGTTTTTTTCCATTTGCATTGTGCGTGTGCGTGCCTACTTGTTAGTGCGTGCATGTTAGCGTATGATGCATGTTTTTTTCCTAATGTGTGGTTGTGTGTGTGCATGGTAGTGTGGCCGTGCGTGCGTGCGACCTTGACGTGTTGCCCCATCATCAGACGTGAACACTAGGCAAGGTAGGAATAGAGGCAGCTCATTTCGGTATTAGAACGCACGTCATGGGTACTCCATACATGCTTGTCTGTGAGCATGTGCTCCGCAAGTTCTCTAGGGCCGAGGCCATGACCGCCTTCGTCTTGGCCGATAACCACGCAACGATGACAAAGGTGTGCTGGAGGAGATGGCACAGATCACCGTTGTGGATAAGCTTCACCATAGCACGATGAACCGGATGTCACCATGGACGGTGATACGTCCATTTTGCATCATGCTTTTGTACCAATATTTATTGCATTATGGGCTGTTATTACACATTATGTCACAATACTTATGCCTATTCTCTCTTATTTTACAAGGTTTACATAAGGAGGGAGAATGCCGTCAGCTGGAATTCTGGGCTGGAAAAGGAGCAAATATTAGAGACCTATTCTGCACAACTCCAAAAGTCCTGAAACTCCACGAAAGTCATTTTTGGAAATAAAAAAATACTAAGCGGAAGAAATACCAGAGGGAGCCCACACCCTGGCCACGAGGTGGGGGCGCGCCTACCCCAGGGCGCGCCCGCCTCAGGCCTCTGGCTCCCTCGGTGGCCATCTTCTCGCTATATGAAGTCTTTCTTCAAAAGAAAAATCAGAAGCAAGCTTTCGACGAGACTCACGCCGCCATGAGGCGGAACCTCATGGAACTAATCTAGGGCTCCCGTGAGCTGTTCTCGCTGGGGACACTTCCCTTCGGGAGGGGGAAATCATCGCCATCGTCATCACCAATGCTCCTCTCATCGGGAGAGGGCAATCTCCATCAACATCTTCACCAAAGACCATCTCCTCTCAAACCCTAGTTCATCTCTTGTATCCAATCTTGTCTCTAAGTCCGGATTGGTACCGTGAGGTTGCTAGTAGTGTTGATTACTCCTTGTAGTTGATGCTAGTTGGTTTTATTTGGTGGAAGATCATATGTTCAGATCCTTTATGCATATTAATACTCCTCCCATTATGAACATGAATATGCTTTGTGAGTAGTTACGTTTGTTCCCGAGGACATGGGAGAAGTCTTGCTATTAGTAGTCATGTGAATTTGGTATTCGTTCGATATTTTGATGATATGTATGTTGTCTCTCCTCTAGTGGTGTTATGTGAACATCGACTACATGACACTTCACCATTATTTGGGCCTAGAGGAAGGCATTGGGAAGTAATAAGTAGATGATGGGTTGCTAGAGTAATGTGAAGCTTAAACCTCGGGTTTATGCGCGTTGCTTCATAAGGGGCTGATTTGGATCCACATGTTTCATGCTATGGTTAGGTTTGCCTTAATAATTCTTTTGTAGTTGCGGATGCTTGCAATAGGGATTAATCATAAGTGGGATGCTTGTCCAAGTAAGGGCAGCACCCAAGCACCGGTCCACCCACATATCAAATTATCAAAGTACCGAACGCGAATCATAATGAACGTGATGAAAACTAGCTTGACGATAATTCCCATGTACCCTCGTGAGCGTTTTCTCTATATAAGAGTTTGTCCAGGCTTGTCCTTTGCTAAAAAAGGATTGGGGCCACCTTGCTGCACTTTATTTACCTTTTCTTACTTGTTGCTCGTTACCAATTATCTTATCACAAAACTATCTCGTTACCTATAATTTCAAAGTGCTTGCAGAGAATACCTTGCTGAAAACCGCTTATCATTTCCTTCTGCTCCTCGTTGGGTTCGACACTCTTACTTATCGAAAGGACTACGATAGATCCCGTATACTTGTGAGTCATCAGACGGCTGTGTGCATGCACGTGTTGTGTACGTGCGTAGTATAAGTGTATGTGTGTGCATGCACATGTAGATTGAGCGTGAGCGTGTGTATTGTGTCGTGTGGGTGCATGCATGCGCGTGTGTTGTGTTGCATGCATGCATGTGTCTGCGTGTGAGTGTTGTGTGCATGCATGGGGGCGTTACGTACATGCATGCATGAGTGTTGTGTGCATGTGTGCGTGTGTGTATAATCATCATCAGTAGCACATGTGTATTAAAAGACCCGCTCAAGTTAGTACCACAAAGCGACATCGGCACATGCGGTTAGCAAGCGAGGGCCGCGATCCAAACTTTTGAAGTTCGAATCCCGTCCTCTGCACTATTCTATTTTCTCTATTTCTCTCTTATAGCCATTGACAGGTGGGCCCCTCTACTGGTGTGGAAGGCGAACATAGGTCAAACGTATGCGAAGTATACATGAGACGTATCATAGGACCGGTTCGCCAAGTTTAAGGACTATATTGATATGGCATTCTGAAGTTTTAGGACCAAGCAGTTTTTGAGTTTGGGGACCATTGTAAACATCGCCTCCAATTTCAAAGACCATAGATGCATTTTACACATAATCGCCCAGCCGTCATATAACCAAAAAACTATGTAAAACACATGTCATGACCATGAAAACTCTACATTAACAAAGAATAAAAGAGAGCATGGTAGAAATCTCCATCACTCACAATAAGACACACACACACACACAGACGAACAAAAGATCCATGGAAAAATTTGTATCAACAAGATCAGTATGCATGGAAGAAATCACGATCACACACATTATGCCACGGCAAATTTGCATTAACCACAACATGAGAGCATGGCAGGCAGATCACAAAGTATGGTCCATGGTTAATACCAACAAACTAGGTTATTAAAAGCATGAAAAAAAAGCATCATCACACACGTCATGGCCCTGGAAAATCTATATGATACATGTATGATAATCCATGTCAAATCTGAACTAACTAAATAATGAGAAAATGGCAAAAATGATGATAACCGCACCAATAAACAGAATAAAAACCAGCTAAACAAAACAAAGTAGTACTCGTCGAATCAATACATCTCAATACCAACCACATTTGCCTCCCCCTATTGAAGTAAAAATGATCACAACGAACCAACAACACCACAGCACCAACATCGCCAAATTGAACCGCGCCGATGCCCATAACCCTCGTGATGTCGTGGCTACACTGCTCACTGCGTTGAATCTGACGAGCACTGTGGCCCCTCCCGCCATGACACCATGAATAGAAGATGCAAAAACCTAGGAGTCCCTACCCCCGAAAGCAAATCACACCACCACCACCTGCCGCACCGCCTCCCCGCCAACAAACCCCCCTATATAGACACGCAAACACGCTGCAAAGTGAAGCAAAAACGACCGCCACCGCCATTAGAAATCGCACAATACCCTACGAAATCTGCGATGGAGAATGTAGCAGAAAATAGCAGGAGGTAGGTAGTCGAGCAGTGTGCCTCAAGCGCCTAGCAAATGTGGCCGCGAGGTAATAGAGAACCCAATATCGACGATCAAGGGTGCACGAATCGCCAGCGAAGACTATGAAAGCGCCGTGTGAATCGCCTGCGGTGCGGAGAGCGAGAGGATAGATAATCGAGTGGACGCATGGGGAAGAGTGGGGCAAGGAACTAGAAGGTTATGCTAGAGCGTTTACATGGTTGCCATTTATCGCGAACAGCTCGCGAACATGACGTGCTAACGATACCCCATGCCAAGATTCATGGTGCGATCCGACGACACAGACAGTGTACGAGAAACGAGCTGAAGGATCATGAGTTCCTTATCATTTGTTTTTTATATACAAGAAAAATAACTCCTTGTTTCCATGTTTTTGCATAAAATTTACAGGTCAAATTTAGTAGTGGGTCTGATTCTGATGGGCCGAGGAAAGTATAAATCTGTTGCTGCTGCGGTGGCACCGCAGTCGCCACCTGCACTGAACCCGATGAATCTCTCGGCAAGCTCGAGCCGGGCGGCGGACCCACGTGAGTAGGAGAGATGATCCGGACGAGGTGAAGTCGAAACTGCAAGGGCTGGCCTTCGGCAACTTCTGGCCGTGGCACCGCGACTATAAGAAGGTGACTCTCGCTCGCCTGACGGTCCATACCTCTCCCCATATGAGACTCCACGCCTTGTGCACCGCCCCTTACCTCGGTGGTGCAGGTCGGCTATGGGTCGCCAGAAGCGACAGGGGATCGAGAGACGCCCAAGTCCCCTTGATCTTGGGACAAATTACGCCAAGTGCTTGCATTTCTTCGCCTTCGGAATCAAACGACAAGCACTAAGGGAACCTACAATGGTAGACGTTTGTGGAGGCGCTAATAGAGGAAAATAAATAAATTTCATAACATAAAAAAATGCCTAAGGGCCTAAGCTTACAATGGCAGGCGCTAATTAAGCTAGGCGGGCGCTTCACATGGGAAGACAACAACAAGCGCCGCTTACCAGCTCTTCTTACTGATGCTAGGTAGATGCAGGTTGGGATTTAGGACTTAAACTGCCGATTAACTGTGTTTCTAATCTCGTGTGTCGATCCTACCGAGGATCAACAATTTATAACATACTAGTCACTCAAGATAAACCACAGATAAACTCACGATACGAAGACCCGTCTATTAATTGGGGAATTTTGGCTAGAAGAGCTACTAGAAGATAAGAACTAGGGTTGAGTTTATCTCATTATATTGGATACCCTTCTCTCACACGTAGGCGAGCTTACAAAGGAGCTTTACATGAACGGTGAAAAGCAGAGGAATGAAAATAGTGTTGTGTGGGCGGTAAAGTGGCCATTGTGATCTGAACTGTCCATCCCACATTTTCATTTCTGGCCGTAGGACCTTCACTGTGGCTGAACTGGCACGGAGATAACTGAATATATGTGACGGTTGCAGTCTAGGACTGAGAATGCTCCCCACTGAAACGATGCTGGTCCTCAAGTGCATTTGTCTAGGAACCAAGCTTGGATTGTTTTCTTGAAGAATGCTGGGAAAACTTTCTTAATGAGGTTAACATCTTCCCAGGTGGCTTCTTCTAGAGTTAAGTTCTCCCATTCCACAAGCCACTGTGTAACAAGAAGACCATTGCGAGGAAAAAATCTTGTTTCCAGAACTACAGTGGGTTCAGTCTCAATTTTTCCTTAAGGAGTGACACAGGAAGGCCTGCATAAGGAACTGCATGGCTACCCAAGTGTTTCTTCAGTTGGCTGACATGAAACACTGGATGAATGCCCACATTGGGTGGCAGTAATAACTTGTAATCCACACTACCAATTTTTTCCAGAGTTCTGTAAGGGCCATAATATTTTGTTGTGAGTTTGATTGCTTGTCTCAGGCCAGCTGCCATTCTGTATGGTTGCATCCTTAAATGCACCATGTCCCATGTGTCAAATTGCCTCTCAGTTCTTTTCTTGTAAGCATACTTCTTCATTCCGCCTTAAGCCTATGCTAGGTTTCCTTTTAGCTTAGAGAGCATGTGTTGTTTTTCTGACAGGAAGTCCCTTGCTTTAGTGTTAGTAGGTCTAGGAACAGATACCTCACTTATCATAGGAGGTGGGTAGTTGTAGAGGGCTTGAGATGGAGTTTATTTAGTGGTAGTGTGATAAGTGGTGTTGTACCACCATTTGCTAAGGGCAACCAGGAATTCCATTCCTTAGGAAATACCATACAACTAAGGGAGGATTCAAGACACTAGTTAACCCTCTCTGTCTGGCCATCCCTCTCTAAGTGGTAAGCAGAGTTAAGTCTCAATTTAATCTTCAGAGCTTTGATAATAGCCTGCCACATGTTGCGAGTGAAAATTCTATCTTTGTCAGTCACTATACTGATGGGAGGGCCATGCAGTTTAAAGACATTGTCCATAAAGGCCTGGGCCATAGTGTGTACTGAGTAGGGATGGGTGCGGGAGTCCTGGATTAAGGGGTCCTCATGCGTCCTAGCTGTTAGCCATGGGCGAATCTGATGAAATGTGAAGATACGAAGACCGAAGACTGCACCCGTGTCCGGATGGGACTCTCCTTGGCATGGAAGGAAAGCTTGGCGACCGAATATGTAGATTCCTTTCTTTGTAACCGACCTGGTGTAACCCTAGATCTTCTCGGTGTCTATATATGCCGGAGGACTTAGTCCGGAGGGAGGGACTCATTACCATAGTCATACAGGCTAGACTTCTAGGGTTTAGCTATTAGGATTTCGTGGTAGATCAACTCTTGTAATACTCATATCCATCAAGATCAATCAAGCAGGAAGTAGGGTATTACCTCCATAGAGAGGACCCGAACCTGAGTAAACATCATGTCCCCCGTCTCTTGTTACCATCGACCTTAGACGCGCAGTTCGGGACCCCCTACCCGAGATCTGCCGGTTTTTACACCGACATTGGTGCTTTCATTGAGAGTTCCACTGTCAGTCGGCATTTACATGATCGATGACTCGCCTCGTCCTTAAAGACAATATCACCGATTTGAGGAGAACTGCCCCAGCCAAACCTCCTACCGTGGCGGCTTTACCATGACCGCCCGTTCGGCCGTTAAGTCGACGATGACCTCTCAGGCCATAAAAAATCCTCTTCGTATCGACCCCAAACACTCCAAGCAGATGGATTCGGCGGAGTTTTCGTCTTTAAATGAGATCCTTGATCGTATCGCCGCCCTGGGAATCGCCACAGATTACGATCGGATCGGGCTAAGACCCGACCAAAGAGAAATCAAATCTCCACCGGTCACCCACCAGATAGCGGTAGTCGAGGAGCAAGACGGCGACTCTTCCCCTATAATGAAGACGGACTATGTCCGGATCGCCGACCCCGCAGAGCCGGATAACCATCAGCAAAAGGAGGTGACCGGCCTTCCGAACATAGGATCGGACGGCGGGCATAAGCAACCAGAAGATACTCCGGGGCCCGAACTGTTAAGTCTGGAAAACCTTCAGTCTCCGGATCATCGATCGGGTCCGGGTCCGGATCCAATTCCACCCACCCACCCAGACATAAGCACTCTCATGAGCATACAACAATAGTCTCAGGAAAAGGTCCACCACTTCTTGGCCAGATTCCTCCTTGTCAAGGATAAGGTTAAAGATTGCCTTGACGAGGACACGAGATATCAAAGATTCTCGCAACAATTGCACGAACAAAGGAATCCTCAACACCATTAATCGTCGCCGCATACTACACTTTGCTGACTTGGCAACTACCGTACAGAAGTACAACGCAATGGAAAGCGCCTGGAAGGATCAGGCAGCTTGTTGGGCGCCATTGGTCCCAACTCAACCGCTGGTCCAGGCGAAAAGGGTGCATCCCCGCAACGTGCCCAGTCCAATAGCCAAGAAATATAAACCCATTATGCGACATGGAACCGTTCTGGAGGGATGGCTCGATGGCCCATGCAAAATACACACAACACCGGACACCATACCAACCCACAACCTTAGAGCATGTTGGATACTTCGGCAGGTAGCCAAGAGCGGCGAGGACATTCTTACCAAAAATACCACAGAGCAACACCCTCCAGAAGACGACGACCCCAAAGTATTGACGGTCTTCGATACATTCGCCTCAAACAATAAGCGCAAAAGGGCACTATGCTACCTCGCCGAAGTCTGTCAAATCGCCGCGATAAACCCTTGGAACGACACGGCTATAACCTTTAATGCCGGTGATGAACCAAAATACAGGATAGTCCGAGCACCAGCCGCATTAGTCCTTAGTCCCATCATGGACGGCTTTCAACTCACCAAGGTCCTCATGGACGGCAGCAGTGGACTAAACCTCATATATGAGGATAAACTCCACAAGATGGAAATAAATAGAAGCCGCATCGAGCAAAGCAGCACGACCTTCCGAGGAATCATTCCCAGTCGGGAGGCGCGGTGTGCGGGAAAAATCACACTTGACGTGGTATTCGGCATGCCGGAGAATTATCGGTCTGAAGAAATCACCTTCCAAGTGGCTCCTTTCAGTAGCGGATACCACGCCTCGCTTGGGGCGTAGACGCTTTACACGCCCAAGCTATACCGATTACGGGTACATGAAGCTCAAAATGCCTGCACTAAATGGCATAATCACTCTTGTTAGTGATCCGGACATAGCACTCGCTACCGAAAACAAAACCGCATCCCCGCCCTTGAGGCATTATCTCAAGCCTCGCGGTCAAGAATTAATCGCACTGCGCTCTACGGTGGATAGGGACGATGTGATCTTAGACAAACGACCCAAATCCACCTCCTTCAAACCGGCAGAAGAAATAGTCAAATTCCAGGTCCACCCAACGGACCCCAAGAAGAAAGCATCCATTGAGTACAACTAGACCTCATGGTCGACGCCAAGACTACGGATTTCCTTCGTGAAAACTGGGATATATTCGCCTGGCACCCTTCTGACATGCCCGGAATCCCACGCGAGCTGGCCGAACATAGCCTCAATATATTAACGGAATACAAACCAGTCAAACAAGCACCGCGGCACTTTTCCAAACCCAAACGCCAAGCTATGGTAGAGGAGCTAGCCAAGCTAATCGAGGCCGGATTCGTCAGAGAAATAAAACATCCGGACTGGCTGGCAAACCTGGTGATGGTACCAAAGAAGGACAAATCTCGCGCCGTATGCCGACTTTAAAGACCTCAATAAGGCTTGCCCCAAGGATCCCTTCCCCTCCCCAGCATTGATCAAATCATCGATGCTACCGCAGGACACGACTCACTGTGTTTCCTTGATACATATTCCGGATACCATAAAATCAAAATGAAGGAGTCCGATCAAGCTACACCGGCATTTATTACCCCATATGGGCCATTCTGCATCAACACCATGCCCTTCGGTCTCAAGAACGTCGGCGCCACATACCAAGGCATGATTCAAACATGCCTGGAGAAACAGTTCGGCAAGACAGTTGAAGCTTATGTGGACAACGTAGTCATCAAAACTAGGCACGTCGAAACACTAATAGACGATTTACGTCTCACATTCGACAACCTCCGCGCGTATGGTATTAAGCTCAATCCAGAAAAATGTGTTTTCAAGGCGTCCCTCATTGAAAACCGCTGGGCTTCATCGCTTCCAATAGAGGAATTGAAGCAAATCCAGCCAAAATTCGAGCTCGTCTCAACTGCCACGCCTAACGGACCTCAAACAAGTCCAAAACTCGCGGGTTATGTGGCAGCTCTAAGCCGCTTTATCTCCAGATTGGGGAGAAAAGCCATCGCCACCCTATCGCCTTTCACGGCGAACCGATCACTTCGAGTGGACAGATGCGGCAACAGCCGGACTGGAGGAGATAGAAACCCTTCTAGCGAGCAACCCAATCCTGGCCGCGCCAAACATCGGCGAACCTATGTTATTATACATATCGGCAACACATCATGTGGTGAGAGCCGTGCTCATCGTTGAACGACAACAGGACGGACACAAATTCCCGCTTCAGAAGCCAGTATACTATGTATCCACTGTCCTTACACCATGCAACCTTAACCCCATTATCAAAAGATAGCATACGCGGTCTTCATGGCATCCCGAAAGCTCCGACACTACTTCCAGGAGTGTTCGATCACGGTGGCTTCCAAAGTACCACTTAACGACATTATAAACAACCGCGATGCCACGGGCCGGATTGCCAGATGGGCCATTGAACTGCTTCCTTTCGATATTATATACAAACCACGTCGACCTATTAAATCATGTAGCGACCCGACCCGAATGGATCAAGTCTCTGTGCTTTCATGTCATCCCTGGATCGGTATGTCGACACACAAGATCAAGGATTTATAACATAGGTAAATCACATGTATAAAGTAACGTAAATACTATTACCTCAATCCAAAATATAGCGGAAGCAATAAGGTTGTGGATTCCCATCAACACCAACGGCAAAGTTGAGTATAGGAAATCGTAACCCTAACGTATCACTTACTCGTCGTCTGAAAAGTCTCGCAACATGAAAAGTTGCAGCCAAAACGGTCAAAGCACATGGAATATGCTTTGGCAATATAACACATAGAGAGTAATGAAAGAATAAGCTATACTACATGCATATATGGCTGGTGGAAAAAGCTCTATGGTTATAAGGTTTTGCGAAAAGCCAATTTTTCCCTACTTCAAAGGAATAAATTTATTTAACTATCATGGTGGTTGTGAAACATTGAGAATGGTTGACCGCATCCTCAATCCCAATTAAAAGTACTCATTAAACCCAAACAAATTATATTAAGTAACGTGATGAGATCAACAGGATATCCAGTACTAGATACTCAAAATTGTCCATAACCGGAACACGGCTAATCATGATTAGTTTGTACACTCTGCAGAGGTTTATGACTTTTCCCCACAAGACTCGATCGCCTCCGTTTGGTTTCTCGCACTACATGGTGTTTGAGAAACGGATGACCGAGACACGGTCTTTCAGAAGCACTAGCACCTTACATGTGGGTAGACCGTACCAACCTACATCCCCTACATCAGCTAGCCTACCCGTAAGAGTTCGCACAACTTACCCAACTATGCCAGAGCCCATAGTGGGAAGTTACTAGCATGAATGATCTTATGATCCCTTTGAGCCTCGGGTGGCGGTCCCAAGAAATACAGTGCAAGTCCTCGAAACCAGGTGCCTAGATGTGCAAGTCTGGAGTAACCAGGTGCCTCAATCCACCCTGATGTGTGTTTAAGTTGCCACCTTAGATAAACCATTAATTATCAATCTCACATCCGCCATGGATATTCACTCAACCCAATCCACGCCTACTAGCATAGCATAGCATAATAAGCAAACGTAGAAGTAACTCCCAAGGTTTCATAAGTAAAACAGGTAATAGGTACTACCTCAACTACTTCCCATCCCACAATTCAATTAGATCCTAATCATGCAAGTGTTTGAGGAATAGATCTAATGCATAAAACTGGGTAGTAGGAAAGGTATAATCAAAGTGTTACTTGCCTGCAAATTTGATGAAGATGATTCGCTCTCAAACTCTTGATAGCTCTACTCGTCACACTCCGGTCAATCTATCGTAATCAAGCAATGGTAACCACACATAAGCAATCATTAAAAAATCGGAAAGAATGAAGAAAACAATTCAGAAAACATCAAAACCAATCAAATAACTCTTGCAACATAAAAAAATTTCTAACTGTACCAAAATTATGTGAATTTGGCCTTATCAGAAAGTTTAGGTCAAGAGCTTCGATTTGCAAAAAGAATCAACTAAATCGGAGTGACGAAACTCAAGTTATGATCAAACGAAGTTTGAATTCAAATCTGATCTAATTCAAATTTTAAATTATCAAAAACATGTTTGAGTTGCATTACTGGATAGAGGGGATCGTAACGAAGAAGTGGGCGTTGGTTTCGTTGGATTCCGACTTACGAGTAAAAAGTTATAGCCGTTTGAAGATTGGGGACTAATCTGTGAAGAAAATTATCACGAATAGGTCCCTGGCCGGAATAAAATTAAAAAGAAAAATCTAAATAGCGAACGTTCGCTACCGAACGCTAAACAGTGAAAATCGTTTCGCCATCGAATACTAACTATTTAACGTCCACTAATTAATCTAACTAAAAAAATAAACCGATCTTAACTAAAAACCAGACTAAAGAAAAACCGGAGGGTTTTTGCAGTTTTTACCGGCTCAGTGAGATGAACTGGCGGCGGCTCGGACTGCTCCGGCAGATCGGGTGGTGGCGGAGCCTTTCTCCCATGAGGCGGGCGGCGGTTCGGCGGTCGCAGAGAGACGGCGAGGTGGTCGGGGAGGGGCGGCTCGAGGCGCGTCTCGAGGTGGGGTTGGCGGCGGCGGGCGAGGCGGGCGCGGCGGCGACGGCCAACGGCGGCGCGGCGGCTAAAAGTGGAGATGCGGGTTCGAGGGGCGGGAGGAGGCGGCGCGAGAGAGAGAGAGAGGGCGTCGGGGCCCGGCTTATAGGGGAAAGGGGCGGCGGTGGGCGTGGGGAAGGGGCACGGGAGGCGTGTCTCACCCGGGCACTCGGCCAAGCGGGCGACTCGAGCGGAGTCCCGCTCGGGGACGAGGGCGACGGCGACGTGGGCTGGGCCGCGGCCTGGCCTGGGAGCTGGGCCGGCCCAGTCGGAGGAAAGAAGTTTTTTTTTTAACAGAGACAAAAATAATAATAAAACCAAAGAAATAAAAATTTTATATAGGCATATAATATATCAAAATTTTCAGAAAAAGATTTCCAACAACATGAACATTATTCTAGCTTCAAATAAAATACACAAAAATTCAAATAAAGCAAAGAGTGTTTCAGCTCTAATAAAATCCAATAAAAATCATTTTAAAATACCAAAATGACTTCAAATTAATTTCTCTCCAATTTTCTCGATGTAGGGAATCATGTTACCCTATTTTCCATGTATTTTATTTTTGGAGGAAAATAATTTGAATAAAACTCAATTAACTCCAAATTGAAAATAAATTCAAAAGAACTTTGAATTTAATTCTTTTGAAACTCCCAACTCATATTTCATATGTTTTGAAGAAGTCATTTTATCTTCGCCGTGAAAATCATTGAGTTGCATAAAGTTTCGTAATTGGAAATATTTTCCAAATGAAACTCAAATATTTTCAACACCCCTTGTCATTTAAATAAATGGAAGAAGTCATGTCATCTTCTCTCCGTGGTTTTGTGATGAAAAGAATTTGAATTCTCAAGATCATAAAAGAAAAATGAAAGTTTGGGAAAGTCCTTTTATTCCCTCTCATTTAACTTTCAAAAGTTTCAAATTCACTCACTTTCACCAATCAATCAAACAATCAATCAAAACTATCTATTTGTTTATAACATTCCAAAATTTAGAATTTTGGGATGTTACAAACCTACCACTTTAAAATGAATCTCGTCCCCTAGATTCGGAGAGGCTAGAAAGAAATAGGTTAGGGTTTGGGGTCTTCTCGTAAATCCATCGATCATCTTCGGGTCTCGGTGCTACCACCCTTAGAAGCATTGTTACGGTCCCATCAAAACTCATATACTCCATCCTTATCGCCGATGGTCGGTCTTCTCGAGTTGTAAGGATAATTCCTTCTCTCGGCTCTTCCGTGGTGGCATAACCTTTTCCTCAATTCTTTTGTCCTTTCATATTGGTAAGGTTATCCCAAACTGGTCTTCATAGTTGACGGTCCGCGCCAATTCTAAACAAATATCGGTATCTCATGGTGGTCAACGATTTATGGTTTCTCCCGCAGAAACGGGTCTGGGTTGAACCTCACCGTATAACCTACGGTTGGCAACAACTGCCGTGTACAAGGGAAAAAATACCTATACCTTTCTAAGGTTTAAACAAGGTTTAATATCGTCGTCACTCTACTATAGGTAGGTCACTCAGATTTACCATCCCATATAGCAACGCGAATAATAAGAGTAAGTCGGTATGGTGATCAATCCATCCCGCACCCCAATCATTACCTTGTACATGGTTTATCGACTATCGGATTCTATCACTCGGTCTTCCTCACAATCATTGAAGAATTTCTCTTGTCGAGGAACCAAGTTCGTACAATCCATTGATTCTGCAAGCCAAACAAAACATCTATCGCTCCTTAACAACTCTCGTGTTTTATGCGTTACTCCTATAAAATCGTCGGTCAATAAAATCATAACTCCTTCCAGGGTTTTCCTTCAGCAAGAGTGTGCTTGCTTCTTGGCCGGTCCTGGGGCCTGTGGGTTATGGCCCATCTTATCACTTGTAAACCTTGAACTCATCCTCTGGGCAACTGATCTTTAAACCAACATCCCACTTCATAGCATACTTAAATCCATCCAATTGTACTGTCTTCCTTCCGTCTATTGGCACCAAACTAGGACATGATTATTCAGACTCCTCATGGAATTTCCATTGATCCATATTTCCAACATCATACCTCCTTTATATCCAATAGTAATTCATCTCTTCATCCTCATGGAATATCCCTCATACCGAGATAAAAACTTATACTTATGAAGTCCATACTCCATTTCGTGGAACATCATTATCCTTTCCAGGGTTAAGCATCCTTACAGGGTAATTTTGCCCATCTCTGCATGGCACTTCTTCAACTGGGAAACGTGAAACACATCATGAACTCCTGACAGTCCTTCGAGTGACTCCAACTTGTTAGCCAATTCTCCCATACGTTCCAAACTTGGTATGGTCCTACGAATCTCGGGGCTAACTTTCCCTTAACTCCAAATCATTTAACTCCTCACCGAGGGGACACATGAAGACATGCTCTGTCTCCAATTTCATAGACTACCTCCTGGCATTTTTTTTTGAGTCTGCTTAACTCTTCTGCCTGGACTGAGCTACCTTCAGTCTATCTCGAAGCAATTTAACATCCTCTTCTGCATCCTTGATCACATTTGGTCCAAACAACTGACGGTCTCCAACTTCATCCCACATCAATGGTGTCTGGCTCCTTCTCCCATACAAAGCTTAAAAGGGGCCATCTTCAACTAGCTTGGGTAACTGTTGTTGTATGAGAACCTCGCGTAAGGTAGATTATCATCACTACTAAATCCATAATCTAGCGCACAAGCTCTCAGCATGTCCTCCAAAATCTGATTGACTCTCTTGATTTATCCATCCTGCTCATGGATGAAAGGCTGTCTTGAACTCTAGCCTAGTACCCAAAGTCCGTGCAGCCGATTCCAAAACTTTGAGGTAAATTGTGTTTCTCTCACGATGGTCCTCGGAACTCCATGCGTACATACGATCCTTTCTCAAATATATATCTTGGCCAACTTCGCACTTGTATAGGTGGTTTTCTCCGATAAAGTGAGCCACTTTGGTCAAGCGAATCAACTACTACCCAGATAGAGTCATATCCCAATCGGTTTCGAAATCCAAAATGAAATCCATGCCAAGCTTATCCTACTTCCATTCGTATCGGCATAAGCTGTAGTAATCCGACCGGCTTCGATGCTCTACCTTTACTCTCTGCGTACATCACCTATGACCGCATACTCATAATATCCTTCTTCATACCACCCACCGTAAACACTCCTTCAAATCCAAATACATCTTGGTGTATCCAGTATAATCGAGTCTCATGAGTCATGAGCCTCCCCAAGTATTAACTTCCCGATCTTTGCATTATTGGGCACATATATACACTATCCTCAACCATAAGGTGTCGCGGTTCATTCTTACGAAAACCTTTGGCTTTTCCTTTGCTCATCCTCAGCAATCTCTTTGTCATCCTCCTAAGCTTCACGGATCTTTCCCAACAATGCAGACTGAACTTCCATTGCTGCAACAAAACCTTTGGGAACAATCTCGAATCAAAGTTCCCTGAAAATCCTCGGCTAACTCCTTTGATAATCCTCCGATTATGAGGGTATTCGTCCTTGTTTTCTTTATGGTTGTATCCTATTTCTCCATAAAGCTTGTATGCACAAGGTTTCTTCATATCCTTTCCATAAGGCTCCAATTTCTGGGACACAAACCTAGACTTTGACAAAGTCAACTTAAATTTCCCTTCCAAGTGGTTACTCCTTGCAATCCATTGATGGTTTGGTACATCCTCCACCAAGTAGCAGCACCTCTTTCAAAGCATTGAAGGGCATGCTGGGCCATATCCTTTCCGGCTATAGGGTTATTCTCCATATGATCCTCCATGTTCTGAATCAATCGGTCTGTCTCCAATTGACTCATCGGTCCAGAAAATATAAGCTCATCTCCATTCATCCTCTATTGGGTCCATGGGTTTGGGGTGGGATAAGAGAGATCGAGAGGGATGCACACAATACAAACAAAAGTTTTGAAAAGACAGATTTTATTGTGGTATTGTCGGAAAAACATCAAACAAATGACAGCTCACAATCGTGCATCTAACGCATCGTATGTAACTGTGAGGTTTGGTCTTCTAAGGGTCAATAAATCTTCAACGCCATCAAACTCTTCAAGTCTTGGTCATGTCTCCGATGGCTTCTTCCGATCATGCTTATCCTTCTCAAGTCCTTTTGCCACTCATCTCTGTTGATCTGAAGTCTCTTGTGACGCCCTTTAATATTTCTCGAGTTGCATTCCAAACTTCCGTTTCAACATCCTTGGCATGAACCATGTCCCTCACCGCCCTTCAGTCCCGATTTAATATTTGATGTCTCAAGGTTTTGCTCCTCCAAATTGGCTATTTTAATCTTAGGACACAGGTTCTTCACGAACGCTTCCTTATCAAATATCTGTTTCTTGTAGGTCCATTTAACTTCTTGATGTAACACTCCGGACCACAGTGATACACCGCCTAAGGCTAAAACTCCAACGCTTTAGATAGATGCTCCATCAACCTTCTACCATCCAATCCTTCCATGCATCTACATGCTTAACTTCGCATGGTGACAATAGCATAAGTGGCAATAACACCATGGCCAGCCGTGTCTATTCCCATGTTAATGCCATGAGCTTTTTATTCCATAGTTGATCTCTCATGTCTTGGGTTTCGACAAAACTTTGAGCTCTAATGCTCCATATTCCGGTCTTTCTCCGATACACCTTGATCTCAGGTATTGAAAACTTCCTTGGTCTGTCAATTCCATAAGCGTAATCTTCCTAGGTCATAAAATCTGGGAATTCTTCAAAGCCTTCAAAATCTCATAGTCTTCGGAGTCTTCAACAGTCGTATTTTCCATTTACATGGTAAAATCCTCTTCATTCCAAATGGTCTTAGTTGTCCGATAACTTGTCTCCTTGGAGTGGTCTCATCACCAAATCTTCGAGTGGTCAAAAGGGAAAAGGGTATGGTCTCACTAAAAGGAATATTTGAATAAGCTCGGAAGAGAAGAGAGGTAAAAGATTTTTTTGAAAAGAAAGTTGTAGAGAAAATCTTTCCTATGGGCTTGTCAGCTTAGGGTCACGCCCTACATACCAACATGTGCTCGATACCATCTTGTAGCGACCCGACCGAATGGATCAAGTCTTCGTGCTTTCGTGTCATCCACAGATCGGTATCTTTGACACACACGATTACTCGAAGGATTTATAACAGAGGTAAATCACATGTATAAAGTAACGTAAATACTATTACCTCAATCCAAAATATAGCGGAAGCTTAACAAGGTTGTGGATTCCCATCAACACCAACGGCAAAGTTGAGTATAGGAAATCGTAACCCTAACGTATCACTTACTCGTTGCTCTAAAAGTCGCAACATGAAAAGTTGCAGCCAGAAAACGGTCAGCACATGGAATATGCCGGCAATGTAACACATAGAGAATAATGAAAGAATAAGCTATACTACATGCATATATGGCTGGTGGAAAAAAGCTCTATGGTTATAAGGTTTTTGAAAAGCCAATTTTTCCCTACTTCAAAGGAATAAATTTATTTAACTATCATGGTGGTTGTGAAACATTGAGAATGGTTGACATCCTCAATCCCAATTAAAAGTACTCATTAAACCCAAACAAATTATATTAAGTAACGTGATGAGATCAACAGGATATCCAGTACTAGATAGTCAAAATTGTCCATAACCGGGGCACGGCTAATCATGATTAGTTTGTACACTCTGCAGAGGTTTATGACTTTTCCCCACAAGACTCGATCGCCTCCGTTTGGTTTCTCGCACTACATGGTGTTTGAGAAACGGATGACCGAGACACGGTCTTTCAGAAGCACTAGCACCTTACATGTGGGTAGACCGTACCAACCTACACCCCTACATCAGCTAGCCTACCCGTAAGAGTTCGCACAACTTACTCAACTATGCCAGAGCCCATAGTGGCTTGTGGCTGCACACGGAAGTTACCACCTTAGATAAACCATTAATTATCAATCTCACATCTGTCATGGATATTCACTCAACCCAATCCACGTCTACTAGCATAGCATAGCATAATAAGCAAACGTAGAAGTAACTCCCAAGGTTTCATAAGTAAAAGCAGTAATAGGTACTACCTCAACTACTTCCCATCCCACAATTTAATTAGATCCTAATCATGCAAGTGTTTGAGGAATAGATCTAATGCATAAAAGCTGGGTAGTAGGAAAGGTATGATCAAAGTGTTACTTGCCTGCAAATTTGATGAAGATGATTCGCTCTCAAACTCTTGATAGCTCTACTCGTCACACTCAAATTCAATCTATCGTAATCAAGCAATGGTAACCACACATAAGCAATCACCAAAAGATCGGAAAGAATGAAGAAGAAAACAATTCTAAAACATCAAAACCAATGAAATAACTCTTGCAACATAAAACAATTTCTAACAGTACCAAAATTATGTGAATTTGGCCTTATCATAAAGTTTAGGTCAAGAGCTTCGATTTGCAAAAGAATCAACTAAATCGGAGTGATTTAAACTCAAGTTATGATCAAACGAAGTTTGAATTCAAATCTGATCTAATTCAAATTTTAAATTATCAAAAACATGTTTGAGTTGCCTTACTGGATAGAGGGGATCGTGACGAAGAAGTGGGCGTTGGTTTCGTTGGATTCCGACTTACGAGTAAAAAGTTATAGCCGTTTGAAGATTGGGGACTAATCTGTGAAGAAAATTATCACGAATAGGTCCCTGCCGGAATAAAATTAAAAAGAAAAATCTAAATAGCGAACGTTCGCCATCAATGCTAAACAGTGAAAATCGTTCGCTAGGATACTAACGGATTTAACGTCCACTAATTAATCTAACTAAAAAAAATAAAACCGATCTTAACAGAAAAACCGTACTAAAGAAAAACCGGGAAGGGTTTTTGCGCGGTTTTTACCGGCTCGGTGAGATGAACCGGCGGCGGACCGGCTCCGGCAGATCGGGCGGCGGCGGAGACTTTCTCCGGCGAGGCGGGGCGGCGGCTCCGGCGGTCGCAGAGGACGGCGAGGCGGTTTGTGAGGGGCGGCTCGGCGAGGCGCTGCCTCGAGGTGGGGTTGGCGGTCGGGCGAGGCGGGCGGGCGGCGACGGCTTTCAACGGCGGCGCTGCGGCGGCGGTGGAGATGCGGGTTCGGCGAGGGCGGAGGAGGCGCGGCGCGAGAGGAGAGAGAGGGGGCTCGGCTTTATAGGGGAAAGGGCGGCGGTGGCGTGGGGAAGGGGGGCACGGGGAGGCGTGCCCGGCCGGGACTAGGCGGCGGCGGCGGCGGACTCCCGAGCGGAGTCCCGCTCGGGGACGAGGGCGACGGCGACGTGGGCTGGGCCGCGGCCTGGCCTGGGAGCTGGGCCGGCCCAGTCGGAGGAAAGAAGTTTTTTTTTAACA
The DNA here is from genome assembly GCA_021605145.1 of Aegilops bicornis. NCBI lineage: Eukaryota > Viridiplantae > Streptophyta > Magnoliopsida > Poales > Poaceae > Aegilops > Aegilops bicornis. The sequence goes on from JAHIAL010000020.1 coordinate 302,581, forward strand.
GAGACAAAAATAATAATAAAACCAAAGAAATAAAAATTTTATATAGGCATATAATATATCAAAATTTTCAGGAAAAGATTTCCAACAACATGAACATTATTCTAGCTTCAAATAAAATACACAAAAATTCAAATAAAGCAAAGAGTGTTTCAGCTCTAATAAAATCCAATAAAAATCATTTTAAAAATACCAAAATGACTTCAAATTAATTTCTCTCCAATTTTCTGATGTAGGGAATCATGTTACCCTATTTTCCATGTATTTTATTTTTGGAGGAAAATAATTTGAATAAAACTCAATTAACTCCAATTGAAAATAAATTCAAAAGAACTTTGAATTTAATTCTTTGAAACTCCCAACTCATATTTCATATGTTTTGAAGAAGTCATTTTATCTTCGCCGTGAAAATCATTGAGTTGCATAAAGTTTCAGAATTGGAAATATTTTCCAAATGAAACTCAAATATTTTCAACACCCTTGTCATTTAAATAAATGGAAGAAGTCATGTCATCTTCTCTCCGTGGTTTTGTGATGAAAAGAATTTGAATTCTCAAGATCATAAAAGAAAAATGAAAGTTTGGGAAAGTCCTTTATTCCCTCTCATTTAACTTTCAAAAGTTTCAAATTCACTCACTTTCGGTGAATCAATCAAACAATCAATCAAAACTATCTATTTGTTTATAACATTCCAAAATTTAGAATTTTGGGATGTTACAAATCCCAAGTACTGGCTGACTTCATCGCTGAATGGACAGAGGCCGAACTCCCAAAAGAGTACGGCACATATTCCAATTGGGTTATGTATTTCGATGGCTCCAACATGCTGGCGGGGCTAGGAGCGGGCGCCGTGTTAACGTCCCCTACTGGAGACGTTGTCCAGTACGTACTCCAAATACTATACACAGATTCCAACAACGCAGCCGAATACGAGGCCTTATTGCATGGTCTCCGGATGGCTGTCTCCAGGGGCATACAATGCCTGGAGGTGCGTGGGGACTCAAACCTGACCATATCTCAAATAAATGGAGATTTCGATTCCAAGGATCCAAAGATGGCAGCTTGGTTCGAGGGGCTCGAGTTTCATCACGTGGCCCGAGAGAGTAATCAAGCGGCGGACGTCCTCGCTCGTATTGGCACCAAGCGCGACCCCGTCCCACCCAATATCTTTTTGGAAAGACTTTCTAAGCCATCCGTGGTGTGGCAGGGGGAAAGCGTCAACATTAGTCCGGATCCAAGACAACTCCATTCAACACACAGATATCATCGGCGGCTCAGCCACCGAAATAACACCGTCGGCCCATCTCATTATGGCGGTCATTGCCCCATGGGCCGAACCCTTCTCGGTCTACCTTAGTAGGAAGGAACTTCCTGAGGATCAGAATGAGGCCCGCCGCATTGTCCGGCGTTCGAAGGCCTATAAGGTTCACGATGGAGAACTCTATAAGGAAAGCGCTACCGGCGTCCTTCAAAGATGTATCTCCGAGGAGGAGGGGCGGCAGCTCCTGGCTGAGATTCGCCGGTCTTGGCGGGCACCACGCCGCAGCTCGGGCCCTTGTAAGCAAGGCCTTTCGTACAGGGTTTTATTGGCTGACGGCCGAGCAGATGCACAGGACCTTGTCCAACGTTGCGTCGGATGCCAACTCTTCGCCAACCAAAGCCATATGCCCCCCACTGCCCTACAAACAATCCCCATAACTTGGCCTTTTGCAGTCTGGGGACTGGATATGGTTGGACCCCTTAAAGGAGGAAGCCACAAGAAAAAAAAATATTTGCTGGTCATGGTGGATAAATTCACTAAGTGGATAGAAGCCAAACCAGTTAAAACGGCCGAATCCGTGCCGGTGATAGAATTCATATCCGGCTTTGTACACCATTATGGTGTTCCGCACAGCATCATCACCGATAACGGCTCCAACTTCACAGCCGATTTAAGTGAAAACACAGTGCGCCAATCTGGGCATCAAGCTCGACACGCCTGTCTATCACCCACGCATAAACGGTCAAGTCAAAAGAGCCAATGGTCTCATTATGAGCGGCATTAAGCCCAGACTAGTGCGGACTTTGAAGGAATCAGACAACCACTGGGTTGAGGAGCTCGACTCTGTACTTTGGGGGCTGCGGACCACGCCCAATCGCACTACCAGATACACACCCTTTTTCATGGTGTACGGCGCAGAGGCAGTATTACCCTCCAACATTATTCATGACTCACCTCGAGTGCGCATGTACGAAGAGAGAGAGAGGCCGAGCTCGATCGGCAGGACAGCTTAGATGCCCTGGAGGAGGAGCGCGACGTCGCACAAGCCCGTTCCGCATTTTATCAACAAAGAGGCTCGCAGTATCAAAGCGAAGTGCGGGCCAAAACTTACAACGTCGGGCGAACTCGTTTCTACGCCACCGGAGAAGAAAAGGACAAACTCAAGCCCAAGTAGGAGGGTCCCTTCATCATCGACAAAGTTCTCACCGGAGGGGCGTACCACTTGCCTGATGCGTCAGACAATCGACTAGAGCCGAACCCCTGGAACGCGGCCAGACTCCGAAGATTCTATGCCTAGCACCGAACTCTTTGTTCATCTCCTTCCTCTTATTGTTTTCATCATTTTTCTCTCTTTTCGTTTTTTCTCTTTAGCCTTAAAAGCTTTTGTGCGGTTAGACATGCATCCCCGACGCATACATCTTCAAGTATGTACATCCATTATACCTGGGGGCTTCCTGGACAGAAGCTTGCTATTACTATTTCCCGAGCATCAAGCTCATCACATATGCGTTTTCTCCCATATGTACCTTTTCTTTGACATTATATGCATCGATATGACTTAAGTTTTGGCCAAGCTAGGTTGCCTGGCTCACGTGCTTATGCCCTACGTTCCCGTTAGTTCGGCTAGGGCATAAAGGAGCACCTCTGCGATTGTTACTTTGCTGGTCATCCGGATATGTACCTCAGATTGGGTGAAGCCGAAAGCTAGCGTTCTTAAGGGAATATTCGGTCGATGAACTAAAGATGTCTTTGCACTCGTTCCATTATGAATCCCCAGAAGTTATACACACTGTGATTTTTTCATCACGGTTCGGACATGCACATAAATGCATGCACACCCAGGGAAAGGAACCCTTAACGGAACTATTCTCTCTGGAAGATGTTTCTTACAATTTTAATCTAATATAACATAACTAGTCGGATACAACTCGTCTGTTCAAGCAACAATGACCCCTACACCTGGTTTCCACGCATACCCCAATTTATTTTGCCGCTGAGGTATACGGAAACACTCCGCACCTTCGGGCGAGAGGTCGAAGCGAAAAGGTCGCCCATGACAATTGTTTTACAATCTAGCTAGAAGGGAAGTACATAGTCACTTAGGACTTAAAACTTCCTCCTCTATACCCGTCAACAAAGCGGTCTAATTTACAATCCTGTTGGAATATCTAGCAGCCACCTCTACTTGGTCATATACTAAACTAACGGGAATCTCTTCCCCATTTGACCCTAGCGGTCCGACCCGGGCCATATGATTCAGATCCAGCTTGGTATGCCGCGTTTTTACCATGGCCCAGGCCTCTCGCACACCCTCTCGGCAGGCCGATATCTTGCATAGTCGGATACGCTACCGCACTCCCTTGAACAGCTCTACAAGCTTCTTAATACTCCCTGGAGGGGAGTTGGATGGCCATAAGGCATTGGCTACACTCCGCATTGCCTACCGAGCTTGCTCGTGCAACTGCGCCATCCCATGCAGAAGATCACTTGATGATCCGGACACCTCCTCTTCAGGACGGCCCGTCAATATACCTGCAATCACAGCTATATCAGCTACTTTTACTTCCAAACTGCTATAAGGTAAATCACGCCACATCTTGAATATGCCGCCTCCACAGTTTTTGTTCTCCTTCACGGAGTCGGCTAGCTGGGCCCGCACATCCTTCAGCTCTTCGCCTAGCTGGGTGTTTGCATCTTGGAGTTAGTTTTTCTCCTGTCTGACACGGGTCAAAAGCCAATCACCTGCGGCATGCAGTCTTTTCGAATCTATTTCCTCCAACTGATCTGATGATCCTGTTATGAGATAAAGCCGCAGTGTTAACACGGTTGCTATGCAATAACTGTTTCTTGATGGAGAGACATATCACCGGAAGACGCCGCCTTGGATTTTTCTATTTCGGCGGTCACTGCATTTAACTGCGTCTGACACTTTTCTAGCTCTTGGGCTAGCACGTCATTCTTCTCCAACAGAACCTGATCATGCAGCGATCCTCAAATCAGTTGTTCCAACTAATTTAAGTCTCGGGGGCTACTGGCATACGGTTATCATACTGAGACACAGTAAACTTACCTGCACATCTTTTAAATGCTGCTTTGTGGCTCTGCTAAGCCCATCTCGAGCAGCTCGGATGTATGCATCAGCCGAGCTGAAGGCATTAAACGCCTCTTCCGAAAAGCGGGGGTCTCATAAAATGGCCCTCCGGCGCCGATGATTCATGGCGCTCTCCACTTCCGAGTTGGTGATGGACATATTCTCCGAGCCCTCGGCCGAAGGACAATCCGGCGTCACTCCCATATTGGCCCCCATCCCCTCGGCTGAGGCTGGATCCTGGCTGTTGGGAGTATTACTGACCGGACCCATGGACACAGTCCGGCGGGCTCTTTTCCTGATGCAAGACGAACATGAAAGTCACGGTTGGATGCGACTATTAAGAAAACGTATTTGCAAACCCATACCTCTTTGACGAGGGCCGGACCGTGTCTTTGAAGGCTTGCCCGGTGCGGGAGCCGCTCTCTTCGGAGTCGCTCCTGGAGTAGCACGGTATGTAGAACGCCTCCCCTTCGAAGCACGAGACAGTGCGGTGGGTGAGGCGGAACGAGGGAACCCTTTCGGGGGAGATGTCTCCTGACTACTTACGTGCGAAGCAGGGAGAAGACCAGGGTAATCAACGATGATGGGCACTTCGGTGCCGTCGAAGCTCGCCTGGTAAAACACGCCATTCTCGAGTACCACGAATATATCCGGATCCTCTTCGAATCCAGGGTCAAGGTCCCGATTGTGGCCCTCGGGCTACGGGGCGGGGTTGTGAAGCCCCTCGAAAATCTTTTGCCAATGCTGTTACAAATGGACGGGTTAATATTCATTGAAGCAAAACTTAGGGAGTGGGGTGAGTAGAGCAGAAGAGTTGGGGGCTTACCCAGCTAGGAGGACTGTACATGGAATATCCTTCTCTGTGCGTGATGCGCAGGAAGTCCTCTTCCTCACCCTTGAATAGTTCGGCCAATATTTTGGCTAGGGCGGCAAGGGTGTCCGGACCTTTCCTGACGCAGCGGGAGGCGTCATCTTCCCCATTGTAGTTCCACATGGGAAGTCCTCTGTATTGAAGTGGCTGGACCCCCCGCACTATGGAGGTCGCCATCACTTCGACTATTGTGTATCCGGACTGGGCAAGCGTCCTGATCTTGCTCAGGAGTTGGCGGACTTCCGCACTATCTTCCTCCTCGAGGCTCCGAGGGCGCCAGCTGTGGCGTTTCTTCAGAGGAACACTTGCAAACTCGGGGAGACCCCTCCGGACTGGATCTAGAAGTACCACGTCCTCGATGTAAAACCATTCAGAGGTCCACTCTTTGGATGCTTTCTTCGGCGTGCCGGATAGGTATCCGGTCTCAGCAATACGCCATATTTCGGCTCCACCCACTTCAAAAATCGATCCCTCGTGGTTGTGCGGGACAAGACAAAATAACCTTCTCCACAGATCAATATGGGCCTCACAACCCAGGAATAGTTCGCATAAGGCGACATAGCACCTGCGATATGCAGGATGGAGGCTGAGGTAAAATTGTGCAGCTGGAGGCCATAATATTCCAGAAGCCCTCAGAGGAATGGGTGAATTGGAAATCCCACGCCCCTTAGCAAATAGGGGACGAGGCACACTCGTTCCCCCGCAGATGGATTGGGGAAATCCTCCGCCTGGGTTTTGCCATTGAAGGAGGCTACTCTCGATCGAACATGGACCAGATCTGCAGGAGGGAGAAATCCCTGCGTTTGCAACTTCTCCAATTGATTGTGGGACTTAGAGCACCTCTCCCACTTGCCTTTCTCTGGGTTGGAACAGGAGGAGGAGCTAGGAATGTTAGCCATGTTGGAATGGTCTTTCCTGGCAATCTCTGAGGATTTTCTCTGCGTGGTGCCGAATGGATCTGAGACCCAATCTCTTTAAATAGACGCTCTTTCTTGCATGGCGGGGTGTTATTTATGCGAAAATACCACGACTGCCTCGCATTCTTGCCCGACACGTGGAAGCTGAAGTCATAGATGCACTGCAGGAAGCCGAGGGGTGCGGCATTGAATTATAAGCTGAATACATTACTTGGAAGTCGTCGGAGGAGGAACCCGCCTTGCAATGCCGAAGACAATCTATGCGCCAAGCACCTTGTCATTGAAGCCTGGTTCGGGGACTACTGAGGGAGTCCTGGATTAAGGGGTCCTCGAGCGTCCGGCCTGTTAGCCATGGGCCGGACTGATGGGTTGTGAAGATACGAAGACCGAAGGCTGCACCCGTGTCCGGATGGGACTCTCCTTGGCGTGGAAGGCAAGCTTGGCGACCAAATATGTAGATTCCTTTCTTTGTAACCGACCTGGTGTAACCCTAGATCTTCCCGGTGTCTATATAAGTCAGAGGACTTAGTCCAGAGGGAGGGACTCATTACCATAGTCATACAGGCTAGACTTCTAGGGTTTAGCTATTACGATCTCGTGGTAGATCAACTCTTGTAATACTCATATCCATCAAGATCAATCAAGCAGGAAGTAGGGTATTACCTCCATAGAGAGGGCCCGAACCTGGGTAAATATCGTGTCCCCATTCTCCTGTTACCATCGACCTTAGACGCACAGTTCGGGACCACCTACCCGAGATCCGCCGGTTTTGCCATCGACAATGGGAGAGGGTAATGAAGTGGGCATACTTGGTACATCTGTCGACCACAACAAATATGACCTCCTTCCCATTATATTTGGGGAGTCCCTCAATGAAATCCATTGTAATGTGTGTCCATGCCATGTCAGGAGGGGGAAGAGGGTCCAAGAGGTCTAGATACTGGCAGTGCTCAGCCTTTTTTCTTTGGCACACAACACATTCAATGATGAATTTTTCTACATCCTTATTTGGTCCTGGCCAGTAGAACAACCCCTTAGTTCTTCGAGAGTTAGCCACTATCCCAGAGTGCCCCCCAATGGTAGAAGCATGTAAGGAATCTATCAATTGGTGTCTTAGTGTTTCATCCTTCCCAATGTTTATCTTGCCCTTATATTTGAGGATACCAACTTTGAGGGAGTGATGTTTCTCGACAATAATGTGGTGTTATGAACAACTTTTGTAATAGTGATTGGCGGTGGGCATCGTCACAGTAGCTCTTCTCTCTGATTCTATCCAAGTAGGAGTGATGAGAGTGGTTGCCATGAGTGACATATCTCTTCTACTCAATGCATCAACAACTTTGTTTTCATGTCCTTTTTTGTATTCCATCTTGTGATTGAATTCTAAAAGCTTCAGCAGAAGCTTGTGTTGAATTCCCTCAGAAACCTTTTTCTATGTGATAAACTTCAAGATCTTTTGATTAGTTTTCATATGAAGCTCACTTCCAATGAAGTAGTATCTCCATTTCTTTAGGGCTTCGAGGATGGCCACGGCCTCTTTTTCATATGTTGAAAGGGCAGCAGATCTAGGGCCTAAGAATTTGCTATAGAAAGCAATGATCCTTCCTTGCTGCATGAGGGCATCACCTATGCCTATTCCACTAGCATTTGTCTCCACTGTAAAAGATTGAGAAAATTTTGGGAGAGCAAGGACTAGGCAGTAGTTAGACTGACTTTGAGCTTGTTGAAATCTAGATGATGTTGTTGTCCCCAATTAAATGAGTCTTTCTTGAGGATGTCATGAAGGGTTTTATAGATGAGGCCATAGTTTTGTACAAATCTTCTCTAATAGCCATCTAAGCCTAAAATTCATGTGAGTTGTGTGGGGTTCTTGGGTGTTGACCAGTCCTTGACAACCTCAATCTTCTTGGGATCAGTTTCAACTCCTTTGCCAGAGATAATGTGCCCAAAATACTCCACCTGTGGTGCAGTAAAGATGCATTTACTAGCCTTGGCAAATAATTTGTGTTGCCTGAGTAGGTCCAACACTTCTCTCAAATGAATGAGATGATCTAACAAGGTTCTGTTCTGGACGAGTAGATCATCAAAGAACACCAGAATAAATTTCCTCAACAGATGGGCAAACACCTTGTTCATGAGTGATTGAAATCCCGCAGGTGCATTTGTGAGCCCAAAGGGCATTACCAAGTATTCAAAGTTTCCAAAGTATGTTCTAAAAGCTGTTTTCTGTCTATCTTCTTCTTTCATTCTAACTTGATGGTAACCTGCTCTAAGATCCAGCTTTGTGAGTAGTTGGCCCCATGCAGTTCATCAAATAAGTCCTCAATCACAGGGATGGGAAGATCTTACAAGTGACATTTCCTTAGGTTCAGCAAAGACGTCTTTGTACTCTTGGAGCAGGTCCTCAACTTCTACACATTGTTGTTGCATTGTATGTTTCAAATCAGGAGCGAGAAGTAAACAGTAGCCAGATACACCTTTCGGGGTTAATTTTTCCATTATATGTAGAGAGATCACTGGAATAGTCTTCTTTCTGTTACTATCTTTGATGGGCACTATTCTTTTGCCATCCAAGTTAATGATGATCTTCCTATTATCAAAGTCCATAGTGATAGGACTGTGTTTGCTGAGCCAATCACAACCCAAGATGATGTAATACTTATTGAGGGGAAGGATTTTAAATGAGTTGGAGAACTTATGGCCCTCAATTGTATATTGTGTGTCTTCTATGTGTGATCCAGATTGCTGTTGCCCTCCTCCAGCTATCAGAACAGTTTCCATTGGGTGTGGAACATTAGTACATGATGTTTTAGCAGCAAAGTGCATGTCCATAAATGTGTGTGAACTGTGAGAGTCTACTAGAGCCATGCCACATTTACCTGCAATGTGGACTTGAAATGTGAATGTGGCATAGTTGGCTTTTTTGCCAGGGCCTGGAGATAAATTTTCATGAGTTGTTCCTCCTTTGTGGGGCTAGTAATAGGTGTATCAGCCTGTTCTTCAGAACCTTTTTCTTGTAGGGTTGCATCAGGATTGTCTTTATCCTTGGTTTCTTTAGTGGCCATGAGATTAAGTGTTTTGTATTGGGCACTTTTGTGGCCAAAGAACCACCTGCCCCCACAGTATCTGCAGATTCCAAGTTCTTTATATTTAATCTTATATTTTTGATTGGTTTTGTTATATCCTTCCTTCCCGATGGCGGTGCTATCAATGCCTGTACTTTTGTAACATCCCAAAGTTCTAAATTTTGGAATGTTATATTAAATAGATAGTTTTGGTTGATTGTTTGTTTGTTGTGTGATTGATTGACTGAAAATGAGTGAAATTGAAACTTTTGAAAGTTAAATGAGAGGGAATAAGAGGACTTTCCAAAACTTTCATTTTTTCATTTATGATCTCTGTGAATTCAAATTCTTTTCAGATACAAAACCCTAGAGAGAAGATAACATGACTTCTTCCATTTAAAAAAAATGAAAAGGGTTCTGAAAATATTAGAATTTCATTTGGAAATATTTCAAATTCAAAAACTTTATGCAACTCAATGATTTTCATGAGAGAAGATAAATTGACTTCTTCAAAACATATGAAATATGAGTTGGAAGTTTTAAAAGAATTAAATTTAAAGTCCTTTTGGAAATTATTTTTGAATTTGGCGTTATTTGGGTTTTATTCAAATTATTTTTCTCCAAAAATAAAATATATGGAAATTAGGGTAAAATGATTCCCTACAGTAGAAAATTGGAGAAAAATAAATTTGAACTTATTTTGGTATTTTTAAAATGATTTTTATTGGGTTTTATTGCAGCAGTAGCACTCTTTGCTTTGTTTAAATTTTTGTCGATTTTATTTAAAGTTAGAAAAATGTTTACGTTGTAGAAAATCTTTTTCTGAAAATTTTGATATATTATATGACTATATTATTATTTTATTTTATTTAGTTTTTATTTTTATTATCTGTAAAATTAAAAAAAAAGTTAGGACCGACCGGACCGCCGTCCCGATCGCCGAGGCAGCGGCCCGGCCCAACGCCGCCCTCTCGTCCCGAGCTTGGGGCGGAGTCCCGAGCCACCACGACAGCCGCCGCCCGCCGTGTGTCCTTCACGGACGCCCGCCCACGCCTTTGCCCCTGCCCCACGCCTCCGCTCCGCGCCTCCTATAAAGCCGGCCTTGGCACCTCTCTCTCCTTCGTGATCGTGCAGCCCTTTTCGCGGAGTTCGAAAAATCTGACGAGATCTACCGCACCGCCTCGCGCTCCACCGCCGCCCTCGCCCGACGCCGCCACCACCTTCGGATCCGCCTCGCCGAGCCGCCCCTCCCCGTCTACTCCACCGTCGCCCGGCTTGCTGGAGAGGCATCGCCATGTCGAACCCGAGCCAACATCGCCACTGACCACCTCGCCGGAGTCCACCTCCACCGCGGTGAGCACCGGAGCCACTCTCCTCCGTTAGATCGTGGATGAACGTTGTAGATTAGATCGTGTATATATTTTTTTCTTTTTGAAAAGTTTTGTTTTATTTATCGAACGTTCGATGTTTAGGCTCTGTAGCTTAACGCTTTCATCTAGTAAGCTTCATGTGAGGACGTTAAATCCAGATACCTTGTCAACGTCACGTGGCCAGAGACCCAGTTGCAAATAAATTTTCTTACAGTTTAGCCGCTAATCTTCAAACCTTCGCTACTTTTTACCCATTTATCCAAATCAAACGAAACCAACGCCCACTTCTTCGTTAGGATCCCCTCTATCCAGTAAAAAAACTTAAACATGTTTTTGAAAATTTTAAATTTGAATTCAAACAGATTTGTAATTGAACTTCGTTTGATCGTAACTTGAGTTTTATAGTTCTGATTTAATTGATTCTTTTTGCAAATCGAAGCTCTTGACCTAAACTTTTTGATAAGTCCAAATTCACCCAATTTTGGTACTGTTAGATTTTTTCTGTTGCAAGAGTTAATTGCTTGTTTTCGAAGTTTTCCGAGATCTTTTCTTTGAATCATTGGCATGAGTGCTTATGTATGCAATTGCTTGCTCACGATAGATTGACCGGAGTGTGGCGAGTAGAACTATCAGGAGTTATGAGTGCGAATCATCTTCATCAACAGTACGAGGCAAGTTCGCACTTTGATCATATCCCTTTCATACCTAGTTTTTATGCATTAATTTCAGCCTCAAACATTGCATGAGTAGGATCTGATTAATATGTCGGTTTTGGGAAGTAGTTGATGAGGTAGAACCTATTGTCCTTTATATCAAACCCCTGAGAGTTACTTCTACGTTATTCTTATACTGCTATGCTATGCTTGTAGACGTGGATTGGTTTGAGAGAATTCATGAAAGTTATGTAGAGTAATATTATCTAAGGGAAACTTAAGGTGGCTACTTTAATACACATCTGGGTGGATTGGTTGGGGCACCCTGGGGATATACCAGTGGCTTGCCCGGACACCTGGGGATATACCAGTGTTGTCCTAGGAGATCCCGGGGAACCCGTGTGATCATCCTATGGAATGCCACCCAGGCTCAAAGGGATCATAAGATTATTCATGCTGGCAACTTCCGTGTGCAGCCACAAGCCATTATGGGCTTTGGCATAGTTGAGTATGTTGTGTGACCTCTTTCAGTGGTAGGCTAGCAGATGTAGGGGAAAGTAGGTGTAAGTGTCTACCCAGAGTAAAGAGTTAATGCTTCGGAAAGACTGTGTCTCGATCATCCGTTTCTCAAACACCATGCAGTGCGAGAAATACAACGGAGGAGATCGAGTCTTGTGGGGAAAAGTGCGCAAACCTCTGCAGAGTGTACAAACTAATCATGATTAGCCGTGTCCCCGGTTATGGACATCTTGAGTATCTGGTTTTTGAATTATCATGTTGATCTCATCACTTTACTTAATTAATTTGTTCGGTTGTTAACTTTTAATTGGGATTGAGTTGGAGGAACCTTCTAAATAATTTTCAACCAACTTGGTAGTTAAATAAAATTTATTCCTTTGATGTAGGAAAAAATTGGCTTTATGCAAAAATAAACCCAGAGCCTCCACCAGCCATATATGCATGTTGTGATGGCCTTTATTCATCATTGCTCTATGGTGTGAATTTGCCAGTACATTCTATGTACTGACCCTTTATGGCTGCAACGTCTCATGTTGCAGCAATCTTACGACGAGTAAGTGATACATTAGGGTTATGATTTCTATAGTCAACTTTGCCGTTGGTGTTGATGGGAATCCACAACCTTCTTGTTACTTCCGCTATTTGGATTGAGGTAATAGTATTTACGTTATTTATACATGTGATTTATCTCTGTTATAAATCCTCGAGTACTGTGTGTGTCAGCATACCGTCCTAGGGATGACACTTAAGCACAAAGACTTGACCGTTTGAGGTCGGGTCGCTACAAGATGGTATCAGAGCACATGTTGACTGTAGGACGTGACCCCTAGAAACTGGAAAGCCCATAGGAAAGATTTTCTCTACAACTTCATTTTCAAAAAGATCTTTTACCTCTCTTCTCTTCCGAGCTTATTCAAATATTCCCTTTTAGAGAGACCATACCACTTTTCCCTTTTGACCATGATGTCTACTACACAACCTTCTTCTTGTAGACGTTGTTGGGCCTGCAAGTGCACAGGTTTGTAGGACAGTAGCAAATTTCCCTCAAGTGGATGACCTAAGGTTTATCAATCCGTGGGAGGCGTAGGATGAAGATGGTCTCTCTCAAGCAACCCTGCAACCAAATAACAAAGAGTCTCTTGTGTCCCCAACACACCCAATACAACGGTAAATTGTATAGTCGCACTAGTTCGGCGAAGAGATGGTGATACAAGTGCAAAATAGATAGTAGATATAGGTTTTTGTAATCTGAAATTATAAAAACAGCAAGGTAACTAATGATAAAAGTGAGCGTAACCGGTATTGCAATGATAGGAAACAAGGCCTAGGGTTCATACTTTCACTAGTGCAAGTTCTCTCAACAATAATAACATAATTGGATCACATAACTATCCCTCAACATGCAACAAAGAGTCACTCCGAAGCCACTAATAGCGGAGAACAAACGTAGAGACTATGGTAGGGTACGAAACCACCTCAAAGCTATTCTTTCGGAACAATCTATAAAAGAGTTCGTACTAGAGTAACACCTTAAGACACAAATCAATCAAAACCCTAATGTCAGCTAGATACTCCATTGTCACCTCAAGTATCTGTGGGCATGATTATACGATATGCATCACACAATCTCAGATTCATCCAACCAACATAAAAGTACTTCAAAGAATGCCCCAAAGTTTCTACCGAGAGTCAAGAAACGTGTGCCAACCCCTATGCATAGGTTCATGGCGGAACCCGCAAGTTGGTCACCAAAACATACATCAAGTGGCACATGATATCCCATTGTCACCACATATAAACACGGCAAGACATACATCAAGTGTTCTCATAAAAGACTCAATCCGATAAGATAACCGCAAAGGGAAACTCAATTCATCACAAGAGAGTAGAGGGGAGAAGAAACATAAGATCCAACTATAATAGCAAAGCTCGCGATACATCAAGATCGTGTGAAGTCGAGAACACGAGAGAGAGAGAGATCAAACACATAGCTCTTGGTACATACCCTCAGCCCCGAGGGTGAACTACTCCCTCCTCGTCATGGATAGCGCCGGGATGATGAAGATGGCCTCGGTGATGGGATCCTCCCCTCGTGAGAGTCTTAACAGGGTCCCGATTGGTTTTTGGTGGCTACAGAGGCTTGCGGCGGAACTCCCGATCTAGGTTCTGCTCGGAAGTTTTTTAGGGCACGTAGGTATATATGGGTGAAAGGAGTACGTCGGTGGAGCTACGGGGGCCCCACGAGGCAGGGGGGCATGCCCAGGGGGGTGGGCGCGCCCCCCACCCTCGTGGCCAGCTCCCGTATCTTCTGACGTGGGGTCCAAGTCCATCAGGTGGGTTTCCTTCCAAAAAATAACTTCTCTAGTTGATTTACGTTCCGTTTGACTCCGTCGATATTCCTTTTCCTCAAACACTGAAATAGGCATAAAGCAATGAATCATTTGGGCCTCCGGTTAATAGGTAGTCCCAAAAATAATATAAAAGTGGATAATAAAGCCCAATATTGCCTAAAACAGTGGATAAAGTAGCATGGAGCAATCAAAAATTATAGATACGTTAGAGACGTATCAAGCATCCCCAAGCTTAATTCACCTTTCAAATGCGTCGAGTAGGTAAATGATAAAAAGAATTTTTGATGCGGAGTGATAATTTGGCATAATTTCAATGTAAATCTTCTTAATTGTGATATGAATATTCAGATCCGAAAGATTCAAGACAAAAGTTCATATTGACACAAAAAGAATAATACTTCAAGCATACTAATCAAAGCAATCATGTCTTCTCAAAATAACATGGCAAAAGAAAGTTCATCCCTACAAAATCATATAGTTAGGCTATGCTTCATTTTCGTCACACAAAGATGTTCCCAACTTCTATACCCCCGATGACAAGCCATGCAATTGTTTCATACTTAAATAATCTCAAACTTTTTCAACCTTCACGCAATACATGAGCGTGAGCCATGGATATAGCATTATGGGTGGAATAGAATATGATGATTGGGATTGTGTGGAGAAGACAAAAAGGAGAAAGTCTCACATTGACGAGGATAATCAACGGGCTATGGAGATACCCATCAATTGATATCAACATGAAGAGTAGGGATTGCCATGCAACGGATGCACTAGAGCTATGAATGCTCAACAAAAGAAAACTAGTGGGTGTGCATCCAACTTGCTTGCTCATGAAGACCTAGGGCTTTTGAGGAAGCCCATCGTAGGAATATACAAGCCAAGTTCTATAATGAAAATTCCCACTAGTATGAAAAAGACAACTTATGAGACTCACTATATGAAAAACATGGTGCTACTTTGAAGCACAATATATGAGACTCACTACATGAAGAACAAGGTGCTACTTTGAAGCACAATATATGAGACTCACTACATGAAGAACATGGTGCTACTTTGAAGCACAAGTGTGGAAAAAAAAGGATAGTAGCATTGCCCCTTTTTATTTTTTTTTATTTTTTTATTGTTTTGGGCCTTCTTTTTTTCCTTTGGCCTTTCTCTTTTTTTGGGACAATGCTCTATTGAATGATGATCATCACACTTCTATTGATTACAACATAAGGATTACAACTCAAACTAGAACAAGGTATGACTCTATATGAATGCCTCCGTGATGTAAAGGATGGTGCAATGAATCAAGAGTGACATGTATGAAAAATAATGCATGGTGGTTTTGCCACAAATACGATGTCAACTACATGATCATGCAATGGCAATATGACAAAAGTAAAGTATGTCATGAATATGATGATAGAAGTTGCATGGCAATATATCTCGGAATGGCTATGGAAATGCCATGATAGGTAGGTATGGTGGCTATTTTGAGGAAGATATAAGGAGGTTTATGTGTGATAGAGCGTATCGTATCACAGGGTTTGGATGCACCGCGAAGTTTGCACCAACTCTCAAGGTGAGAAAAAGGCACGTGCCGCGTGTGACGCCCAATTCAATCGTACACTAATCATGCACGCAAAATGTGTAATGCGATCAAGATCGAGGACTCACGGAAGATATCACAACACCACTCTAAAACATAAATATTCATACAAGCATCATAATACAAGCCGGGGGCCTCGAGGGCTCGAATACAAGTGCTTTCGATCATAGACGAAGTCGTGGAAGCAACAATATCTGAAGTACAGACATAGGTTAAAACAAGTTTGCCTTAAGAAGGCTAGCACAAACCAGGATACTGATTGAATGAGGCGCAGGCCTCTGCACAGGATCCTCCTAACTACTCCTGGTAAATGCGTCGATGGGCTGCACGCGTAGTAAAGGCGCCTCCGATTAGTATTCGTCATCGACGGTGGCGTCGCTCCTGGCTCCATCGTCTGCAGTTTGCAGCAATCGGGTAGAGAAAGGGAAAAAGGGGAACAAGGCAATCAGTGAGTACTCATCCAAAGTACTGCAAGCAAGGAGCTACACTACTTATGCATGGGTATATGTGTAAGGGGCCATATCGGTGGACCGAATCGCAGAATGCCGTAATAAGAGGGGATAGCTAATCCTGTCGAAGACTACAACCTGGCAGCCTCCGTCTTGCAACATGTAGAAGAGAGTAGATCAAGTCCTCCAAGTAGCATCGCATAGCATAATCCTACCCGGTGATCCCTCCTCAATGCCACGAGAGAGAGCGA
The DNA here is from genome assembly GCA_021605145.1 of Aegilops bicornis. Classification (NCBI taxonomy): domain Eukaryota; kingdom Viridiplantae; phylum Streptophyta; class Magnoliopsida; order Poales; family Poaceae; genus Aegilops; species Aegilops bicornis. The sequence continues at coordinate 318,973 of JAHIAL010000020.1, forward strand.
CCACCGCTTTGTATCCGCACTTGGAAGGGTGTGTTTTATTAAGTATCCGGTTCTAGTTGTCATAAGGTCAAGGTACAACTCCAAGTCGTCCCACATCAAGATCACGGCTATTCGAATAGATTAACTTCCCTGCAGGGGTGCACCACATTACCCGACACGCTCGATCCCATTTGGCCGGACACACTTTCCTAGGTCATGCCCGGCCGCGGAAGATCAACACGTTGCAGCCCCACCTAGGCATAATAGAGGTCAAGACGCCGGTCTAAACCTAAGCGCCATGCAGGTCGGGCCCATCGCCTTAGCACACCTGCACGCTATGCATTACAAGCAGCAGACCTAGCCTAGTGGCATTCCAGTCCAATCCGGCGCTGCTTCGATTCGGCCAGCGTCACGAAATGCTTCGGTGATACCACAACGCGGTTGCCCATATCTTGTCCCACGTGGCGGTTAGTGCGTATAAGGTCAACGGCCCAACTCGGATCAAATACCAAGATCTCGTTAAGCGTGTTAAGTATCCATGAATGACGAGCGAGGCCGAACCCACCTCTCACCCAGTAGTCTCAACTCTGCCCAGACGCTCCGCCACAAAGATCCGCATAGAGGGTCGTTGGGACAAAGGTCCTTTCAGCCCCCAATCCGCTGAATCACTCATGTGCTCCTAAGCCGACCGACTTTAGTCACCATACGTATCATGTATAAATATAGTATATACCGTGATCACCTCCCGGTGATCACGGCCCGATAGTGTAGCACAGCAGACGGACAAGAATGTAGGGCCACCGATGGAAAACTAGCATCCTATACTAGGCATGTAGGATTGCGGTAAAAGGTAACAAACAAGAGTAACAAGGACGGGCTATGCATCGTGATAGGATAACTGAAAGCGGTAACATGCTACACTACTCTAATGCAAGCGGTATAGAGGAGAGTAGGCGATATCCGGTGATCAAGGGGGTTGCTTGCCCGGTTGCTCACAGCAAGTAGGAGGGGTCGTCAACTCCGTAGTCGAACGGGGCGGCAGCAGCGTCGGTCTCGTAGTCTACCGGAGAGAAGAGGGGGAAGAAACAATGAATACAATGCAAACATAAACACAACGATGTGTGACGTGACAATGAGCGGTGCTAGGTGTGCCCTAACGTGGTATGAGGTGGTACCGGTTAAGGGGGGAAACATCCGGGAAAATATCCCCGGTGTTTCGTGTTTTCGGGCAGAGGAGCCGAGGAGGAAAAGTTGCAAGTTCGATGGGTTAGGGGGTGCGTGGCGGACCAGGCAGGCTGCGTATCTGGGTTCGTCTCGTCGTTCTGAGCAACTTTCATGTTGAAAATATTTTAATCCGAGTTATGGATTAAAAGATATGATTTTCTAAAGATTTTATTAATTTCTGGAATTTAATTAATTATTTAAATTAATTTGAAAAAACAGATTAATGACATCAGCATGATGTCATGTTGATGTCGGCCAGTCAACAGGGTTGATCGGTCAACTGACCAAATGGGTCCCAATCGGTCGCTGACACATTTTAATTAATGATTAATTAAACTAATCATAATTAATTAGGGGTGGGCCCCTTTGTCATTGTTTGATTAATTAACTAATAGTTAATTAGGTTAATCTAATTGTGATTAATTAACTTAATTCATTTGTTAATTAATTAACTAATTTAATTATTATTATCTATTTACTTTATTTTTATTTTTATTTTTATTTTTTTAATTCTTTCTTCTTTTTTTAATTAAAACGTTCTGGGGGCGGGCCCCATTGTCATAGGGCCACTGGAGCCTATGCGGGCGTGCGGGTTACGGGTGCCACCCGAACGGGCGATGGCCCAAGTGGGGGGGGGGCGAGCCCGACAGGGGAAAAAACGGGGCGAGGCCACCGGGCGCCACCGGGCGCACGTGTGGCCGACAATCGAGGGCCCGGCGGAGGCGTGCCAAGATGGCAGGTACCTGCGGCCGGGCGGGCCCGCAACGGTAGGGAGGCGGAGGGAGCCGGACGCCGCCACGGGCGTGCGCACAGACGAGACGGGGGTGACGATGCGGGGCGCGACGAGCGTAGCACCGAGGTGAACCCGAGGCACTGGCGCGGCCATGTGCGGGCGGCAGCATCGCCGGAGAGGCAACGGTCGGGCACGCGCGAGGAGGGAGAAGAGGCCGAAGGTTGCTGTGGTACGCATGTGCGCCGTGAAGGGGGGAAGAAGGGGGCTCACGGCGGTTTGCGAGGAACGGGCAGAGACGGGCGGACGACGGACGACGCGACGCAGGGAGGAGAAGTCCGGCGAGGAGGCTTGGTCGGGGTGGAGGGCGAAGGCAGGCGGCGGGGTAGCGGGAGGCCGCCGGCGGCGTCGTCCGCAGCCGAAGGGGCGGCACGATGAGGTGGCGATGTAGGACGGCGGGCGCCGGGCGATGGTGTCGGGTCGCTGGTTCGATCCCCCTTCCGATCCGGATCGGGATCGAGAGGTGGGGGAGAGACGAGGGAGAGTGGGGGATCGTAGGCGGTTGGGCTAGGGTTTCCTAGGGGTGGGGTTAAGTGGGAGGCGAGGGCCGGGTGGGCCAAGTGGCAGCCGGGCCACGGCCAACCAGAAATGGGGCTGTTGTTTCATTTTTTTTGTTGTGTTTGTTTTCTGTTTTCTTTTATTTCTTTTTCTTTTCTGTTTTATTTAGTTTAAAGCACTTAGGCACTTTGTAAAATTATGCTTTCTTCAATATAATTACTTTAGCAATATTGGTCACACACCGAACAATTTTGTTTAATATTTTAAAACTTTTATTGTTTGCCTTGGTTTTAAATCTTAAATTAAAACTAGGTTTCAACTAACGCGAAGTTTATCCACGATGCTTAGGTGACGTGGCATCATTAGTGGGGATCACTATAGCTTAAGTATCCGGGCGTCACAGCACGGTACCGAAGAGGCTAGCAAAGGCGGAAAGGTGAGAGTGCGTATAATCCATAGACTCAACATTAGTCAAAAGAACTCATATACTTATTGCAAAAATTTAGAAGCCATCAAAAATCAAGTACTATGCGCATGCTCCTAGGGGATAGATTGGTAGGAAAAGACCATCGCTCGTCCCCGACCGCCACTCATAAGGATGCACAAGCTGTGTACACTTCATGTTTCAAATTTGTTACACAACTTTAACCATACGTGCATGCTACGGGACTTGCTAACTTCAACACAAGCATTTTTTAAATTCATAATTACCCAACTAGCATGAATTTAATATCACTACCTCCATATCTCAAAACAATTATCAAGTATCAAACTTTTCTTAGTATTCAACGCACTCAAAAGAAAGTTTCACATATCTTGAATACCAAGTATATTAATTTTAAGCAAATTACCATGCCATTAACGACTCTCAAAATAATATAAGTGAAGCATGAGAGTTCAAATATTTCTTCAAAATAAAACCACCATTGTGCTCTAAAAGATATAAGTGAAGCACTAGAGCAAATGACAAACTACTCCGAAAGATATAAGTGAAGATCAATGAGTAGTCGAATAATTATGTAACTATGTGAAGACTCTCCCATTTAATAATTTCAGATCTTGATACTTTATTCAAACAGCAAGCAAAACAAAAGAAAATTACATCGCAAGGATAGCAAAACTCATGTGAAGAAGCAAAAACTTAGGCTCAACCGATACTAACCGATAGTTGTTGAAGAAGAAAGGTGGGATGCCTACCGGGGCATCCCCAAGCTTAGATGCTTGAGACTTCTTGAAATATTATCTTGGGGTTCCTTGGGCATCCCCAAGCTTGAACTTTGTGTCTCCTTAATTCCTCTCATATCATGGTTTCTCTTTTTATCAAAAGCTTCATTCACAACAAACTCAACAAGAACTCGTGAGATAGGTTAGTATAAACCAATGCAAAACCTTATCATTTTCTACTAACAAATCACTAACATTATTATTCAACATTGCATACTAAATTCCTCTTTATATTTAATACTCCTATCCTCAAATAGAATAATTAAACAAGCAAACATATGCAAACAATGCAATCATAACATCAATCTGCCAGAACAGTACACTCTGTAAAGAATGCAAGATTCATCATACTTCCCTAACTCCACAAATTATGAACTAAAATTCCCACTGTAATAAATTTATCAGAGATTAATATGCAAAAAGATTCAACGTTATAACATTCTCTGACTTTACTAGGGAATTTTTGCAACAGAGGTAAACTTTCTGTTTTCAAACAGCAACATGTATACAAGCAAAATAAGCATGGCAAAGGCTATCCTTGACTTTTTTATTGAAACTAAAGATGCAAAACATTATTATAACTAAAATAAAGCAAAAACTAACAAAATAAAATGACGCTCCAAGCAAAACACATATCATGTGGCGAATAAAAATATAGCTCCAAGTAAAGTTACCGATGAACGAAGACGAAAGAGGGGATGCCTTCCGGGGCATCCCCAAGCTTAGGCTCTTGGTTGTCCTTGGATATTACCTTGGGGTGCCTTGGACATCCCCAAGCTTAGGCTCTTGCCACTCCTTATTCTGTAGTCCATCGAATCTTTACCCAAAACTTGAAAACTTCAAGCACACAAAACTCAAAACAAAACTCGTAAGCTCTGTTAGTATAAGAAAATAAAACCACCACTTAGGTACCATAATGAACTCATTCTAAATTCATATTGGTGTAATATCTACTGTATTCTAACTTCTCTATGGTCCATACCACTTAATACTAGCCATAGATGCATCAAAATAAGCAAACAACACATAGAAAACAGAATCTGTCAAAAACAGAACAGTCTATAGTAATCTGTATAAAACGTATACTTCTGGAACCCCAAAAATTATGAAATAAATTTCTGGACCTGAGGAATTTGTCTATTAATCATCTGCAAAAATAATAAACCTAAAAGCACTCTCCAGTAGAAAATGGCAGCCATTCTTGTGAGAGCAAAAGTTTCTATTTTCTACAGCAAGATCATATAAACTTCACCCAAGTCTTCCCAAAGGTTCTACTTGGCACTTTATTGAAACAAAAGCTATAAAACATTATTACTACAGTAGCATAATCATGTGGACACACAAAAACAGTAACAATAAATATTGGGTTGGCTCCCAACAAGCGCTTTTCTTTAATGCCTTTCTAGCTAGGCATGATGATTTCAATGATGCTCACATAAAAGATAAGAATTAAAACATAAAGAGAGCATCATGAAGAATATGACTAGCACATTTAAGCCTAACCCACTTCCTATGCATAGGGATTTTGTGAGCAAACAACTTACGGGAACTATAATCAACAAGCATAGGAAGACAAAACAAGCATAACTTCAAAAATTTAAGCACATAGAGAGGAAACTTGATATTATTGCAATATCTAGAAGCATATGATCCTCTCTCATAATAATTTTCAGTAGCATCATGAATGAATTCAACAATATAACCAGCACCTAAAGCATTCTTTTCATGATCTACTAGCATAAAAAATTTACTACTCTCCACATAAGCAAAATTCTTCTCATCAATAGTAGTGGGAGCAAACTCAACAAAACAACTATCATGTGATTGAAAATTAAGATCAAGATGACAAGTTTCATGGTTATCATTATTATTTATAGCATACGTGTCATCACAATAATCACCATAGATAGGAGGCATGCTTTCATCATAGTAATTTTGCTCATCAAAGCTTGTCGGACAAAAAAATATCATCTTCATCAAACATAGCTTCCCCAAGCTTGTGGCTTTGCATATCCTTAGCATCATGGGTATTCAAGGAATTCATACTAACAACATTGCATCATGCTCATCATTAACATATTTCATGCCAAGCATTCTATGTAATTCTTCTTCTAGTACTTGAGCACAATTTTCCTTTCCATCATTCTCACGAAAGATATTAAAAAGGTGAAGCGTATTAGACAAACTTAATTCCATTTTTTGTAATTTTCTTTTATAAACTAGACTAGTGCTAAAACAAGAAACAAAAAGATTCGATTGCAAGATCTAAAGATATACCTTCAAGCACTCACCTCCCGACAGCGGCGCTTTAAAAGAGCTTGATGTCTACTACACAACCTTCTTCTTGTAGACGTTGTTGGGCCCGCAAGTGCACAGGTTTGTAGGACAAGAGCAAATTTCCCTCAAGTGGATGACCTAAGGTTTATCAATCCGTGGGAGGCGTGGGATGAAGATGGTCTCTCTCAAGCAACCCTGCAACCAAATAACAAAGAGTCTCTTGTTTCCCCAACACACCCAATACAACGGTAAATTGTATAGGTACACTAGTTCGGCGAAGAGATGATGATACAAGTGCAAAATAGATAGTAGATATAGGTTTTTGTAATCTGAAATTATAAAAACAGCAAGGTAACTAATGATAGCGTAAACGGTATTGCAATGATAGGAAACAAGGCCTAGGGTTCATTCTTTCACTAGTGCAAGTTCTCCCAACAATAATAACATAATTGGATCACATAACTATCCCTCAACATGCAACAAAGAGTCACTCCGAAGCCTCTAATAGCGGAGAACAAACGTAGAGACTATGGTAGGGTACGAAACCACCTCAAAGCTATTCTTTCGGATCAATCTATAAAAGAGTTCGTACTAGAATAACACCTTAAGACACAAATCAATCAAAACCCTAATGTCACCTAGATACTCCATTGTCACCTCAAGTATCCGTGGGCATGATTATATGATATGCATCACACAATCTCAGATTCATCCAACCAACATAAAAGTACTTCAAAGAGTGCCCCAAAGTTTCTACCGGAGAGTCAAGAAAACGTGTGCCAACCCCTATGCATAGGTTCATGGCGGAACCCATAAGTTGGTCACCAAAACATACATCAAGTGGCACATGATATCCCATTGTCACCACAGATAAACACAGCAAGACATACATCAATTGTTCTCATAAAAGACTCAATCCGATAAGATAACTTCAAAGGGGAAACTCAATTCATCGCAAGAGAGTAGAGGGGGAGAAGAAACATAAGATCCAACTATAATAGCAAAGCTCGCGATACATCAAGATCGTGTGAAGTCGAGAACACGAGAGAGAGAGATCAAACACATAGCTCTTGGTACATACCCTCAGCCCCGAGGGTGAACTACTCCTCCTCATCATGGATAGCGCCGGATGATGAAGATGGCCTCCCGGTGATGGGATCCCCCTTCAGTTGAGGTGCGGAACAGGGTCCCGATTGGTTTTTGGTGGCTACTGAGGCTTGCGGCGGCGGAACTCCCGATCTAGGTTACGTTGGAAGTTTTAGGGCACGTAGGTATATATGGGTGAAAGGAGAATGTCGGTGGAGCTACGAGGGCCCCACGAGGCAGGGGGCGCGCCCACGGAGGGTGGGTGCGCCCCCCACCCTCGTGGCCAGCTCCCGTATCTTCTGACGTGGGGTCCAAGTCCATCAGGTGGGTTTCCTTCCAAAAATAACTTCTCCAGTTGATTTCGTTCCGTTTTGACTCCGTCTGATATTCCTTTTCCTCGAAACACCGAAATAGGCATAAACAAATCTGGGTCAATTTGGGCCTCCGGTTAATAGGTTAGTCCCAAAAATAATATAAAAGTGGATAATAAAGCCCAATATTGCCTAAAATAGTAGATAAAGTAGCATGGAGCAATCAAAAATTATAGATACATTGGAGACGTATCAGACCACTCGAAGATTCGACTGATGAGTCCACTCCAAGAAGTACAAAATATCGGACAACTAAGACCACTTCAGAATGAAAAGGATTTTACCGTGCATTATAATAATGGAAACTGCAACGGTTTAAGACTTCAAAGACTAGGAGAATTTGAAGGCTCTGAAGAATTCCCAGATTTGTTTGACCTAGGAAGGCTACCCTTATGGAACTTGGCATACTATGGAATCTGTCAATACCCGAGATCAAGGTGTATCGGAGAAAGACCAGAACATGGAGCATTAGAACTCAAAGTTTGGTCAAGAAAACCCTAAGGCGGGAGATATCAACTATGGAATGATAGCTCTTGGAAATGACAAGAACAGAAACACGACTATCCATGATGTTATCGCCCGCTTATGCTATTGTCTCCGTGCTGAGATAAGCTTGCATTTCTTCGGAAGGATTGGATGGTAGAAGGCTGATGGAGCATCTATCAACAAAGGATGCAGTTTTAACCTTAGCTGGTGTATCGCCAGGATCTGGAGTATTACATCAGGAAGTTTAAGATGAAGCTTCAGGAAGCTGTATTTGATAAGGAAGCATTTCGTGAAGAACTCAGGACCCAGAAGCTGAAAGTAGCCAAACTGGAGGAGCAAAACCTTGAGATACCGGAGATTCGTCAGGAACTGAAGGACAGTAGGACCATGGTTCATGCCAAGGATGTTGAAACCTAGAAGTTTGGAACGCAACTCCAGAAATATTGAAGGGCGTCACGAGAGACTTGGCGTCAGCGGAGATGATCCGCAAAAGAACTTGAGAAGGACAAGCACGACCGGAAGAAGCCACCGGAGACATGAACAAGACTTGAAGAGTTTGGCGACTTTGAAGATTTATTGACCTTTAGAAGACCAAACCCCTAATATAAACCCATGTTAGATGCGACATTTGTGAGCTGTCGTTTGTTTGATGTTTTTCCGACAGCCACAATAAAATCTGTCTTTTCAAAACTATTGTTTGCATTGTGTGTATTCCTCTCTATCTCTCTTATCCCACCCCAAAACCCTTGGAACCAACAGAGGATGAATGGAGATGAACCCATATTTTCTGGACCGATGACTCAATTGGAGACGGACCGATGGATTCAGAACATGGAAGATCATATGAAGAATAACACTATAGCCGGAAAGGATATGGCCCAGCATGCTCTTCAGTGCTTTGAAAGAGGTGCTGCTACTTGGTGGAGAATGTACCAAACCATCAATGGATGGCAAGGAGTAACCACTTGGAAAGAATTTAAGTTGACTCTGCTAAAGTCTTGGCTTGTGTCCTAGAAATTGAAGCCTTATGGAAATGATATGAAGAAGCCTTGTGCATGCAAGCTCTGTGGAGGAATAGGACACAACCATAAGGAACAGAAGGGTGAATGCCCTAATTGTGAAGGAAGTCACCCAGCTGAAGAATGCCCAACTAGGCAGATTACTTGTTTCTTGTGTGAAGGGACTACTCACTACCCTGCTCAGTATCACATTTACCCCATGGTACAAAGAACCGTGATGCAATTTGAAGAAAGAAGTCAAGAAAGGAGCCCTTATGGAAATTTTAGAAGAACCCGTGATGAAGGAAGAGGTGGAGGACACACCCGAAGAAGACCCAATTAAACCATGCACTAAGTCATGCTATTCATGCGGAGAAGAAGGACCCATCTCCCAAAATTGTCTGAATGGGGTTCTAGTAGAATTCCCGACAGAGGAAGTAGTGTATGACCCACAGGAAATAGAAGCCCTGATTGAAACAGAAAAGTCCAGGAAGAGAAATAGATTGGATTCCGTGAAGAACACAGTCATATCACACCATTTTGTGTACGAATCGTGGGCACTACTTCAAAGTGATTGCCCAAAAAGGAAGTCGAGGACCCAAGGAGGCTATGTAATCACAAGAAAACCTCGAGACTTGTTAGAAGTAATATGTTTCCGTTGTGATGAAGCAGGGCACTTTGCCAGAGAATGTCCCAAGGAGAAGGAGACTTGTGATAAATAGTTGAGTTGCAACGAGAAATATAGTCGTAGTAGTGAGAACATTTTCTTTATATTGAGGTGTTGAATTGAGGCATGTAATGGAAACGCAAGAGATTGTAATCATTGGAGAATCAATAAAGTTATTATCATGGGTACTGATTTGGATTTTATGAATTGTTACTCTATGAAGAAAGATTTTTGACCATTTTCGAGGATATGAGAAATATGGTCTATGGATGAAGTTGTGCATTTTAAGGGTGGTAGTACCCTGTGAGGACCCTTGACCCCTGGAAAGGATTATGATATTCCACGGAGTGGACCTTGGACAAAATAAGTATGAGTTTTATCTCGATATGTGGGACACCCCAAGAAGTATGAAGGGATGAAGTACTACTAGATATAAAGGAGGAATAATGTTGGTAATATGGAATAATTGTAACTCCAGGATGGATCTGAGTAATCACGTTTTAGTTTGGTACAAATAGAAGGAAGGGAGACAGTACAATTGGATGAATTTAAGAATGCTAGGAAGCTGGATGTTGGAATAATGATCAGTTTTCGCCGATGATGAGTTCAAGGTTTTCAAGTGATGAGATGGGCCATAACCCACAAGCTCTAGGACCTGCCAAGAGGCAAGCACATTCTTGCTGAAGGAAAATCCCTGGAAGAGATTTCGACCTTACCCACCGACGATTTTATAAGAGTAACGCAAAACCTGAGAGTTGTGAAGGAACGATAGACGTTCGTTTAGCTTGTAGAATCAATGGATTTATCTGAACTTAGTTCGTCGACAAGAGAAATTCTGCAATGCTTGTGAGGATGACCGAGTGTTAGAATGCGAGATTCACTAAACCGTATACAAGGTAATGATTTGGGTGCGGGATGGATTGATCACCATACCGACTTACTCTTATTATTCGCCTTGCTATATGGGATGGTAAATCTGAGTGACTTACCTATAGTAGAGAGACGACGATATTAAACTTTGTTTGAACCTTAGAATGGTATGACAATTTTCCCTTGTACAAGGCAGTTGTTGCCAAATCGTAGGACATACGGTGAGGTTCAACCCAGACCCATTTCCTGCAGGAGAAACCATAAATTGATGACCACCGTGAGATATTGATAGTTGTTTAGTATTCACGCCGGACCCGTCTTCTAAAAATACTCGATCACAGTAGAACCTTACCAAGATGAAAGGACAAAAGAATTGCGGTCAAGGTTATGCCACTACCGGAAGAGCCCAGAGAAGGAATTTTCCCGAGAATCTGAGAAGACCGACACTGTCAAGAATAAGGATGGAGTACATGAGTTTTGATGGAACCGTAACCATGCTTCTAAGGGTGGTAGCACCCCAGACCGCCTGTGACGAATGATGGATTTTGAGAAGACCTTCGAACCTAACCTATTTCTTTCTAGCCTCTCCGAATCTCGAGGACGAGATTCATTTTAAGGGTGGTAGGTTTGTAGCATCCCAAAATTCTAAATTTTGGAATGTTATATTAAATAGATAGTTTTGGTTGATTGTTTGTTTGTTGTGTGATTGATTGACTGAAAGTGAGTGAAACTAAAACTTTTGAAAGTTAAATGAGAGGGAATAAAAGGACTTTCCCAAACTTTCATTTTTGCATTTATGATATCCATGAATTCAAATTCTTTTCAGATACAAAACCCTAGAGAGAAGATGACATGACTTCTTCCATTTAAAAAAATGAAAAGGGTTCTGAAAATATTTGAATTTGATTTGGAAATATTTCAAACTCAAAAACTTTATGCAACTCAATGATTTTCATGAGAGAAGATAAAATGACTTCTTCAAAACATATGAAATATGAGTTGGAAGTTTTAAAAGAATTAAATTTAAAGTCCTTTTGGAAATTATTTTTCAATTTGGAGTTATTTGGGTTTTATTCAAATTATTTTTCTCCAAAAATAAAATATATGGAAATTAGGGTAAAATGATTCCCAACAGTAGAAAATTGGAGAAAAATAAATTTGAAATTATTTTGGTATTTTTAAAATGATTTTTATTGGGTTTTACTCCAGCAGTAGCACTCTTTGCTTTATTTGAATTTTTGTAGATTTTATTTAACATTAGAAAAATGTTTACGTTGTAGAAAATCTTTTTCTAAAAATTTTGATATATTATATGCCTATAGTATTTATTTATTTCATTTGGTTTTATTTTATTTTCTGTAAAATTATTAAAAAAAGTTAGGACCGACCTGACTGCCGATCGCCAGTACTTGGCCATTGGCCAGCCAACGCCCATCACGCTCGTCCCAGAGCTTGGGAATGAATCTTAAACGCCACGACAGTAGCCGCCCGCTTGAGTGTCCTTCCACGGATGCGCCCGCCGCTTGCCCTTGCCCCTTCCCCACGCCTCCGCTCCGCGCCTCCTATAAAGCCGCCCGCTTCCCTCTCTCTCCTTCGCTGCATCGCTGCACTCAGCGGAGTTCAAAAACTCCGACGAGATCCACCGCACCGCCCCGCGCTCCACCGCCGCCCTCGCCCGACGCCGCCACCACCTTCGATCCGCCTCGCCGAGCCGCCCCTCCCCGTCTACTCCACCGGCGTCGCCAAGCACCGGAGGCCTCGCCCACGTCGAACCCGAGCCATCATCGCCATCGACGACCTCACCGGAGTCCACCTCCACCGCGGTGAGCAGCGGAGCCACTCTCCTCCGTTAGATCGTGGATGAACGTTGTAGATTAGATCGCGTTTATTTTTTTCTTTTCAAAAGCGTTTTGTTTTATTTATCGAGCGTTCAACTGTTTAGCCTCGTAGCGAACATTTTCATCTAGTAAGCTTAGCCAGTGGGACGTTAGTCCAGTTTAGCTTGTCGTCACGTGGCGAGGACCCGATTTGCAAATAAGTTTTCTTACAGTTTAGCCCCTGATCTTCAAACCTTCGCTACTTTTTACCCGTTTATCCAAATCCAACGAAACCAATGCCCACTTCTTCGCTATGATCCCCTCTATCCAGTAAAACAACTTGAACATGTTTTTGAACGTTTGAAAATTCGAATTCAAACAGATTTGTATTTGAACTTCGTTTGATCGTAACTTGAGTTTTATAACTCCGATTTAATTGATTCTTTTTGCAAATCTAAGCTCTTGACCTAAACTTTCTGATAAGGCCAAATTCACTCCATTTTGGTAATGTTAAAAATTGTTTTCTGTTGCAAGAGTTAATTTCTTGTTTTCGAAGGTTTCCGAGATCTTTTCTTCGAATCTTTGGCATGAGTGCTTATGTATGCAATTGCTTGCTCACGATAGATTGACCGGAGTGTGATGAGTAGAACTATTAGGAGTTATGAGTGCAAATCATCTTCATCAACAATGATGAAAGGCAAGTTCACACTTTGATCATATCCCTTTCATACCCGGTTTTTATGCATTAGTTTCACCCTCAAACATTGCATGAGTAGGATCTGATTAATATGTGGGTTTTGGGAAGTAGTTGATGAGGTAGAACCTATTGTACTTTATATCAAACCCCACAGGAGTTACTTCTACGTTATTCTTATCTTTGCTATGCTATGCTTGTAGACTGGATTGGTTTGAGACAATTCATGAAAGTTGCGAGAGTAATATCATCTAAGGGAAACTTAAGCTGGCTACTTTAATACACATCTGGGTGGATTGGTTGGGGCACCCTGGGGATATACCAGTGGCTTGCCCGGACACCTGGGGATTTACCAGTGTTGTCCTAGGAGATCCCGGGGAACCCGTGTGACCATCCTATGGAATGCCACCCAGGCTCAAAGGGATCATAAGATTATTCATGCTGGAAACTTCCGTGTGCAGCCACAAGCCATTATGGGCTTTGGCATAGTTGAGTATGTTGTGTGACCTCTTTCAGTGGTAGGCTAGCGAGATGTAGGGAAAGTAGG